>BQMF02000342.1:0-486804 GCA_027922465.2 Turritopsis dohrnii
ATTATAAGAAAGAAAGCCACAGCACTTTCTTGTCGCGGGAAGGTCGGAAGATATAGAGCACAAAGCAAATTTGTACAAAGCTTTGGAGTCATTTTCCTCTAACAACACACCAGGCTGCCAAAATTTCAAAAGATCGTCTACTAGCGGTTTCAGATAACTGTTAACACTGAGTTTAGGTTCATTAGGACCTGGTATTATACCAATAATTAGCACATTCTCCCATTTAAATCGCACTTCGCGCGGAAGATTCAACAAAGCCATGTAGATGACACCACAACTATGTTGCACATTGTCGAAGGGCTGGAACCAGTCAATATTTAATATTCCCCCTAGATTTCGACGATCTGTAAAATATGGTTGGCCATCTTTGTCACAGAAATCTTTCCAGAATTGGCCATCTACAGTATCACACATAAGTCCGTCTTTACATTTGTTAGGACCAGCTAACAGCATCTCTAATATGTCATTGCGTTTGATCAGATTTTGTATCGACTTTTGCAAAGGCAAATAACAATAAACTCTTTTTGGATACAAAAATGTTTTTTTCCCATCGCCACTAGAAAAGGATTTCATAAGCAAAGTTCCACATGGAGATCTATACCTAGTTTGTGTGTGCTCAGGATATCGTATAAAACTACATATTTCACTTTCTTTTTGACCGTTTGTTCCAGTTCTTGTGCAATTTTCAGGATCATAGATAGAACAACAATTTGGACAAGACACGTACTTGACATAAGTACATAAATTTAGATTAATCATTTTCTTAGCAATAAACAAACTTTTCGGAAATTCATTAGCCATTGTCTTAAGTTTCTCAACATCCAACAAAAAGCAGATTAGTGTCAAGAATAGTTGTACTAATCTAAATATTATTTCAACTGCTCCATCCGATATTGAAAATGCTGATTGTAATGCAAGGATTTGGTGGATAAATACAGCAACGATTTTGCTTGTATTATGAGCATCAGTTGCTTGTTTTTCGACTCGTGACTACAATTAGGAAATCATCCTCTGGATCCGTTTTCTCTTTCCATAGTTCATGCACATGATTCTCCGTGTGGCTCTATATATGTAAAATAATTATTTTTCATTAAAATTGTTGTGTGTGTGTTGCAATCGGTTTTATCAAAAGTTATTCTTACAATATCTTCTACAATGTATTCCTCTTCTTCATTCTCAAATGAACATTCTAAGTCTGTCTCTGTGTGATTCTAAGGAAGTATGATGTTGTTGATAAAAAGATATTGTTAATTTTTATTCTATTATAAATTGAACTTACTACTGTAGCTGAAGTTGCCAGTAAGACTTTTGCTGCCTTGTTTGATATATCTAAGATTTGACAAAAACAACAGTTAATCTCTACATTCGATAGAATAGCTGGAGTGGAGGTAGATAGCACAAAAGCAGACTCTTGAATTGACTCACCCTACACTACCTAAGCGTTATTCCTAAATACTGTTTAGTTAATAAAAATTGCCATGAAATTTCAGCGGCATTACTGCAAAATAATGCCCCTAGATCAATTGAAATCGAACGGTTTTAACCAATCAGAAAGCGCGTTTTAACTATTACAGAGTTTTACCCTCTCAACCGGGTAATAATGCTAATAATAGAACTGAAACAAGACTAATTGCAACTATCCATTCGAATCAATTTTTCATAAACGAAAAAGTTATTACCATCTTTCTTTTTTCTTTTCCAGGTTCCATTTCTAAAGTAAAGTTGTTGATGACGATAGTACCCTTCTCGTGAAAGTAGCTCGTCACAGTGCGGACATTCTTTTTCCATCTTCAAAGAAATCAACCCACTGATCGATAAAAATGTGCATGAAATATATAATCCAGAACAACGGATCTATTTGCAGATCAAATTCAATGATCCAGCGTTACTCTTCTGACGTGTTAAAGCCATGTCACTGTGTTTCATGAACAATTTGTTTCGTATCTACATTTACAGACGTTATTGTTAATGTGTGTACAGAAGTAGAGAACATAGTCGAAATGCTTATAAGTTACCGTATTTCCTTGCGCCCGGGCGCTTATTAAAACTTTTCGAAATTTTTCAGGGCGCTTATTAGAGGGGACGCTTAAAAGAGAACGGCGGTTATTAATGGTTTTAAATATCCATAGAATGAAATAATGAAAGGTACACAATAACAATTCTTCTATATTTAGATATCTTTAATTTGTTATTTTCTAATGAACGCCCGGGCGCTTATTAGAGAAGGGGGATACTTTTTAAATTAATGGAAAATAACAAAGGATATGTCATATTAGATAACTTATACATAATAAAACATTTACAACAACCATATGTTAGCATGTGGTTAGCTAACAAATATCGATAACAACCCTGTAATGACTATCCATATTTCACAAAAAATTGTAATGTACTCAACAAAATCTTCGAAACTGATGTATGTAAATATGTTCTATATGTAAAAAGTTCACTTTCTCAATGTCAAAGGTTTTATTTGCACACCTGCAAGGATTAGAATATTGAAACAAATCGCTGCCTCTATTTTCCATCACAATGGGCTATTTACTTTTAACCATATCCCATGGTCACACGAAAAGAATTATTTTTCGTTAAAACACCGTTGGAAAAACAATATCAAGTGTGCCCAGTAAATTAACATTTGTGACTACCTCGTGGGTAAATCATATTCTTTTTCTTCTTTCTCACTTTAACGTTATCTACAAGAAGTCGTTTGTGAATTTTCATCGTTAAACTTCGAATATCTTATTCATTTCGTTTTAAAATGTCAATCAGAAAAATGTCGTTTAATATTGAAAGGTATAGTCTTGTTTTAACACTATCCTTAATATTTCTAACTTATCCATAAATCAAAATTAGGCAGAAATCTTAAATTCTGTCAGATTTTGTAGATGAATTTCTGGGTCAGCACAGTATGTGTATGTGCATCTCTTTAGGGAAATGCCTTTAGACCTGATACATCATCATCTCGTATTTTCATACTTACTTGTTGCGCTTGTTTGGTTTCGGAATGTCTGGGTCAGCATAAAATATGCTTGTGCAATTATTTTAAAATAGATGCCTTTAGACCTGATTTTCTGAGACAAACGAAAGTGCATTTATAGCTAAAAATCTTGAAGACATCTTCCAAAGTAAAAAATGTAACAGGAATATGCCTATTGTTAGCTACTTTTTACCGAAATGTAAGTTTGTATATTTCTTAGAAATTCTGCAAAGCCAACTACTCAGGGTCAACGATTTAAACGGATCCTTCATTCAACTGGAACACCTGTTAAAGTTATTTTGCACAGAGAACTTTTCCAATTCTAACATAGAACTTCTTCTAGTAAAAAACTAACATCATGTACAGACTCGTTAAAAACAAGAACGTAAAAAAACAAAGACCTATAGAAAAAACTAAACAATGCAGCACGCTACATACATAAAAAGAAACCAACGCATTGTCGAGATAGAAATAGACATACGTCATACGAGTCACATATTCAGTATAGAAACAATCTTTTGTCTATTATCAACACTCCCACTTGACGAGTATGGCGAGTCTGACAGTCATTTCACACCTAACATGATTCGAAGTTTATCAAATTTCGCTTTGGGTAAGCTTTTCGTTAAGATATCAGCAACCATCTCATCTGTGGGGCAATATTCGACTTTAATCACTTTCTCTCCAACAGCTTGTCTAACGTAATGAAATTTAATGTCGATGTGCTTTGTTCTTGAATTCGATCTTGGATTTTTGCTAAGTCCAATAGCACCTTGATTGTCTTCATACAATGTCGTTGGCGTTGTTTGTTTGAACCCAATGTCGTTCAATAATTGTCGAAGCCAAGTTGCTTCTTGTGCAGCATGACTGAGAGAAATGTACTCAGCTTCTGTAGAAGACAGTGCAATAACAGATTGACGCTGTGATCGCCATGTGATTGGAGACCCTCCAATCTGAAAGACGTACCCAGATGTCGACTTTCTGGATATCTTATCACCTGCCCAATCAGCGTCAGTGTAAGCAGACAAATTGACTTTATTTGTTTTCGATGCAACAAACTCTAAACAATAGTTCAATGTCCCTTTTATGTAACGAAACACACGTTTGATTCCTTTCCAGTGTTCTTGGCTAGGGTTAGACATAAACTGGCTTAATACTCCAACTGCATAAGATAAATCAGGTCGTGTACCGATGGAAGCATAGATGAGTGATCCAATAGCAGCTTGGTAATCCTTGAGATTGACAGGGTGATCTTCTGTGGGCATTTTTTCGAAAAGCTTCCCAGTCTCCATTGGTGTTGATACTGGCTTACACTCATCCATTCCAAAACGCTTTAGCACATTTTGTAAATAAGCTGTTTGACTGATTAGAAGAATACCTTCTTTACGATCTCGCTTAATTGACATACCAAGGATGTAATTAATTTCACCTTGATCAACCATATCAAATTCATTCTCGAGATTCTTCTTTTCCTGGTCGAGAAGTTCAAGATCATCAGATGCTAAAATGACATCATCAACATAAATAGCAATAATCATCAAAGAGATTCTGTTATTCTCTTTGACACATTTGTAATAAATACATGGATCAGCATCACTAGCGTTATACCCATTTTCTTTCAAATAGCGATCGATTTTTAAGTTCCACAAACGAGCAGCTTGTTTCAGACCATAGATACTTTTACGAAGCTTGCAAACTTTGCTCGGATCATCGACAAAACCTTTAGGTTGTTTCATGTAGATTTCTGCATCTAGATCTCCATTTAAAAATGCAGTTTTGACATCCATTTGATGAACATCAAGATTGAGCTCATTAGCAATAGCTAAGACAGTCCTTATAGAATTATATTTGGCAACAGGAGCGAAAGTATCATCAAAATCAATGCCTTGCTTTTGGGAATATCCTTGAGCAACAAGACGAGCTTTGTGTCTGTTGATTTGACCATCTGCACCACGTTTCTCTTTGAAAACCCAGCGACTACCAACTACATTTTTTCCTTCAGGAAGATCGACTAGATCCCAGGTGCGATTTTTGATGAGTGAATCCATCTCATCTTGAACAGCTTTACGCCATTGATCAGCTTTGCTGCAACTCATTGCTTCTTCATAGCTGGAAGGCTCATTATTACTAACAGCAATGCTAGCATTTTCAACGAAATCCCACCAATTTCCAGTAAGAACACCGAGACGATCAGGTGCTCTTCTCTCGCGTTGAATACGTTGATTGATTACGTTAGGGACTTTTCGTGGAATAGCTTGGTCAGGAGCAGCTTGGTGATCAGGTACAGGTTGATCTTCAGGTAAATGGTCAGCAATCTCATCAACATTTGAATCAAAGTAAAACTCACAAGGTTCCTCGATAATGTCTCGTTTGGTGGAGTCTCCCACTTTCGGAAATTCCTCTTCAAAAAACAGAACATCATTACTTCGAATCATTTTTCTTGATTCAGGATTAAATAACTTGTACCCTTTGCTATCACTAGGGTAACCAACGAAGATGCATGAAATAGAACGTTTATCTAATTTGTTCTTTTGGTTTTCAGAAGGCACGTGAACCATAGCTTTGCAACCGAAAACTCGTAAGTGGTGTACGGTAGGCTTCCTTTTAAACCAGCATTCGAATGGTGTTTGATCTTTCAATTTCGACGTTGGACTGCGATTTCGAACGTAAACCGCTGTTGCAACCGCTTCAGCCCAAAACTCCAAGCCGAGGTTAGTTTGATGAAGCATTGATCTCGCTAAATCGAGGATGGTACGATTCATTCTCTCGGAAACACCATTTTGCTGTGGCGAATAAGGAATCGTTAACTCTCGTTGGATCCCTTTATCTTTACAAAACTGATTAAACTCATTTGAAGTGTATTCTCCACCATTGTCGGAGCGGAGTCTCTTAATTTTACGACCTGCAGCATTTTCCATCAAAGCAACATACTCTTTGAATTTCGACAGTGTTTCACTTTTAGCCTTCATAGTGTATAGTACGGTATATCTGGAAAAGTCATCGATGAAGGTAACAAAATATTTCGATCCTCCCACTGAATCAATACTCATAGGTCCACAGACGTCACTGTGGATCAACTCCAAAGGTTGCTCAGTTTCAGATTCTGACCTTTTTGGAAACGAATTTCGGTGTTGTTTTCCAACTGCACAGCCTTCACACTTTAGGTCACTCATCTCTTTAGGATCGATCTGCAAACCAGTAACTAATTCTTTGTCATTTAAGGATTTTAAACTTTCATAACCTAAATGACCATATCGTTGGTGCCATAAATGTAAGGATTGCGGTTTGGTTGCCTTTCCAATGCAACAAGTTTCATTAAAATCCACAGTATTGAGTTTATACAATTTGCCATGTTTATGGCCAATAACGTAATCCTTCCCATCGATATTAATACCACATGATTGTCCCTGGAACTCAACAACAGCACCCTTCTCCGTAACAGACGGCAGTGAGAAAAGTTTGTTTTGCAATTTCGGCACGTAAAGAACGTCCTTCAAAACAATATCGACTTTTTCATCTTTATTCAGCACGGTTAAATGCACTTCCCCTTTTCCATACGAATACAGACAACTATTATCTGCTAATTGAATGCACAATGGTTGATTGAACTTATGAAAGTTTTTAATGCTTTTCCTCTCATAAGTCATATGTTGAGATGCTCCAGAATCTATCCACCATTCTTCTCCATTATTCGGATTAGAGGACACGAGAGCGATTTCTGGCGACTGATCAGTCTGGTTAGACAAATTTGCTTTTTGTTTGGCATTTTCATCACGCTTTTTCTTGGTACAATCTCGGGCATAATGGTTTTTTCCTTTACAATAATGACATATAAACTCTTTCGGTTTTTTCGGATCTTTCGGATTTTTAGTGAAAAGAGCATCCTTAACTCTGTCCTTTGACGCAGGAAATTTCATCTTTTCAGCTTCATGAATTAAACGGTCACGGACATACTCCCATGTCAAATTATCTTCAGCAATGGTTTCCAATGCAGTTATTAGAAAATTAAATTCTTCAGTAAGACTACTTATCAAAATGATAACTAAATCGTGTTCAGCTATAGGATCGCCTATTGCTTCTAAATGTTCCGCAATCGTCTTGACAGAATTGATGTGTTCAACCATATCACCACCTTTCTGTAATTTTGCTGAATACAACTTTCTTCGCAGCTGTATTTTTCTCGAAAGCGTCTTCTGCTGGAAATGTTTTGCTAAGCTATCCCAAGCTTCCTTTCCAGTTTCAGCAGAACGTACATAGATTTGGAGATTAGTCGAGATTGATAAACAAACACTAGCAAGAGCAAGATTCTCTCTCTTTTTAAATTTACGTTTCTCTTCTTCATCACCAGCTTCGTTTAAAACTTCGGAACCATTCACAATCTCCCAGAGATCTCTTCCGATTAAAAACATTTTCATATTAAACTTCCACGTATGGTAGTTCTCAGCTGTAAGTTTCTCAAATTTAAAGTCAAATTCCTTATCAGCAGCCATAGCCATAATCAGCGAAAGTAATACTATACTGGATCAAGATATAACATAAACTTCGTGTTTTAAAACATGCGATTGTCTGGGCCCATAACCTGTTAAAGTTATTTTGCACAGAGAACTTTTCCAATTCTAACATAGAACTTCTTCTAGTAAAAAAACTAACATCATGTACAGACTCGTTAAAAACAAGAACGTAAAAAAACAAAGACCTATAGAAAAAACTAAACAATGCAGCACGCTACATACATAAAAAGAAACCAACGCATTGTCGAGATAGAAATAGACATACGTCATACGAGTCACATATTCAGTATAGAAACAATCTTTTGTCTATTATCAACAACACCTTCAAACGAATCAGGGTAAAAATTATTATTTGCATTAAGTGTACTTGTAAATTCCCTTAGGCATAGAAATTATTAACAACTGATATTCTGTAGATATAACAATTTTAAATATAAGCATACACAATTTATATATTTTTATTATATAAATTTGTTACAAGTTACACTTTCGTTGATCGAATTGTCTGGTTTCTACTAAATTAACGTCATTAGTTTCCGATAGTATAGTATCAAGAAGACCATTATTCTCAGGAAATTAAACATCGCTTGGCATGTTCAAGTCTATTACCATAAAATAATAGGAATAATGGTGGATCACATAGTTACGACCATGCAATATATACAATATATGATAAAAATCATGTAAAAAATACAAACTAGAATATGTTAATATAGTGTAAAATAGACTTTGTGTTAGGCACTATTCTGCTTTTGCAATGATGTTGCTAACTTTGATTTACAGGCAGAAATTTGCAACACCTAACAGATCACCTGGTAATTCGGCAACTGACCTTCGAAATGATCCAACAGAAATCAGGTAGTAATTCCTTTGGGTACTTTACTTTTTTTATCAAACAAAGACAAGTTGGTGCTAAGTTGTTTCTATGAAAGTTTTTTTTTAATTCAGTTTACAATACATATAGGTTTACAATACATACAAGTTTACGATACATGTAAGACCTAGACACAACATAAATTTGTCTATTTACACCGAATAAGGAAATAAATTAAACCCTACATTTGCATTATAATCCCTGCAAAGTCTGCAAGGACAGTTAATTGGTTTCCAGGACTTTATTTCACGTTTGAAGTTCTCTAAGGTGTTTGCAGTTTTTATGTACTCCGTAACTATATTCCAAATTTTAGGGCCCATACACCTAATTGAATGTTTACCTTTAAGTTCTGTTTTCACATTCGGTAGTTTGAAGTAAGAGTTAGAACGGAGGCTATACCTATTTTGGTCATTGACATTTGATTGTCGTTGTTTTGTTGGGACAGCTTTTAAATATGTTTTTTTTATTGATTTATAGAAAAACGTGTTCAACACCAAGATCTACTACGACTGGTATATCGCCCGACCTTGGTGAGGATCTGCTTAATACTAGGTAATGCATAAATTTTACAGTTGTAAATATCAACTATCATTTTGAATATTGAAAAATGTTTTTTCACGTTATTACCACGGAATTGTTAGTGCTTTTTTTTAACATTCACAGTAACTATGAACAAGATGATTTGTCCGAAAGCTCGTTTTCTTCGGTATCTGCTGATCACGCTATTATAAGGTAATATTTTTTAAAACTAAACCCCACTCAAAAAATATCTTCAACTACTTTAGAGCCGAGTCATCTTTACGGAAAGTCAAAAAAAATTTAAAACGTAAGGAAAGAAGGAAATTGAAGTTGCTCCATAAAAATTACGGAAAAATTATTCTTCAGAGCAATGAAAAGATAGATCGCCTCGAAAAAACAATTAAAGCATCAGAAAATAATGCCATCCTTGCGACAACACTTCAAACTTGTACCGTGACATCGCCAACAAAAAGTCATACTAAGATTCTGGCAACAGGTCTCTGTCTATCTAAGCAATCAAAGGATAATAAACGGCAACTTGGTCAAATGTTGTCAGGCATTCCTATGTTTAAAAAATCAGATGTTGAGGAGTTTAACTCCACTTGTTTTGGTAAAGGACAGTTTGGACAGTTGACTCTTGTCAATTTGAAAAAGCTAAATGTCATTGTTGCTTGCAAAACACTATCATCTGATTCATCATCAAAAAATGACGTTTACGCAGAAGTTATTGCTGGATTAACACTTTCTGGAGAAAAGTACTTTCCCTATGTATTTGGACTATTAAATGATTTTTCCATTCTAATGGAATTCTATGGAAATCCATCTTCAGGAGAACCAGATGTTAGTTTGTGGAAGAAAGTAAGAGAAAAGCCATCTTTCATAGAACTTCAAAAACTTCTTATTGACGTTTTAAATGCTGCCATATGTCTGCATAGCTATCAGATTCTTCATAATGACATTAAAGCAGATAATTTAGTTTGTACGAAAGATGGTGTCAAAATGATTGATTTTGGCAAAGCAAGTTTAATTTCCCATCCAAAAACTTACTTTATAAAATCTGGAACTCCCCAAGCTGCAAAGTATAATACCTATCATCGTCACTTGGCTTATGAGCTAAGAAATGTGCCTGGATCCAAGCAATCTGTTCTAACTGATACTTTCTCAGTTGGTTATTTATTGAAGCATATGGCAGGGATCATCAATTGCCACGAAATTATAATAATTGGAAGAAAGTTAAAAGCCATTAAGCCAGATTTGAGGATATCTTTGAAGACAGCATTATCTTTACTGATGAAATTAAATTTCTGATTAAACACATTTTTCTATTACCGTATGGTTCACGTTTCTATCACATATTTCAGTAGTAGGTTTCCCCCGTAGCTAATATTCTCTTGTAAAATTTCCAGAAGTGAGGTCACGCGTAGAGTCAAATGTTTGAAAGATATGTATTATTAATTGCGAGCTTAAAGGAAATTGTGAAACTAGCTACGAAAGATTTATGAATGAAGTGATATTTTGTGAAACTCTCCACACTTTTTTCGTGTATATCCAAAAGTTTGTTCACCTGTAAAATTATGAAATCTGTGAAATTATTTTATAAACGCCCCCCTCGAATAAAAGCCCCCTCAAATAAACGCCTCTCTACAAAAAGGGCGTTTTTTCGAAACACGACTATCACGTACATTTGGAAAGGAATCATATATGTACGTGTGTATGTTTATTTTTATTTTTTTTCTTTCATAAAAACATAAAAACAATTCAATATAATTGAAGAAGATGATGTTGATGATGATATTATTGTAGATTAGTTTGATGACCTTGTGAAGACTTTCTTGTGTTTGTTATTTGAAAATACACGATCATAGAATCTTAGAGCATTCTTTTTCGTCGATTTTTCTAAAATTTAAAGAACGCCTCACTCTTTAGACCGCCCCTTCGAATAAAAGCCCCAAAAAAACTTCGAGGCGTTTATTCGAAACATTACGGTATGTATTTTGGGAACTCCACAAAATGTGTACTTGTTGAAAAAATTAAATGAAATAGCTTGTTAGAAATGCTTCGCATCATCTTTTTTTCTCTGACTAATATTTCATGTAAAGAAAGTGTGCATGGTAACCTTAGTGTATGTGTAATATATATTTTGTTACAGAAATATTGCCAACTTAGGAGACATGATCAAAGAAAAGTTTACTAATATGGAAAAAATAATAATAGAACAAAGAAAGGAGATAGATCGTCTGAATGAAAGGTTTGGTTTGTTGGAACAAACAACGAAAGAGTGCTTTGCCAAATATGAGCAAGTCAGTAAAAAAGTTCAAGTTCCTGTTGTTGTGCAGGTAAGTTGGCCTTCAATTGTTATGTTTTTATGTTCTGTTCTCCGGCTATTATGTGAAGTACCTCTCCTAGCAACTTAAATTTAACACAGTTACTTTTATCTTCTAGAGAAAAATTAAGTTGTTGTACAAAGTTTATCCGGAGGAAGAACAGTGGGATCTTGAGGAAGGGTATGGCAAAGATAGCTTTCTGCATTCAAAATTATAAGTAGAAAATGTTGAAAAATTAAATTTTATTCGTTATTGCAGTTGGGATTCAGAAGTTAACTCGCAAATTACAGACCAAATTATAGAAGATGTCAGCACCCAATTAAATAACAAATACGCTAGAGATGTGATACTTGGTAGGATTTCAATCATTTCAATGGTTTTTATGTTGGATTTGATTGCGAGTTAGTAAAATATCGTATTCTCGTTTCAGTGGGATGCAAAACATATTTCCAATCGATAAAGAGGGCATATAATGACGAGTTAAACAACCCTGAAAAATTTGCATTGGATAAATTGAAAAAGAAATACCGTGCTAGAAAACAAAGAGTGAGTAAAAAAAAGCTTAAATCTAAATTGTGCTGACAACTTGAGGATATGGAACTAAGGATAAAAAGATTTATCTACACAAGACTTAAAATCAATATCTTTTAGACTGCCGTGACAATCATGCTTTTCTTGCACTTCGTCTCTTTCCATACTATTTCTCTCTACTTAGATATACAACATGCGTACAAAATACGTGAAAGAGGATGAGGAACACCTATGGGCAAAAGTGTCAGTAAATGATATGTCTGACGAAGAAGACGATGAAGGTAGTGGTGGATTTAAAAGGAAGACCACAAGAGATCGTTCTGAAGAAGTGAAAGAACTAGTAAAAAAACTAGATGAGCGACATAAAGAAAAATTGGAGAAAGAAGAATAGAATGTTTTAAAAGTACAGAGAGTCGTTTCAGATTCTCCTGTAAAGAGGCTTTAAAAAAAGGGTTCTTATAGATTATTTTAGTTTTGATTATTATTCATTTTTTCCTTCTTTTTTTTCCTTTGTGTTCTGTTGATGTTGTCGTTGTTGCTTTACGAATCGCGACTATATCAAAAGACACAACAAACAAGCAAATGTAAGAGAGAGAGATGATGCATCTGTACAATTTTTGACCTTTTTTCCGATTGTATTTACCTTTTTATAAGATATTTCTAGTAGAAACATCAATATATGATTATTTTTCCTCGTCCACTTTTCCATTTATTGTACTATACTTTTAAGTCGACATAATAAGGGCTTATGTTCAAGCCCATTTGAAAGTGAAAACTCCCTAACCACCTTAAGACATTCATTGGCATATAAATCGATCAGGGTCTTAAAGCGCGACTAGCGAACAGAAAAATGGTAAACAATAAGACAAATATAGAAAATGCAAATGAACTAAAAAGATTCGAAAAAAATATCTAAATGGAAAATTGGTAATTTCCAATGATTTTTTTTATTTAAACGAAGAGAAACTCTTAATTTTCCTTACATTTACAATTTTGGAAATCTGGAATTTCCGAAATCAAAACTAAATATACATGCCATTGTAACTTTCCAGATAGTTTTTAAGCTAGGAAACGGTCTTGGAAATTTGTAATTTACATCAAGTTTTTCTGTTAGAAATTAATGGAAATCTGTAATTTCTACGCAATTTCGTAAGAAAAAACTACTTGGAAATTTACACATTTTGCCCAGTGTCAAGACCTGAGTGAAACGTTTTGCATCAAAGTACCCAGACGATTTTTTTTCGTACAAATGCGATGGTGTGGAAATCGAACTCCATGGATTCAGTGATGCATCAAAAATAGCTTATAGAGCATGCTGTTATCTTTGTTCAAGCAATTCATCAGGCGAAGTCTCTACATCGCTAATCACCTCAAAATCACGTGTAACGCCGATTAAGCCACGAACGATGCCGCGTCTGGAATTGATGGGAGCTGTCCTACTTGCAAAGATGATGGAGACTGTTCAAAAGGAACTTTCAAACATTGAAATTGATTCTGTAACCCCATGGATTGACAGCACAATTGCTTATTTTTGGATTATAAGCAAGAAGATTTACAAGCGCTTCAATCAAGACCGAGTTGATAAAGTCCTGAAAGTTTTGCCTGCTGAAAGCTATAAACTTGTATCATCAGAGAACAATCCTGCTGATATCACTACAAGAGGATTATCATCGACTGATTTGGCATCGAGTAACCTATGGTTCCATGGTCCAGAGTTCTTCAATCTACCAAAGGAACATTGGCCAGCTGCTGAAGCAGAATTGACAAAGGAAGTTGAAGCTATAATAAAAAAGACCACAAACACTTTCCTTAACAACACAAAGAGAATAAACAAATTACAAAACATTATAAAAGTAGAAAAATTTAATTCCCTTGCTAAGTTAACAAAGATAACTGCTTATGTCTTACTGTTCGTCAATGAATTGAAAAAAAAAATTACTGATCTTAAAAACCCTGTCGCAGAATTTAATGTAAGACAACACAAATGGGTTAACTACGCTTCCTCTGTCGCAGGCTATACTGTAAGCCGACAATCCGATGTTAGTATGAACCCTGTTGCAAACTATACTGTAAGTCAACAATCTGGGTTAAATTCTCCTTCTGTCGCAGACTATACTGTAAGCCGACAATCCGATGTTAGTATGAACCCTGTCGCAGACTATACTGTAAGTCGACAGTTTAAACCACTCGACGAACCGTACGTCGCAAACTATACCGTAAGTCGACAATCAACAAGCTTAACAAGTACGGTAAAGCCATGGAAAAAATATAGCTTGCAAAGCAAGAACAAACAAAGTATGGAAACAATAAACGAAGAAGAAATAGAACTAACAAATAACAATGAAAAACATAACACAATTGATATTGTTGGTAATGAATACACTTGTCTGGATGAAGAAATTGTCACTGAAGACACTGGTTTGGAAGATGTTGTCACTGAAGAAAAGAAGACAGATATTGATGGTAATTTGGATTCTCTTGATGACTTCCATTTATTGGTACACCGTGCAGAAATCCTATGGATCGAAGAACTTCAATCGGACTTTGCAGAAGATGACAAGTATTACAACAAGGTTTTCAACCAATTGAACTGTTTCGTGGATGATGATGATATTGTTCGCTGCAAAAGTCGTCTTGAGAACAGTCAGTTACCGTACACTCAGAAGTATCTTATACTACTTCCTCCGTCTCACACCGTCACCAAGATGATCATCAAGGATGTACATTCGAATTGCAAACACCAAGGTGTGAAAACCACATTAACTCTGTTACGTATCAAGTTTTGGATACCTCGCGGAGGATCAATTGTTAAATCATTGTTACACCGTTGCTTCATCTGCAAATTCTTTGCAAGCAAACCGTTTTCTTATCCTGACCAGCCTGCCTTACCAAAGGAACGTGTTACGCTGACACATCCTTATCACGATGCAGGCGTTGACTATCTTGGCCCTCTGTACTACCTGGGTAAAGGGACTCTGAAAAAAGCCTGGGTGAGTTTATTCACTTGCTGCTTCACCAGAGGAATACATTTAGAACTCGTAACTGACAACACAAGTGCTGCCTTCATTTGTGCATATCGTGGATTCACAAGTCGCAGAGGCATCCCTTCAAAGATCATCTCTGATAACGGTAGCAACTTTTCCAGCGAAAAGACTCAAGACTTTATTAAGAACATTCGTGATGCGACTTCAGGATCTGGTGTTATCTGGGAATTCATTCCACCTGCTGCGCCCTGGTGGGGAGGTTTCTATGAACGGTTAGTTCAACTTGTTAAACGGTGCATCCGCAAAGTCCTGTACAGAACCCTAACGTCACTTGACGAATTACACACTGTCATTACGGAGATCGAAAACATGTTAAACGAACGTCCATTAACATATGTTACAAATGAACTTGATGACGTTATAACACCCAACCACCTGTTGTATGGTCGTCGCTTGATTAAACAGGAACTTACTTCGTGAACAGCATGTACGTAGAATAGCTGCTGAAACACTTTCGGAACCATTGGAATTCTGAGTACCTTGTCGAGCTCCGAGAAAGACACTTTCATCAAATTCAACGTAACAAAGTGGTACTTGTTATGGACAACACATTACCACGCTCTCAATGGAAACTAGCGGTCGATGAAGTTTATTCCTCTAAAGACGGTTTAACCAGATCTTGTCGGGTCAGAACAAAGAACGGTTTACTCAAACGAGCTCTGAACAATTTATGTCCTCTGGCAACACATATTGATTAAAGTTTTATTTATTTTTGAACAAAGGGACTTCTTGTATTTATTTAGGGGGAATATTTCCGAATGGCGGTGGTGCCCATTTGTAGATATCTCATATGCTTTCTTACTTGCTTGTATTATACGGAACCAAAGTTTAAAAATGATCTCTTACGAATAATACGGTCCACCGACTCAACCGTCTGATCCCGCAAGATTATCAGAGATTTGTTCCTCGACGGTATTCCATCCTGCGATAGGTCTGTCAGCAATTTTGATTGATTTGTTCCTTCATAGAAATACGATACGAAATTCTTTTTATATTTCTATGGTTCCTTTTACAAATATTTGTAGATATTTCTTATAAGTTTCGTTGATCTACGTTTCGAATCTTGCTTTATAAGATCGCCCGGCACCTCAAAGTTATATAAAACAGACTTATTAAATTCATGCTGTTGTCTGTCCCATTCAAAAACGTTTAAAACAATTAAGTTTTTTATATTAGCTGCAGAAAGGTCTCATAAATCTTGTGTGACCATTAAAAATGGTCTAAAATAATAATTATACCCCATTTTTCGTTATTTAATATCTAACAATAGACCTTTCCCGAATTTCTGTTTAAACACCGTGTTATAGTCTAGCTTCTAAGTTTCGCCTCTTTTTCAAACTCTTTATCACTTCTAATTATTCCACTGGGAACTGAAAGAACGAGTAACTATTACTTACTGAATACTTATGAAATTAGAAAAACAATAAAAAACATAGAAACGAGGCTAAGCTTGATAGCTTGGCTAACTCGGCATTTAAACAGAAATTCGGGAAAGGTGTATAGACGCCATTGCTGCTTGCAAAAGAGCACGGCAATGGAGTTTTTGACGTCACAGCGCGATCGCTCTTTCTGTAGGGATTGCGTGAACGTATAGACTTTGTTTCCGTTGTTGAAAATTCTTGTGTTCTTCGTGATATAAAATAGTGTTGACTTTAGGACACCCGTGGTGGAGTAAAGTCTTTAAAATACCCGTGGTTTCTCCTCCTCCTACTACTCCAAGTTATGAACGTTTTTGTGCATCGTTTACATGACATCGTTGCCGAATTCGCAAATTTGGTCAAATTCGGACTTCCGGTTGGCCAATTTTCATGAAACTTTGCACAGAGCACAATTGAAAGGTGCTGGTTTCGAATTTGACAATGATTTTGGTAGGTTTTACTAAAATTGGGCAATTTAGGCCAAATTTGGACCAGATTTCGAAAATTCTTCAATTTTCATGAAATTTTGCACGGGTCACAATTGAAAGGTGCTGATTTCGAATTTGACAATGACTTTGGTCAGATTTGACTAAAATTGGACAATTTGGGCGAAATTTTAAAAGTTTTTCGATTTTCATGAACTTTTGCACGGGTCACAATTGAATGGTGCTGATTTCAAATTTGACAGTCATTTTGTCTGATTTGACCAAAAATGAACAATTTGAGCCAAATTTGTACCAAATTTCGAAAGTTTTTTAATATTCATAAAAATTTGTACAAAACAAATGGAAGATGTTGATTTTGAATTTGCCAGTCATTTTGTTAGATTTGACCGTAATTTGGCAATTCGGCAAGTTTGTAATTTTGAAACCAGATCTGTATCGTTGTGTTACGTCCTAAAGTCTTCAAGCCAAGCAGCTTCTTGTTTAGCTTTAGTATTGGTGTTATCCTCGAATCTTCGAAGAGTGTATAAAGAATGACACTAATCTTTCGTGGCACCACATACTACATATCAGTTGTCATTTTGTTCAACGTATTCTACACTGATGTTTGAAAACTTTTTCTGTTAACATGGTTATCATACTGTTAAATATAAAAGACATATTAATCGGATTAATCTTTGCGAGATTTCGCGAATTTTTGTCTTTTTTGTGAAAGTTTGTATCGCGAAAACACGTAAAATCGTCGGGTCGCGAAAATTAATCCACGCGAAATTTCTCAAAGTACCCGTTCGCGAAAATAAATCCATTTTTTTCCTTGTTTAATTTCTTTTTGTTCGTTAATTGGATAAAGAAATGACAAAATGAACACAAGTTAATTGAATATTTTCCCTTAAAAAAGTGCTACATCACTAAATCTAATCTAATCTAATCTAAAATGATGACATTTTCTTCTTGTTTTTTCTTTTGTGAAGGCACTGTTTTGCATCCTTCAAGAAACATTTTTCTTATGTCCATGGATTTTAGCTCCATTTTTTTCTTGGTTGCTATGACATTCTTAGCGCATTTCCTCTTTTCTTTCTGCTTATACTCCATTTTCAAATTGTCGCTAAGTATGGAGCGAAGAGGTATTCCCATCACATTTCCTAGCAATTGGAGAGTGGAGCTTTGGAAGACGTAGATGTCAACTTATGTTTGTCAACTCTCAAACCCCTTCACGCAGGATGGATTGTTGATTTTTATAATGACATCACTTCTGCTGATATGGTAAGGAAGTAATCAACAATGAATGGGGTGCAGCAGGGATTGCTGACGCTAATCGTCTGGGTTTAAAAGAACTGCCAAACTGAGACCCAATAATGGGTGACAATTTAATGTTCGAGGTGAGCATAAATGCTAATGCTTTATGCAATCTAATAGTCGATGAAACAGAAGGCTATTTATCTGAAAAGTCTATTTTCAATTATAAACCTTTTGACCGCGAAAGTAAATCCACAAGATATTATTCGAAACAACCATTCGCGAAAATTAATCCACGCGAAATTTTTCAAAGTGCTTATTCGCGAAAATAAATCCAAAACGTTTCGCGAGTTTTTGAAGTCACGAAAATTAATCCGAATAAAGTTATTTCGAAAGTAACTACGAATGGGTTCGACATGATCCCTTGTGGAAAAGGTGTACCTTTGTTTTCATAATAAAGATGTATGTTTTTACTTGTCATCCTTTATACAGCATTTGCAAGTTTTCCTGAGTTTAATTCTTCTTCTTTATTTTCATCATGATCACTTATGTCAGTTTCAAAACTAGAATTCAGAATTTCCGAAGACGCTGAACTTTCATGAACATCAGACATGTTGCAAATGAAATTCGCTCTGTGACGTCATGACTTTTAAAACAGAAAGCTGTAATGGCGATTTAACTGAGTTATTTATTTTAGCTTTTTTTTCATTTGGGATCTAAAATGAAGTATTTTATGTTTAAAATTAGAAAAGAAAATCTAAGGCTTAGTTTCCCTTTAATTTGAGCAGTTTTATTATACGACTCAGAGGCTTTCGAAAAACGCATTTTCCTTGTTACTTATAGCACACTACAGTGTGTCCCAGAGAATTTCGGTCTGAGATTTTAACAAGCTATAACTTTTCACACATATATCAGATATTAGAGATTTTTACATCATTCGATAGCGTTTCTTTCAAGGATTTTAAAAACCTATATTTTAAATAATTTAGTCCAACACCTTTGTAGTTAAAAGGATTTCTTTAAACTGTCACGGTCATTAACTCCTTAATGGTTAATAAAAGTAAGCTTCCATGTGCGATTATTCTTTTGTTTATTAAGAACATGTCGTGGTGTTATTGAACACACTAAAATTATAATCTCATCACAAAGTTGAAAATTGTGAGACGGGGGCTTCTACAAAATTTTTTGACATCATATGAGCAATCTTTAGTTGCTACAAAAACTTTTCTCCACTGAGATCCAGAGTCTATCAGAGTTGAGAAGTAAAATTGTTGACGCAGCAAATAATCTTAGACAAAATCAAAATTTTATTCGCCACTCTTTATGACAGCAAGAGCAAATCGCTGTGTCAAGAGAAACGGGGGACATGTTGAGACAGCTTAAAACTTTGTTTTTAATGACTCTTGTGTTTTACAGTCACTTCACTTTGATATTGTTTTTGATAATGACCTTTGATAGGTGTTATTGAAAGATGTGTTAATTAACCATTAAGAAGATAATTGGATTTTTTCATGGTAAAATCCTTAATTGTTTCCAAACTAGAAGGCTTTGGAGAACAAAATGTATATTTTTAAAATCTATGAATAAAATCTTATCGAATGGTGTAAAAATTGTTGAAATCTGATATATGTGTGAAAAGTTATGAGCTGTTAAAATCTCAGACCGAAATTCTCTGGAACACACTGTAATGTAACTAATGAGATTAAATTATAGTCATAAAAAGTCACTGAAGAACATTCACAAACCTTTCGGCTACATCTATCAGTGATATATCATCTACTGTGTCTGCGTGGGTATTTAAAATTGCTAACGAATTGAATCGTTTTTGACGATTATTGTCCAGATAGACGTTCTTTGTCAATTGTCTTTTTTCTTTTTCCATTTTTCGAAGCTTCTGGCATATTTCGCGAAAATCAATTGGTATAGACTGATTAAAAATGGTTGGTAGGAGATGGAGCTCGCTTTCCAAGTGAATAAGATCAAAATCTCCGCCAAAATCCATCTCTAACTGCGATTCAGGTTCAGGTTTTCTGAAATATCAGCTTTCGAGATGGATTTTAACAGCAATTCTTCTACGTTGTTAAATTTCTTTAAAGCAGGATGCTCGAATCGATCATTATTGCATTGATAATTGCATCAAGAGCTTGAAAATACATTGGTTTGAAATAACCGCGGGCTGTTTCTGAATGGTATGCATTGCTGGCTGATCCCTCATAGGTTGTAACGTATTGGAAGATGGAATAATTTGGCGTTTTTCTCTTTCGTGGCAAGACTGGTGTCCCAATTTGTTGGATTGAGTTGGATGCTTTCTTAGTTGCTTCGAAAAATAAATCAAAATCTTCATCTTTTTTCGTGCTTTGTAATGTATTTACAACTGGATCAGCACACCTTTTACCCGTGATTGCTGACATTCTTTGTGACTGTAATGATCTGGATAGATTATCTGTCATGGAATATAACTTGTACGATAATTTAAGCCCGAAGAAAAAGTAAAATGACTCCATTTGACTTTTGCACCCAATAACTCTGGCTTTCGTCTCCAGATCTAGCTTTTCTTCCAAAGATTCTTCCCATTATTGTGTGAGTGGTTCGTAATTGTCGAGGATTCTTTTCATGCATTCAGCACGAACTGTCCACCTGGTTGTTGAAAGCTTTTGCATACTTCGAAATCTTCCTCCTTCTCGATTTAGTTGTTGATGTTTCCAAGTAAATTTTCTCGCTTTGGTGAAAACTTGACTAAAACACAAATCTCTCCAACGACACTCATAGTTTCTCGTGTAAAATATCGCATTCTTTGGTCATTGATATGACTGATAAACTGAGAGAATGACCTTGGCAGTGAATTGCCACAGCTTTCGGCTGTTTCTGTAGGATTTGAGTCGAAACCCCAGATATCTTCCCCATCATATTCGATACTGCATCATACGTTTGACCTCTGCAATTATCTTAACTCAAGTTCATTCTTACGAGAATGTCTTTATCACCTGTACATTTGTATCGCTTTTAATATTCTCGAGCTGGTGGAAACCTATAAAGTCTTCAAAAGCATTCAAATCTTCATCTACAGATCTCAATGACTGTCAAATTCGAAATCAGCACCTTTCAAACGTCATTTGTGCAAAATTTTGTGAAATTCGAAGATTTTTCGAAACTTGGTCCAAATTTGGCCCAAATTGTCCAATTTTAGTCAAACCTGTCAACATAATTGACAGTCCCTTTGTATAACATTTAGCACAGAGTTTTGGGTCATTCATTAACTATTCTGAATAAACAAACAATCCGAAATCTGAACGGACTTTCCGAAAACGACGAAAAACTGTTACACAGATAAGATAGATTAGATTAGATAGATAGAATGTGTAAACCAAACAATTTACTACACTTAAAAGCGCAGAAATTGAATAACTACAGTAGACTCCCGGTTATTCGAAGCTCCAAGGGGGATAAGAATTTACTTCGAATAACCGGGAGTTCGAATAACTGAAAAATTCGTTTTCCCGCCAGATTTTCAACTTAACCTTAATGGGATGGACTTTTCTGAAGTAATTGAGGCATTGTGGTTCAGTTGAGCGTAATAAACACAAAGAATTTTTACTTTTTGAAGAAAGAATAAATTTGAACAAATTGTTAACAGGTTTTAAAATATGAAAGTTATGAAGAAAATGTATCTAGTAAATACAAGGAGTTCAATTCTTAAAAAAATCTTTAATGCTACATTGTTTTTTACTATCGATGTAGTGTTTTTGACATGTACGTGTCATCATGTTTAACAGCTTTCTGATTTCAAGACCATTCTCGTCAAACAAAGACCATCTTTCCAACAGTTCTAAGGCCTCTTCCAACTCTGACTGCTTTGGCTTCTTCGGGGGGATGTCATGTGCCTCAATTTCATCATCATCGTCATCTTCGAGATTCGGCTCGTTTTGATCTTTGTCCTCATTAAGTACGATTTCCACGATTTCCTCATCAGTCAATTCAATTGATTTACTCGTGCATACCTCAAAATCAATATCCACAAAATCATCTGCGTTCAAGATGTCGCCGTCAACTTCTCTTTTTTTCAACTCGCTTATGCTGTCAGAAAGAGATTTAAATGGGTCATCAGCATCATTGAGATCGTGATCTGTGCTTCTTTTGAGATGCCTGCCTTCTTAAAGCAGTTTTTAACGGTGTCTTTTGAAACAGCGTCCCATGATTTGACCAAGATTTGCATCCCTTCAAGAATGTTAATTTTAGGGACCTCTTTACCGCCGTCAATGAACTTTATTTGACGTTTCACAAGATTTGACCGGTAATATGCCTTCAATGCTCGGATTACACCTTGATCCATGGGCTGGGTCTTAGACGTTGTATTTGGTGGTAGAAAAACTAATTCTAGTGCTTTAAGACCAGTGACTTCTGGATGAGCTGGGCAATTGTCAATTATCAAAACAATCTTTCGACCCGCAATTTCAAATTTAGCATCGAGTTTTTTCACATAATCGGTAAAGATTTCAGAATCCATCCAGGCCTTCTTTTGAGCTTTGTACTGACAGGGAAGACTTTTGACTCCTTTGAAACAGCGCGGTGTAACCGATTTTCCGATAACGAACATGGGCAACTTTTCACCTAGGGCATTTCCTGCTGCAAGTCCTGTTAAACGAACTTTGCTGAACTTTCCACCAGCACATCTTTCACCTTTGGCATGATAAGTATTTGTTGGAAGCATCTGGTAGAACAAGCCGAATTCATCAGCATTGAAAATGTCTTGTAAATCATAGCGTAACAAAATGGTTGGCAGGTGTGTTTCTTCCCAGCTTGCTGTCATCTCTGGTGTACAAGACTTTTCCTCTCCAGAAAGAATTCTGTAAATGATGTTTTGTCTGTGCTTCCATATCTGTCTAGCCAGCCTTCTGAAGCTTTAAAATCAGGTTCGTTGAATTGCTTTGCAAAATTCAATGCTTTTTCTCGAATGATTTGACCACTAATCGGCACAGTTCTTTCACGAGCGTTAACGAACCACTTGTAAACTGCTTTATCAATGTTATCGTATTTTCCGGAAGAAAGCTTTTGTCTTTTAGCTCCATACTGGCCTGATTCATACTTGGTAAAAATGTCACTTTTATTCTTAACCCAGTATGAAAGTGTGTTAGGTGGGACACCATACTTTTTAGCAATAGACTTTTTAGTTGTTCCTTCTTTTTCAAGCTCTTTCAAAGCAAGATATTTTTCTTTGATCGTCAGAACAGCTTTCTTCCTTGACGTTGTCTGAGCGGTTGCCATCTTTGATGTGGATTTGAAGAGCCTTTAAAAAGTTTGTTTACATCCACCCACTTGTTTTTTAATCGAGCTTTCGAAACGTTCGAAAATTAGATGAAACGTTCGAAAATCAAAGGAAACGTTCGAATTTTGAATGATCCTTTTAAAACGTTCGAATGTTATAAAACGAAACGAAACAACACAACAACAAAGCAGTCACACCACAATTAGGACGAAGATGTGAAAATTACAATGGATCTTGTTTCAATGATAATCAAGGAAACACAGCCGATAGAAATCATTCTTATCAAGTATTATGAGAGTAACTCAACCGTTATGGGATATCATGAGTATCAAAAGAAATGGAACGCTGTTATTGGTGAAGTCCTAGAAGCTAAAATGGAACCAACAAACGACATAGACAAATATGCAGTGGCGGTCTGCAAAAAAGGAGATATTGTTGGTCATTTGCCTAAAGGAAAAACAGGAAAATTTGCCAAAACGATATTTTACTTTCTGAAGTCAGAGATGTTGTGTACTTGCAAAGTAAAAGTGACAGGGAAAAGAACTAACTTTGGAGATGATAAGGGATTGAGGATCCCCTGTTTCCTTCAATTCTCTGGACCGAAGGAGAATATTGAACTTTTGAAGAAATTGCTTGAAGAGTGTAAATAGCCATGAATATTGAAACCTGATTATTTGAAGAAAAAACATTTTTTAATCGCAGAAAATCAATGTTCTCACTCGACGATCTCCCAATAAGAAAAATTCGAATAACTGAGGGTGACTTAGCCTATAATTGGCCTCAAGGGGAATAGAAATCACTTCGAATAACCGAATTATTCGACAGGGGCCGCGCGAGCGGGGGGGCCAGGGGGGCCATGGCCCCCCCACTTTTTTGCAAAGTAAAATTTTTCGAATTCCTTAAAGGGAAATTAAGCCTTTATCAAAAACTTTTTATATTAGCTGCAGAAAGGTCTCATTAATGTTCTGTGATCATTAAAAATTATCTTAAATGATAATTATACTCAGTTTTTCGTTATTTAGTATCTAACAACGGACGCCATTGCAGTGCTCTGCGATGGAAATTTTGACGTCACAGCGCGATCGCTGTTTTTGTAAGGATTACATAAACTATAATATTTTGTTTGTGTTGATGAAAGTTCTTGTGTTCTTTGTGATATAAAACCTTTATTAAAAAGTATTTTGTTTTAGATTTATAGCAGGTATACGTGCGTAAGTGAGTTTTTGAACAAATGTGTATATTTTAGATGTATAAAAAATGAAATCTTCAGTATGACTGTTTTTGTTTTTCTTGAATCGCTATTGACAAACTTATTTTACATTTTGCTGTTTCTTGATGTTTAAGATTGTTATGTTGATGAATGATAAATATCTTTGTGAAGTCATTTCTCGTTAATAGCTTTTTGGGGTCCTTCACCAGGAAAGTTTTAAAGAGTTTAAAACGTTTCCAAAACTACTTTGAGTAAAACCATATAAGGTTTCCGTTTCAAGCTGAATTTGTTTGACATCGGAAATTATCCGAACACCTTTATCAATGCAGATCTCCAATTAAGTGCACCCGGAAACCGTCTGTTTCCTTAATCTTTTCCTTTGAAAAATATTTGTTAAACTGCCTCAATTTTACAGGCGCATTAAACCATGTAGGCTCCTGGGTATGCTTAAGATATTCTTATTTTTAATAAAAGTTAGTCCGATTATCTTTGTAAACATGATGAGCATAAATTAAAAAGCATATTTATGTTGTCATGATGTTGTCAATTGTCACTTTGTTCCATACTTATGTGGAAAGTGATTTACTCTTTTCAACTAACTAGATTTATCGGGAGAAAACTCTTGTATTATTTTTAGAATATTGGTGCTTGTTTTGGCACTCTGAGTAAATAATATTCGCAAAATTGCTTTGGCTCCCCTGGACCCCAGCTGCTAAAACAACGAGCTGTCGCTCGTTGATCAGCAGCATTGCTGCTGATTTTGGCCCCTCCACTTCAAAATATACGGCGCGGCCCCTGTTCGAATAACTGAAGTTCGAATAACCGAGAGTGTTTTTGCCTGAGTTGGGTAAGCAGATCCAAGGGGAACGCCATCTCACTTCGAATAACCGAATTATTCGAATAAGTGCAGGTTCGAATAACCGGGAGTCTACTGTATTTCCAAAGAATAGTGCCAGCTTTCTTTGAAAATATTTCAGGAGAGCATGAGAAGAAAATTTTTTTACGAGCTCGATTCGCAAAGATATCTACAGTCTACTCTCGATAAGTGGAACCCCGGATAAGTGGAACTTTCTTTTAGTGGAACCAATTTCTCCGGTCCCTGGGATTTGCATTAACAAAGCTCTCTTATTTTATTCCGATAAGTGGAACCCTCGATAAGTGGAACTTTCGATAAGTGGAACCATTTTTTTGGTCCCTTGAGCAATATTTATTCATATAAGAGGAACTTTTCCAAAAGAAAAGTCATTTACAGTACGTTCGAATCATTTTAATCAAAACATTCTTTTTTCGAATCAAATCATCATGTGAAACATATATATCTATAAAGCATTTTCTTTTGTTCCTCCCCCTGTTTTTGATTATTCGTAAATTCCTCGGTCTCCTGAAATTTCAGATAAGAGAACAGTTCGATAAGTGGAACTTTTTTTTCGGTTTCATAGAGGTTGTTCCACTTATCGAGCAATTCGGATAAGTGGAACATTCGATAAGTGGAACCATTTTTTTCGGTTCCGTGGAGGTTCCACTTATCGAGAGTAGACTGTATAAACGGAAATGTTTCAAGACAGGTGGCAATTTTTAATATCGCGAAGCATGCTGTATCGGTATACATTGTGATATACTTCGTAATAAAGATATCTTTAATAAGAAATCTATAGGTGGAGCAAGGCCTTGAGTTAAAAAGTTTTGCAACAAAAAAAAATTATATTTAGCAAAAAAGTGGCCGATGAATGTAAACCCATGACTCCTTAGGCACATTTTCTTCCAGTTCATTATTCATTTAAGTGTGTAAACCCGCGGGAATTAGGCAAATTTTCTTCGCCTAGGATGAGCTTAGGCAACTAGCCTATGTTGTCAACGCCCCTTTGAGAAGACAATTTCGCGCAGAGATGAAAGTAGCTGTCAACTCAGGCTATCAAAAACGGGAATTTTTAACATCATGGCGCGCGCCGTGCATCGTTAGTTCGCGGGGAATTGCGAAGGGGGATTAGATTTGCGGGAATCTCTTCGCATCTTTTGTCCATTGGGTGTGGTTCTTGATGTTAGTTTCTGTTTTGATTATTTATGAAAAACAATATATAACTGATTTGGGGTTAGGCATTTGCCTAAGTTGCCTAACCCTGGATCCGCCCCTGATATTGTGTTTGCAGACAGACAGAGAGACAGAGAATCGGCTATATATAGATTAATTTTGTGCGTCTTTCTGCATATTGCTTTTATTCATTCTTGTTTTTCACTCTTTTTAAAACAAAAGAACTCATTTTATCTTTCTATTCACGCGTGTGTTTTCCTCCTTGATAAGTAAATTCGTTTTCTTGTTTATGATTTTTGGTCAGCGCCGCAAGGTAGCTGATCTTTCATTTCCCCGTGTCTGTCAGTCCGTGTGTTCGTGTGTGAGGGACTTGTAGGGACTTATGCAAGTTCCACCCATACATTGTGGGGACATTTGCACTGTGGGGACAAAATATCGTGTCCCACAATGCAAATTCAATAGTTTAACATGAAATTGACTTTGATCTTGAAAAAAAATGAACAACTTATATGCTTTCATCAAATCTGAATTTCGATCCTCCAACTGGAATAACGACAATGCCAATATTGGACCATCAACTTATCAGTGAATATTGAAAAACTGAGCCATAATCCATACCTAGCCTCACTCATCAATGGTCTCGAATAGTCAGGTAAACTGTATGTCAACGTATGTTTCAATGTTTGGACAAACAAGAACATAATAATGAAATAAAAGATATACTGATGAGATTTTCCAAATCGGTATAATGTTACACTTAAGAGATTAATGACTTTAAGAACAACATACTTGACGAGACCAAATCGTGTAACTCTAGAGAAGTAAAAATGCACAAAAATCAAATTCGGCTGAAAGGAAGTGGTGCCATTGTGTTGGAGACCAAGTTTATTACATCCCAATGTGAAAATATTTTGAAAATCACTGCGGAGGTGTACATTTCTATTGAAGTGTACACATTATTTATATAATAAAACTCTTCGACGCAGTGATTTTTGTCGATTTTGCCTACTGGAATTGTAACATAGACTTGTCAACAAAAACGAGTAATAACATTACAATATTTCTGTTCTGTTTAAGGAATCAATAAAATTGCAAAAGTGAACCAGCCTTTACTCGCACCTTCTTTTTTTTTTTTTTTTTTTAATTTCTTTTATGTTTTTGTTCTACTTAAAATGATCAAACTCTTCTCCACAAATTTTAACTGCAACTTAATCCAGAAAAGATACTTTTTTTTACTACGATTTCTTTTTCTTTCAAAATGCGAGACGATGTATGTAATCTTTAACACTACCTTAAGGAAAGACATTTTGACGAGAATAAATTTTGGCAGATTAGCTCATCCGCCAATTCCGACGCAATTTGGCGAAATTTATTTTGGCGATTAAGAGAAATTTTTATATTTAGCGGAAATTTATTTTGGCGGATGCCCCCAATAATCAATTTTCAATTAAGTGATTAAGTTCGATAGAAAAAAAGAGACAAAATATTTAAATGAGAAGAGGAAAGTCCAACATATGTAGCGTTTTTTCAAAAAACAAAAACATTACAGGTTTTTGTTAAAGTAATTTACAAATCAAGTTCATCATCTATAATAAAATGGAAAGCGTTTCGCTCAAAGTCAATGTTATCATCTTCCCACTCTTTTCGTCGTCGCCATCGTCTTGCACGTTGACAAAATCATCTAAAACATCTGATTCCGACAAGAAAAGAATTGGAATTAAAGACATCAGAACCTTTTCCTCACCGGTTCAGAGAGAGCCAGCAAAAAGGCAATAGTCAGAAGAGACCAGTACTCGTTAGTACTGATTGATTAAAAATGAAATAATGATGTGCAATGCTGAAATTCTAGCATTTTATACCTTTTAATTCCTTTTCAAAAAAATTGGCGGTTTACAACAATAATCAAACTTGGCGGGAATTAATTTTGGCGGACGAGCATTTAAATCAAATTTGGCGGGAATTAATGTTGGGAAGAAATATTGGCGGTTTTTGAACTAATCCGCCAAATCCGCCAAAATTTCTTCCCGCAAAAATTTCTTCACTTAAGGTATATGTTTACAAAATTTTTTATATAGTGTAAAACAAACTTTAGCTATTTTCGAATCTCTTTGAAATTGATTATTATTCCTGTATACATTGCTTACATTGAATACTGGCACGGTTTTTTCTATCATGTTTCATTGTTTACCTTGACAAAACATAAAGAGTACCACAAGGGATATTTGAAAACCGTGCAGATGATGTCTGAAGGTCTCTAGTGTATGAAATTTCCATTATTCCTCTAGTGATCATAATCATTCATGTATTACAAATTGATGAATGGATGTAAGAACGTGAAAACGTTAAAATCTCAGAGAAATGACTCGAGTGTGGCAAGTATATTTTTTTGTTATTTTCTGATGTTAGTTATATTAATACTAGTATCCCGGGTAAAAACTTTTTACCGAATTTAGCTTCAAACATTAGGTCAAATCCACCATTCCCGTGGTACGTACGCGTCGCTCGCCACCCATGTTCAGTATGCGTTGTGTCACAGAATTTAACTCGAGTAAAAGTCTCTTTTCAGGCATTAATTTGTTATTACATTCAGAAGATTAAAAACAGAAACAAATAGCAACATAGCTCAGAATAATATATTTATACGCAGAAGAGAAGTAACTTTAATGTAAAAAAAATGGCAATGTATAACACAGAACTGTTTACCCAGACATACGAAACCAAAAATTACAAAATGTGAATTGAAAACAAATCAATACCTTCCAACTGTGTTTCTTTCGTGCGGAAGTTACATTATACAGCAACCATTAATGAAGTTTTGAAATGATATATAGTCTGTTCTTCCCAAAACCATCAACGTCATGATTAAAACCATGAGTTTCATTTCTTTATGCTTTTTTTATTATTACCTAAAAAATTAATACTTGAATTGTAATACCGAAAACCTAATCATGCTATAAGAATATTGAAATAAACAACAACAAAAAAAAGAAAAAAAAAATGAAATTCAAGTACGCATTTATCCTAAAAACAAAAAACAAAACAAAAAATATATAAATAAATAAATAAAAAGTCACAAATAAAATCATAATGCCAAACTTATATATATACCCAGGTACGTAAACGATTACCATAACAAAAAATAATGCATAAACATGATGAAATATAAACTTAAGAAAAATCCACCAAATAATAACGTTTCTTTTTTGTAGGACAGTTTCATTGCACAGTAATAACTAATGAACTTCTTAAATACCGTCAACCAACAAAACTTTGAACAGCATCAAAACTTTGAATGTGGTTCGATGTGGTATGTTTATTTTGTTGATACGGTTGTTTAGCTGTTCAAAGTTCTGACGCTGTTCAAAGTTTTGTTGGTTGACGGTACATAATACATTCTTCTCTTAACTAACCCTCTCAACATCATAATTTAACCCACCATGTGCTTCATTTCTATTCAGATGAAAATATTCAAAAAACATTATACAAAAAAAACCTGATCATACTATGACGAAATCGAAAGAAAAACAAAACAAACTAAAAGAAACTTTGAAAACGTATTTACCTTTAAAATAATAAAAAAACACAAACGTAATGACAGAATTTGTATAGCTAAAGAATTTTTAACATATGAAAACATTCACATATATGTGGAGCCATTTTTTATTTCAGTTCAAAGCTCCTCCTGGCTAATTCAAAACACAACAGTATCCTTTATTTATCCACTAAACAACAGTTAAACAACCCTTTATTCTTTATTTATCCAGCATACTAACTGTGTTCTAACTAAATAGATATATACTATTTTAACTTTAGTTAAACATCAAACAAAATAGAATACCTTTCTCACTGCCAATTCACATGTTAGTAAACAGCATTGATCATCTTCTGCAGCCATTTTCAAACACTTCTAAACTCTTTACTACTATATTCATACCTGTAAACAAATTACTAATACTTTATTTACTTTCCAGCACAAACATACATAGGTACTTATAAAACACTTTTGCTATCATTTTTATAAAGTGAAATACATACTGTAAAACTGCTCTCTTCGTTTGGCAAAACTGCATCGATACAATAAATACAATTAGACATCATAACACATTCCCCACTTCCACAGCGTCATGAGAAATAAAAACATTCATAGCTGTAGGACCATTTTTAATGCAATAATAGCGCGCGTTACCAAAACAAATTTCTCTCGTCTTCCTTTTCATCCAGCAGCATATACACATACTAAACGACAGAATAACTGAGACATCCACTCAAAGCTAAAGCATATAATCTTTCAAAACTAAAATTAAAACCATTCCTTACTGTGTAAATAAACATGATTTTGTTCTGCATTTCTTCACTACCCTTTCTTCTGTATAACGATATTTGATTACTAAAACGTAAACAAACATTTAAATACATACATAACTTACTTTCCCTTACTTGTTCTTTTAAAAAAAAAGCAATAAAAGTTTTATAATAATACTTTCGTACAGACCTGTTCGTTCCTTCTGCACAGCCAATTTTATACTGCACTTCTTCTGCATTCTCACTATGCTTTTACATTGTAAACGAACAACTAATCACTTACACATGTTCTTTTATTAATCTAAAATACAATAACAGTAGAAGTTTAACAATAAACAATAATCTAAAATACAATCACAGTAAATCATACCTACGTGTTTCTTCGTGAAAACAACTGCGATAATGATAATCGGTTATTAACGAACTTATTTTTTGGAAATCGTCAACCAATCAAATTGGCGAAAAAATAATTTCTTGCGTTTTGATTGGTTTAAAAATTTAGACGTCACACTTAAATTACGTAACATTAAAAAAAGTGTCTGTCGCGGCTGCGTGGTTTTACGACGAAAAGGGAAAAAATAAGAAGGTTTTGACCGTGCAAAAAAAACCAAATATATCACTCTCTAAAATAAAAGTGTGACACACAACGCGAATTAGTATAATAAGATGCTTCTATTATTATTTTCCAATATTATTATGATCTATAGTTGTTTCATGTTTTTGAACTAGTTTATCAGAGTTTCGTCAGTGTTTGTGAATCGTATCTTCGTTGAACTGGAGATTTGTGATGGACTTGGTAGTTTGCAATGAGAGAGGATGATGGCAGTGCAATAGTTTTTTCATCTTTCTGCTTATCTAATGTCTGTTCTACTGAAATTTCACTGTAATAACAAAATCACTGTTCTTATTTCAATAAGCAAGTTCTCTTTTTACTTGTTGTTCTTCTTACTTACTTACTTACTTACTTACTTACTTACTCACTTACTTACCTACAAGACAGGTCTTCGATGAAGTTACCGGGAATAGGCTCACAAAAGGATGTAAAAGGATGACACTATTTCATCAAAGGATCTAAGCTGCTATTGTGCTGAGTAATAATGTTTATTCTGCAACAGTAAGTTTGAATCAGGCATTTCCAACAATAGGTAGTTGTTGGATATCTCATTCCTCCTCCCAGAAGTGCAGCATTTCTTATGACTCGGTCATGGCCGTGTTAGCTGATTGCATCAGTACTGCGTTTACTGGCACTTCTCTCCTGGGTGCAAAGAGGTGTCTTCGGAACGACTCTGCACGGCGAAGAAAGGGATAGCTTTGTGGAGAACGGCGTGTATCCAGGGCCCACAAGAGTGTTTCGGTGCGCAGACCTAAACATTAACATGCTGCATCAATTCATATTGTCTTTGTTGGCTGGATCTTTGATGGTTCTTGACCTACGATTTGCTTTCTTGAAGTAGCGAGGACGGAATAGCCCCTATCGGGACGTCTTATAACCTGCTGCTCTTCAGATATGGTACCGCTATACACTGCCCGAAGTCAAGTCTGTGAGTTAGGGGACCCAAGGCTTTCGGGATCTTTGTTCAACAAGACGCTCTAAACATGAGGAGTTAAATATTATTTCCGTCAAAAACAAATTAAGGTAGAAGGCATGAGGTGTGCTGTGTAACAGAAAGATCATTTTACATCCTGCTGTTAGTCTTTCCTTCTCTTCTTTTTCTCTTCTTTATTTATAAATTTGCAATTTACACCTCTCCCTTTTTTTAATGAACTTTGCTGCTTTTTCTGAGCATTGAATGCCATGGGGCGTTGCTATCAACCAGTGAATCTGACCAGCAACATTGCTTTGAACGTTTTTTTTTTTTAAGGATCGGGTTGCTTACGCGGATTTCCGTTTTAGTTTCGACCGTTAGGTGTTAGTGGAATTAATCTTATTTTATGAACACATAATCAATATTTGTACAAATATCATACAAATTATTATTTTTCATGGCATTTGTTATTGTATGGTTTTTATTATTAAGTTATTATATTTTAGTCTTTATTACCTTTATTACCTTTATTACCTTTATTACCTTAGTTACTTACTTTTACTTTTACTTATTATGTAGTTGCTTTGGAATTTATTATGGATCAAGGTTTTTTTTAATATTTCTTGCTACGACCGAATATTGTTGTTATAGGAGCTGCATTCTGTTTTAAGTTAGGTGTTCATTATTTTAAACTTTCAGCTTGTTATATCTATTAACATAGTTTTTTCTGATTTTGAATTAGTGGTGCAGCTGCAACACTATCATGCTTTTCATTTAGGTCAATTTAGTTTTTTGGCCTTTAGACTTCAATACAGTTGAAGTGACTCATAACGACTAGTTGTGATAAATTCGTACATGAATGTGTTGGTCTCCGTGATGCATCCTGTCAATGCATTTGTTTCTTTGCAGGGACAACTTCTGTAACAACAAAATTCATTTTTATTTAATACTTTATGTTCTCATTTCTGGAGTGGACACTAATGGAATGCTCCTTGGCGTTCCTGTGTTGTAGGAAATTAATTTTGAAATTAATTTTAACTTCATCTGCTTTTCTTTTCAGGATAGAATAATCTAACTTGCTCTTCTTTTCAGAGATTTAACGCTTTCACTTTCAGGTTGATTTCAGGGCGAACGACATGTTTATGTTAATGATCATGTTTATTTCCATTTTTTCAGGATAATTCATTTTCCATTTTTACAGGGTAAACTACTAAACTTCATTTCTAGGAATTAATGATTTATGTTTTAGATAATTTCAGAGAGCAGCCGCTTATTACAATGTGTAAAGCATTGAAGTTACTGTGGCTAAGTACTTTTCTTTTTCAAAACCTTATTGTTTCATGCGAGTTCTTGTGTAAAATGAAATTAGCTAGGTTGTCTATTGGAGATGGTGAAGGAAATGGATTTGCTATTTGATCTAACAATTGTTTATGCGACATGTTTGGTCAAAACAGATCTTGGACTCCGTCTCTCAACTTGAGGTAAATATGCATTACCATTTGGACGTGGTTGTTTGTTACTTCAGTTGTTGTTTCGTTTTCGAATGTTTGTTGTGTTTCGTTATAGAAACCTTGTGAATAGTGGGTAATTTCTTAAAGCTTTGGCATCGACATTGAAATTAAGGTATGGTTGTTTACATGTGTTATTAATCGAAAAACCGACATTAATTCCTAATATGCGCTCAAATCTTTATTTTATAGATGTGAACAAAACATGGATACATATTGCGCCCTTTCCCTCACGGTTTTCTCGACAGTAAAAAATGCCAGATGATAATGGCGCTGCTGTTTTGGCTCTTATGCAGTAACTGCGAGTTTTTCATCCAGAGGGTGCTTAGTTTAAAGCATAGTCACAACAAATATATAACAGAATAATACACAGTCTGTCTGTTTCTTAATCCATCTTAAGTTCTCCATCCATGTTGGTTCATTTACCGATTTTGTTTATCAGTTTTCCTCTTCAACTACTTTAAAAAATTACATTCGAGCCCACGGTTTCGTGCCTTTTTCACTTATGGACATCCTCTTCGCGCCGCCCCTACATCAACTACATTGACTACTGCTGAAAGGTTAGGTATCGAGCTTATCACGCGTATTTTTATAAGTAACTGGTTTTCTACGACTATAACGAAGATGACGTTGCTTAAGATATTCATATACAATTATTCACAAAACAATGAAACTCTAACACATGGATTAAGCAGTTTTTCTATGATGTTTACAAAGCTATTTCGATGAACTTAGAGAGAGATAATCATGAAGGGACCAAGAACCATACAAAGTACTGCTACTTTCCCGTCTTCATTTTGAGCACACCTTCAAAATACTACTTTTCACGTGAGAATATGCGTAATTTCATAAGTTTCATAGTTTCGAAAGGTCTTTACTTTCGAGTTACAAATACTGCAATTTTTGACTGGGATAACATCTAGTTTTTTCATGTTTTCAATATTCAATGTAACTGTAATTTCAGTTTGGTCAAATTAACTCAAATGTTCATTGAAGTGTTTCAGTAAGAAAGGACATAAGAGATAAACAGATGATGAACCAGCAAAGGAAAACGTTTTTCGGGTTTTCGGATTAGCTGCGCGAGGAGGTCAACAACAAAGATGTACGTTCCAAAAAACTGGTACATCACAGAAGCTGATGTTGTTAAAATATGAGGATGTGATATAAGTTAAACCATATAAAAACGACAGTCATAGTACAAATAATTTATATAAAGTTCCGTCAATAAAAGAAATGACAATATAAATATGATATAAAATCGAGAGATATTACAAGCTCATACAAAACATTCCACCAATCTCATTTACTTGCAGGAAAGAAACTTTAGAAATGATGACTTTTTGAAGAGATTGTGTACACTAACTTTCATTTTGGAGCCCATTCACCGTTCCCATAATTCATCTCTGGAATACATTCTACAACTACCATAATCCAAAGCGGCAAAGTCATTTAAAAGTCGTCAATGGAGTAATAAACAAAGTTTTAAAACAAAACAGAAAACCTTTAGCTAATTTGGAATATTGCTTAAAACTATCCCAGAGCTATTAATTTTTTTGTTGTAGGAAAATATTTGAGTTATGGGAATGAACAATTATGTAAAATAAAACGAAGAGAAATATACACAATATCTTCTATCATTGACAGTTTCGCATATCAAAAGTTATCCATATTTTTGCGTGAGAAAATGGTTCAAAAACCTAACGTTTATTCTTTAAAAATATTTTTGATATATCTTTCATTGTTTTGTCTGCTTCGTTATGACTTCTTCCAAGGAATACGAGACAGAAGTTGGTAATACAGGAGCACCAGATGATCCATGGATGAATATATAGCTAATAGATATGGTGGAAATTTAGGATTGTGCAATCCGGATTTTATGAATAAAATCGAAGCCAAAGATGTAACACTCCCTCCCACCACAATCCCAATATCATACTAGTTTATTTCTTCATTTTAGCACGAGGTCGTGGACGTGGACGTCGTGAAGGTTGAAGCATAAGATTTTGTAGCTTGCGTTTCATAATTATATGTGCACAATCCTAAATTTCATTTCATGAAATCTCCGCCAAAGATGTAACACTGAGGGCGTTCTCGCCTTATTCACGCATAAAGAACGAGAAGCTCAAATCCTCTCTTCAAAGCTTTCCAGATAACTGATTATCCCCAAGTCAATCTTTTAATATCTGCTTGCAATAAAATTTTTCGAAAGTTGAAGCACTTGACCAATGACTTCGTTTCAAAATTTCTTTCAGTGGTACTCCTATCACTTTCTGTTTAGAAGACGAGGCAGAACTAGTAGAATGAGCAGAAAAACTAGAAGTATCAATGCCTGACTCTTTTATTACCTCTACAATCCAACGAGAAATGGTAGATGTTTTAACTGCCTCATGAGGTTAAATAAAACTTAAAGTAACTGATTTTCTTGTCCTCTCCACGATCTTGACCTTTCAATATACAAATCAATGAAATTACAAACACAAACATTTTTGTCCTCAGAAAATTTCGTAAATTTAATAGGAGGGCGCACTCTTCCTGGTCTGGCTTATTTGGTTACTTTACCAAAATGGAAGGCATAACCTGTTGAATGTCTTACTAGATATCTTACATCTAAAGACCCAAGTTCATGAGCTCTTGCTACTGAGGCTAATGCTAGAATCATAGTCAATTTTAGAGATAGTTAATCACCTTATCAACATCCCATACAAAGAGATATCTGGGTGGAGGGCACCGCTTATTATGAATACCCGCTACTAATGCTGAAACCATAGGATGTTTCCCTACGGCAATACCTGAAATTGGTTCATGGTACGCCAATATAGCTGTTCGATATCCTGCAATCGTATTATATTCCAATCTCTGTGCAAACATGTCCGCAAGAAAGTCTAAAATCCAATTTATAGAAAATCGAAAGGGATAAACTTGTTTTGTACTACACCAGCTACTAAACTTGCGCCAGGCTGACTCGTAATGAGAAGCTGTGCCTTCCCTTCTAGAAGCCGTGGTAAGTTGAGCAGGGGCTGCTGCTGATACTCCTTCACTAAGAAGTCTTTTCCTGATACTTTCCAAGCCACTAGCTGAAGCTTTGATTGCAGTGCAAGTAGATGAAAGTTTCTCACAGACCTTTGAAGAAGAATTGGGTACCAAGGCTGTCCCTGCCAAGCCGGAGTTATCAAAACTAAAGAAGCCTGTCGATCTTGACTTTTCTCAACACTCTGCCGATTAGTGGAGGAAAAGCGTACCCTTGAAGATGTGTCCAGCAGGACTGAAAGGGGTCTCGGTTGATCCAGTTTCCAAGACATGTATCTGGGAACCTGGTGTGAAACTCTTGACGCAAACAGGTCCGTGCAAAGTATTTCCCGCAGACTGCAAATCCTCCGAAAAACTGATTTCTTCAGCATCCATTCGCTTGAGTCTTTGACTGACCGTGACTCTGCATCTGCCTCCAAGTTTAACTTTCCTAGCAGGTACTCTGCAGTAATTATGATCCCCAGGGAAATTAGGTAATCCCAGATTTCCTTGCTTATCTTTGTCAGAAGCTGACTCTTTGTACCCCCATTTTCACAAAGTATTTTAGAGCTACCACATTGTCTAATTTCAAATGGAGAGATTTGTACCTGGGAAATAATCGAACAAAAGTTTGAATTGCTAGTTTTGCTGCTTTCAGCTCTAATACATTGATATGAGGTTGAGACTCCTCTAGAGACCAAGGACCCCCTATCCTGTGGCCCTGGCAAAACGCACCCCAACCCCTGAGAGATGCATCTGTCGAGATCTGTTGAGAGTTGGAGAGGTAGAAATCAATGTTTTGCCCTGACTCAGAGTGATATTCTGTATCCACCACTGCAGTTCCTCTCTTGCTTCTTTTGACAGGGACACCATGGAGTTAATATTTCCCCCTTTTGCCAACTCCAAAATTTACTGGCGTTGAAGAGCTCTGTACTGTAGAGGAGCAGGTAGGAGTGCAATAGCTGATGAAGCCAGTCTTCCTATCACACTTGCTATCTCTCTCACTGAAACGACTTCCTCTCTCAATAATTTCTGACACTGATTGACAATTTTTTCTCTCTTCAACGTTTGGAGCATTAGTGACATTGATCTCGAGTCTATTATTACCCCAAGAAATTCGAACTTCTGTGTAGGATCTAGAACTGACTTTTCCACATTGACTGTGAACCCCAAATTCTGGAGGACACAAATCAAGGTGTCTCCAGACATCTTGATCTCCTTCAATGTTCTGCCAATCACGAGAATATCGTCCAAAAATGATCAGAAGGATATTCAGCCGCCTTAACAGAGCTGTAGGCACCTTCATTAGTTTTGTAAAAACAAGTGGGGCCGGGGATAGCCCAAAGCACAGGCATAGAAATCTGAAATAGTTCCCTTTCCGAAGAAAACAAAGAAATTCCTGAGAGTCTGGATGAAGAGGAACTGAAAAATAAGCGTCCTTTAAATCCAGCTTGCACATCCAATCTCCCTCCTGTAAAATTTCCTTTAACAAGGCAAGACCTTCCATTTAGAAGTTTAGATACTCTATATAACTGTTTAGTTCCTTTAAATTGATTACTGGTCTCATATCCAACCCTTCTTTCTTGGGAACTAGAAACAATGAGCTGACAAACTTGCCTTTCCTTGGAATCAGTTGAACTACCTGCTTTTGCAGCATTTTTTCCACTTCCAAATCTACCAAGTGAATTTCCTCCTCTGACATTTTGAGCGGTCGTGGAGGTGCTTGTTGAACCGGTTATTGCACAAATGGAACCCTGTAGCCCTGAACCATTTGGAGAATATTTGAGTCTTTTGTTATTGAACTCCAATTTTCTAAAAAGTGTCTGATTTTTCCCGTCACAGGTAGATCTGGATTTGGAGGCACCCTGTAATGTTGGATGAATTCTGGGAAAATTTACCATCCTTAGGAAGTCTGTTGGCAAGGCCTGAGAAAGCCCCTGGTTGAGATTTAATTCTCTTACCTCTATTGCTGCTTGAAGCTGCTCTACCAAATATACCGAATTTTCTGGTGAGTCTAATAAATCTGATTGTTCCTTCAGAATTTCCTTCACTTTGACAGAGTTATCTATTAACAAGTTCAATCGACGTTGGTATGATGTTGAGTTTAATGCTTGACCAGTCAGAAGGATGCTCTCTTCAAACAGGGATGAGATGTAGTTCCATTCCTCATCATTCCATTGATCATTTTCTTTGGATAATCTCCTTTCTTCATCTATTATATGCCACAACCGTAGTAGTGGACCAATTATGTTGAAGATTTTTTCTTGAACTGTCTTCAAGACCCTTTCAGTTTGTAACGGAATAATCTTATGGTTCTCCATTAAAAGCTCTCTAATGTAGGAATCAAAGCTCCGGCACTACCTTGATATTCGAAGGCACTGGATTCACATTCAAAATTTTGTCCTTTATATCCTTCTCAGGAAAGTCATTGGACATATATTTGTGAATATAATGTAACATGTCAGCCGGTAGCTGCCATTCATTCTCTAATGCTGAGGTATCCAGCTCAAAACGTGCTGACTTTGACGACGGTGCGGAACACTCATCCTCAATAATGGTACCCTCAGCAAGTCTTTTAAGTCTACTCACACCCTGATTTTCAGGGGTCGTAAAAGCTGGAGGAGGCATAGCTTCCTCTTGATCGTGTTGTATTGGACCTGGATTCTTCTACGAAGTAGACGGGAAAACATAACAATCAATCGTGTGTTCGTGTGTGTTACGCAATATTTATGCTTCATTTATTTATATATCTCCATCATATGTAGGATTTTTGATGCCAACATCAGTTCGCGGAACTACAAAACAATGCCTGTGAAATTCAACACAAATGCTCTGGATTTAACTGATAACTTTGTTTGACAGAACAAAACATAGATATGTTGCTTGATTATCCCATGGAAAAGTGACAAAAATTTGAAAGCATACTTTTAAACAATCCTATAGCACCCCGGAATCTGTTTAAGCCACAAATTTTCAGTTAGTTTATATATATCCAAGTATTGTTTCGTAAATTCTATGAATTCATAGGTTAGCATACATTTCATATGAAAAACTGTTTTCATCTATACTTCATGGTAAAAACCTTATGATGAAAAGCTTCCTTCGAATAGATTGGTAAACCCAATTGCCATACAAACATTACTCTTAGTAATTATTTTCGAAAGTGAAAGCAGAATACTAAAGAGAAATTTAAACGAGTCAGATGTGCTAAGTCCAAATACAACGTTAAAAGTAATCGGTAATTGAATAGTTGGTATGGACCTTCACTCAGTACGGTCGTTGATTAAATAAAGAACTAGTAACTCGCGTAAAAGTTTTTTACGGGTTTAATTTCGAAACGCATGTCAAGAATTCTGCGTACCCGTCTGAGAACCCCGTGACGAAAAATTAAATTACCAAATCTCGAAAAGAGACCGTACCCATGTTGTAGAGCTCGAAAAGCTAATCAAAAAAGTGTATGGGATAGTTTCGCTACTACCAACCCTTGCGGAGATATGGTCGATCAAAGGTTTTGATGACGACATAGCCGCAGTACCAAATTAAATATAGGCCCAAATTCTGCGTCACCCCATCACCCGTATCGCGGACCCTATAAAACGTCAGTTATCCCTATTGGTTCTCGAGATATTTCCCCAAAAACGTCGCGTTCGATTGGGGATGCAATGCAATGATTCCCCGTGATAATAAAAACCTGACGTCACGCCGCGTGCTATTATACTAATCGTCAATTATCAATGGTCTAACGAAAAAATGACCACGATTAAGAAGATTTTGACCGTAAATTATAAAAAAAACACACAACACTCTCTAAAATAAAAGTGGTATGCACGATTGCCAATTAGTATAATAAGACTAGTAACTCGCGTAAAAGTTTTTTACGGCTTTAATTTCGAAAAGGATGTGCAGAAATCCCGTGTTCCCGTGTATGTACCCTGTCATTAAAATTAAATCACGGAATTGTGAATGGAAAGTGTTCCCATGTTGTAGAGCTTGAAAAACTGACCAAAAAAGTATATGGGATCGTTTCGTTACGACCAACCGTTGCAGAGATATCGTTGATCAAAGATTTTGATGACGTCATAGCTGCAGTACCAAATAAAATTTAGGCCCAAATGCTGCGTCACCCCATCACCCGTATTGTGGACCCTAAAAACGACAATTATCCCTATTAGTTCTCGAGATATTTCCCCAAAAACGTCGCCTTCGATTGGGGATGCAATGCAATAAAAAATATCATCAGCTCATGATCAACAGAAGAATCAGAAATAAAGCTGAAATTGTTATAATGTTTTATCTTCTTCGAAATCTGTTTCGGATCATTCTGGATTTCTACCAGTCTACTTAATGGTTCATATCTTTGATCAAGTTTCATTTAAAACAGAAAATCAAAATCACAACAACTGCATGGCATTCTCGACCAATGGGAGAAGACCAGAGTCTTTTAAATCACAATAATTTGCAGAAAAATTACAAATTCAGATTTTAGAAATGTTTACTAGCAACCGACATGAGTGATTTTAACGAGTCTAATTGAATGGTCTTATAACCTCTATTTATAAATTGATTAGAAAGACATTAGAAAATATAAAAAATGAGCACTACACATCGAGTTCTCCCCACTTAAAAGCCCGCCATTTATTTCATGGAACTGAAACTGCAGGCACATTCGTAATCATGTCAGGCTCATTAAACGGACTTATTAAAATATCCTACCTTTCCTTTTTCACCTTTATTTCTCTTGACCAACACCACAGCTTCAAGAATGGCGACACCAAGGAGTATGATGACGACGAACACGACAACATAAAACATCTGACGTCAAATGCCACGTGCTATTGTACTAATCGTGAATGTGTCTTGCGTGGTCGAACTGCTGTTATATGACCACGATTAAGAAGATTTTGACCATTAAAAAAACAAAAACAAAACACTCTCTAAATGTGTTACACACTACGCAAATTACTATAAGTAGACTAGTATCCCGTGTAAAGATTTTTTACGGGTTTAATTCTGTAAATGACATCTCAAAAATGGTGTCGAAAATTTAAATCACAGCATAAAATACAGAAGTGCATCAGTGTTGTAAGTACATTAAACTCTCTGTAATTCCCTAAAAACCCTAACCTTAATAGGTTAGGGTTAATAATAATAGGTGCAGGTACCATAAAATTCGTTTGAATTAGAGAGAGATAGAATTTGGAGATCCTAACTGTATTACTGAACTCTAAAAAATATACCATTAAGGAAGTATGATCGTTCAGTGCCAATCAACCGTTACCGAGGTATCGGCAATCAAACATTTGAGTGACGTCAAAGCTCTTTTCGTCACTCCTTTGTCAATGTTTCGTTGACCATAAAAATGTCAGTTATTTTCTTAGAGGTTCTAGAGATATTTTCCAAATAACTTCGCATCTCTAACTGAAAAAGCAATGCAATAGTTCCCTGATTTAAAGATCCACTTAAACAGACGCCATCTAGGTTAAGCATTTTTCCAAGTTTGCAATCAACACTGGAGCGCAGAAAATAAAAAGTCGTTTTACTTGGAAGATCTGAAACACATTAAAAATGAAATTACGCGATGTGCATCTACTTTTTTCACTCTGTAAAATAAATTATTTTGATTGAAGATACAACGCAATAATGGTTCCTCCTGGAATAAAAAAATCTAACGTCAATACGGAAAAAAACACTCCTCACCCTTTTAATTAAAAATCTCTAGGTATTCCGGCTAAAGCATTTTTAGTTTACTATCAAAATAAAGTTCTAAGCAAAAAAACCTTTTAATCAGAAGATCTGAAACACATCAAAATATTCATAATAAATCTTTCACGATACGATATATGCAGTAGTAAAAATACATTGCGTGTACAGGAAAACAACAAAAAGATTAAAATCGTTGTAACTGTAAATTGAATCCATACCCCAACGTATATAAAAGCCAAACGCGGAAGTCGTATAAGTGTTAAAATATGAATTGTAAACAATTGCAATTTTCTTGTACGAATCCAGAAGGTCATGATTAAAAACCATGATATCCATTTCTTCAATAGCGTATTATTGGAAAAGTAATGACGCAGAAACCCTATTCATACTATCAGAAAATAAAGCAAACAAACAAAAAAGTTCTAAAGCGTACTTACCCTAAAAACATTAATAAATCTTCGTGCAATACCTTCGTTGTTGCCTATTGTTTCTTGATCCTGCGAATAATAAAAAAAACGATCGATTGCAATGCAATGTTTTCCCCTATACCAATCCTAGAAATACATTAACCTCCGTGGTTTGACACTCTATTATGAATAAGTGCCCGCAAATACGACCCGATAATTTAGAGAGTAAAAGGGTAAAAAAAGCGGATGCACAGCGCGTATTAGAATATAGACTAGTATCCCGGGTAAAACCTTTTTACCGAACTTAACTTCGAAAACGTTAGGTCAAATCCGCCATTCCCGTATACGTACCCCGTGACGAAAAAATTAATCATAGAATCGCAACTCAAAAGTATACCCATGTTGTAGAGCTCAAAAAACTGATCAAAAGAATGTATGGGATCGTTTCGCTACGACCAACCGTTACTGACGTCAAATGATGCCACGTGCTTTTGGAATAATCGTGAAAAAAGTGTCTCTCGCATCTACGTGGTCTTATGCGCACATAAGAGGACGATGACCGTAAAATTTAATTAAATATATCACTCTCTAAAATAAAAGTGGGATGCACAACGCGGATTATTATAATAAGACTAGTAACTCGCGTAAAAGTTTTTTACGGCTTTAATTTCGAAAGGGATGTGTCGAAAATAGGTGACGAAAAATTAAATCACAAAATCGTGACTGGAAAGTGTACCCATGTTGTAGAGCTCAAAAAACTGATCAAAAAAATGTATGGGATCGTTTCGCTACGACCAACCGTTGCAGAGATATCGTCGATCAAAGATTTCGATGACGTCATATCCGCAGTACCAAATAAAATTGGGGCCCAAATGTTGGTTCTCGAGATATTTCCCCAAAAACGTCGCGTACGATTGGGGATGCAATGCAATGATTCCCCGTGATCATAAAGACATCTGACGTCAAATGATGCCACGTGCTATTATACTAATCGTGAATGTGTCTTGCGTGGTCGAACTGCCGCTATATGACCACGATTAAGAAGATTTTGACCATTAAAAAAACAAAAACAAAACACTCTCTAAGTTAAATGTGTTACACACGCACGCGGATTAGTATAAGTAGATGTGAATCGCTTTCATTTTGACGAAATTGTACTTCTGACAACCTTAGCCTTATGTTCAACATAGAATGCTAAGGATAATTTTGGTAAAAGACTAAGCATAATTATAAGATTAGGGAAATTGTAAACATGAGTAGTTGTCTCACATTTTGAAGTAAGCAATGTGACTGTCTAAGATCAATAAAACTTAATATGGCGAATATTTGGTGAGGTGACAAGTTTCAACCGACGAAAAATTTATGCTGACAATAAATTGTACCAACAAAGATTTTACTGATGAGGTAACTGAGGTTGAGTTGGGAACAAGTCTTTGCTTGTCTTAAATACAACTTAAGAGACCGTCATATAAATAAAATGTCCATACCTGGTGGTGATTCCCCTCATTTGATGGTAACTTGCTGCAGCCCATGGAGCAACCTGCATATACAGAAATGGTGAGATGGTTTTTAAAAATGCTCGTGGAAAACTAAAATTGCATGTAAATCACAGTATTTACTGATGGGGACAGGATAAGATCAGAACAATGTCCATTGAACGCACAAGCAGCTATATTATTGAATTTTCTGGCGATTAGGAGACCGAAATAGTCAACCTTCATTGGTTAAAAACATCATCAGCTCATTATCAACAGAAGAATCAGAAAAAAAGCTGAAATTGTTATAATGTTTTATCTTCTTCGAAATCTGTTTCGGATCATTCTGGATTTCCGTCAGTCTGCTTAATGGTTCTTATCTTTGTTCAAGTTTTATTTAAAATAGAAAAAACAAAATCACAACAACCACATGGCATTCTCGACCAATGGGAGAAGACCAGAGTCTTTTAAATCACAATAATTTGCAAAAAAATTGCAAATGCAGTTTTTAGAAATGTTTACTAGCAACCCACCTGAGTGATTTTAATGAGTCTAATTGAATGTTCTTATAACACCTTATTTATAAATTGATTAGAAAGACATTAGAAAATATAAAAAGTGAGCACTACATATCGAGTTCTCCCCACTTAAATGCCCGCCATTTATTTCATGGAACTGAAACTGCAGGCACATTCGTAATCATGTCAGGTTTATTAAACGGACTTATTAAAATATCCTACCTTTCGTTTTTCACCATTATTTTTCTTGACCAACACCACAGCTTCAAGAATGGCGACACCTATTACGACTGTGTTGTCGTCATCATCGTCGTCAGGAGGAGGTTCTGTCGGGGGAGTGTACGGATTACCGTTGTTCAAAACAACACTGAAATCGTTGTTGGTGAATTTCTGGGCGAACGTCTGGTATGTTTGGTCAGAAATTGTTGTGTCCAAGTCCAGGGTGAAAGTGACCACCATGCTGCCAGATTTTACTTGTCAGTCCTTGAAAATTGAGTCAATATTAGAGATGAATTCTTTGAGATCTGCTTTAACCTGCTCATAAATCGTCAAACGAAGCAACTCCGCGCTACCAGCAACCGAACTGCTTCGTCGAAGTCTTACAGAAATTTGAACTGTATTTTTTAAGGTTTTACACCGCCGCCATCGCCATCGCCGTCACCATCGCCAACACCATCACCATCGCCATCACCGTCATCATCACCATCACTACCACCGTCACCATCGCCGTCACCACCGTTACTGCCGGTCGTTGTAATACCATCCCTATCTGAAGACGCCGTTAATGTCGAAGAAGTGCTATTTCCAGCAGCGTTAGTATGTTCAATTGTTGTTGTTGTTGTTGCCGCTGGTGTTGTGGTAGTGACTTCTTCGACAATAATCACCTCTGGAACCTCAAAGACAGCAACAGCACCTTGCTTTTGGCATGAATAGGTGGCAAAAGCTATATCATCTGTAACCTATGTACTCTGTATAAGAGTGGAAAAACTCTTGAAGAAGTAGTCTCTGTCCTGCAAAAAGAGACTGAAAACATTCTCGATTGGTTTAAACTAAATTCCATGACTGCGAATCCAGCAAAGTTTCAAATTATGTTCCTCGGGGCTAAAAGTGACGACATAGTTGATTTTTGTGTTAATGAGATATGTTTAAAACCAGTTTCCAGTGTCAAACTTCTAGGTGTTACTATTGACAACAAATTATCATTTAAAACCCATGTTGAAAATCTCTGTAAGACCTCTTCACAAAAAACAAAAGCTCTCCTCCGCTTAAGACCGTACTTGGACCTTGCTTCTGCCAGACGCCTATGTAATGTATATATTTTATCAATTCTTAACTACTGCCCATTAATATGGATGTTTGGTATGAAATCCAATGATGTAATAATAAACAAGGTCCATAAGAGAGCTCTTAGTGCTGTCTATAGAGATTTTCAATCTTCGTTTCATGAACTATTAACCTTAGATGGTCGTGATACAATTCACAAAAGAAACCTAAAGGCCTTAATGATTGAGGTTTTTAAATCTTTGAATAATCTAAATCCTGAGTTCATGTGGGAAATTTTTTCACATAAAATTACTAATTACAATTTAAGATCAGGTAAAAGCCTCAAACTATGCCCAGTGAATTCCATTCGATATGGTATCAATTCATTATGTTTCAGAGGTAGTTTGCTCTGGAATACTCTCCCTAGTGACATCAAATCTTCAAGCTCTCTCGCCAAATTTCGTAGAAAAATCAAACACTGGAATGGAGATACTTGCACCTGCAAAGTCTGTTGCCAATTCTAAATTTATACGTGTTTTATTTACTTTATTACTCCAAAATTGTAACTTTTAAGTTGGTTTTTATTAGTTTTTTTCAAACTATTGTATTTTATTGTGACCAACTATAAATAAATTGATAATAATAATAATAATAATCATCAATAGTAGTATAACAGATGTCCACGTTCCATTAATCTCCAACCCACGCATGACACTATTTAATGCATAGCAACATTTTAACTAACGTTCTATAAAGAAACTGCATTCTAAATAGGTACATTAACACGAGGAGGACTGCACGTTCAAAACTCAGTCAAATATTATCCATAATCTGAGTATCTTACCCGACCAATTCCTGTAATGTTATCCTTGTTCATTCGTAGTTCAAATGAAGAATGATTGGCAATCATGTCTTCAGTAAACGCATCATATGTTGCTGAATCGTCATATTTACCAGCTGGGCTGAATACTTGAAGGTGCAGCACATGCGTCAGTAGAATAGCGTTGGATGTCGGAGGTAAACTGCTGTAAACATCGTTATCGATCTGCTCAAAAGAAAAAGTATTACATTGATGACAAAAGAAATTCAATTGTCGTTTGCAGTAGCATATTTTCCAGTTACATTGTAGATTTGTCCTGAATAATGGCCAACGTTATCGGTGGCAATGTTTATTGGGTTAATCTGTGTATTCTGTGTATTCAGTGTTGCAAATTATCAATGAACGCCTGTTTGCTCTGAGCATCTTCATCATTGTAAGATAGTTTGAACAATATATTGTTATGAGATTATATGAAGTTCGAGACCTGTAATAAAAGGAACATTTCCTTTACATGAACGCTTGATAAAAGCGACACAGTTAAATTCGGTGAGTTACTTTATTATAGCCATGTTATAGTCTATGATGATGATGATGAATAATCTCAAATTTAGTGCAACAAGAACACTTTCGGCCCATAAAAGTGTAGATGGAGAAGTCAATATTAAATAATCGGCTGGATTAAAGGATTAGTTTTTGGGACCAGTACAGCTTTGCATGTATAGTTTTTCTTATAGCGATTGGTGCGTCGATATGTTTTAAAGACACGGTGCTAGTCATATGAGCCTTATTAATGATTACAAAGGATGATGATATATTAATTAGTATAGATTAATAAATCAAATCTATCAAGCCAAACAGACTTCAAAACTATATAAAAGTGTGGTGTTTAGGGAACGTACGATGCAATAATCTGATAATGGATTATTTGTCACCATGTAATTCTTAGAAGTAGTTCTTAAAAGTAAGGATAATCTGTTTAATAGTAGAAATGTTGGAACATTTGTTGAAAAATCACTGTGAAAGAGTGTATTTTCAAGTTAAACTCTTCCCGTATTTTTCGAACTTTTAATAATAATAAAAGTATACACAGTGAAACTTCTCTTCAGAAGGATATCTTATGAGAGGCAATCAAGAACCAGGAGTGTCTTGGCTTTTCCACAAAGGGCCGAAAGCAAAGAAGACGCCCTGCGAAGCGACATTAAAATTACACAAAGTCTGTGTTATCCCTAAAAACGTGGGCTATATGACTAATGTTGAGAACAAATATAATTTCTCAAGTTTATTTAAGCTTATTACTGCAAAACTGCAGCTGTAACATTAACTTCCTGCTTTGCTTAAATGATGTAAGGATATTAATTTTATATAATGTTTAGCAAAATATGTGAAAGGATAAGCTTTAGGTAATGGTACCCTTTACTCTTACAGATTAACACAATATAGCAAGATCTACAATAAAATCTTTTTTACGGACTATGAAAAAGCTAATAAAATTATGTTATCTTCTGTATGTAATCTTCAAATGCAACCGCATCAAAAATGTCGTTGATGCAAAAAACAAAATCAAATCACCACAGGAATTTGGCAATCTCCCCTTTATTATTCGATGATCTCTACTATAATAACCGTGATAAGGACTACAATCTTGTTTCATCAAATGGGAAAAACCTCGTTTATTTCCAGAATCTCTAGAAGTCTTGGAAATTTCGTAAGTGTGCGTAAACAACTGAAGTTTTGCAGTAATAAAGGAATTTTTTCAGTTTAGGCTGCTCGGGACAATGAATACTTGCGAGCTTTTCTGCTTGCGACATTTTGTACCTTTAAGGTTTGTTAGTTTCGATGTTTTAAAGGATACAGTGTGCACTTTCTTTTATAAAGATAGATTGTGAGATAAATTTTGCTTTTAAATAGATTCCTAGACTGTCGAACTTTTTCGATGTAAGAATAGAGTGAGTACTATTTTTATCTTAAAATTTAGCGCAACGACAACCAATCTCTGCTGTAATTTACAACTGGCTTTACAGAGTATGTACTCCATTTTCACAATCACAATCAAAAAAAATATTTTGCACTGATTTAACCTTCAATCTCTATGATGTATTTCAAATTGGCATTTATTGTTCACAGATTAGAAATGGAACTTTGGGCTTCATTTGAACCAAATTTTGAAATTAATTAAAAATTTGCGAATGCCATTTGCACATATGTAAAATTAAATATAGCAGCATTGCATTCTTTTAAAAGATTTTCTGCACACCAACATGTATCTAAAATGCACAATAAAATGCACGTTTATATGTTACAAAAAAACCTCTGGCCATATTGAATTATAAATGGGGTTTTTCGTATTTGCTTTATCAAGATGTTATTTTTTATCACGGCTATTACAGTACATATCCTTGAATGATAAATGGGAGATTGAAACTTTCATGTGGTACTCTGATTTATTTTTCGTATTAATGACATTGCTGCGGCTTATTCCGTAGATCATAACCGAAAATATTGTTAGAGTTATTAAAGTTGACCAAAAGTAAAAAAAATCAAACTGAGTAGTATCAAGGTTTGCTATTCAAAAAAGAAAAAGGCAGATATCAAATAATCTGTATTCAGTATTTAAAACCGTCCGTAGAGAAAACCCTCAAAATCGGAATAGTTTATGAAATTGATTATCCACGATGTACGTCGCGCTTTGTTGGCCACACAAGCCGACATTTACTGAACTGTCACAAGGAGCATCTATGTGTCAGTAGTCCCGTGTGAAGCCACATGAAAATATGCAATCATCGACTCTCAATGAATGACGTTAAAAATGTAACGAGTACAATTACGTTAATACGTTATACAGTGTATCCCAGAGAATTTTGGTCTGAGATTTTAACAGCCCATAACTTTTCGCACATATATCAGCTTTCAGCAATTTTTACACTATTCGATAGAATTTTATTTATAGATTTTAAAAACATACATTTTGTTCTCCAAAACCATTTAGTTTGGAAACAGTTAAGGACTTTACCATTTAAAAACTCTAATTATCTTTTTAATGGTTAATTAACACATCTTTCAATAACAGCTATCAAAGGTCATTATAAAAACCATAACAAGTCAAGTGACTGTAAAACACAAGAGTTATTAAAAGCAAAACTTTGAACTTTCTCCACACGCCCCCCGTTTCTCTGGACACAGCCATTTGCTCTTACTGCCATAAAGAGCTGCGAATAAAATTTTGATTTTGTCTAAGATTATTTGCTGCGTCAACAAATTTACTTCTCAACTCCGATAGACTCTGGATCTCAGTGGAGAAAAGTTTTTGTGGCAACTAAAGATGGCTCAAATGATGTGAAAAAATTTCGTAGAAGCCCCTGTCTCACAGTTTTTAACTTTGTGATGACATCATAATTTTAGTGTGTTCAATTACACCACCACATGTTCTTTATAAACAAAAGAATAATCGCACGTGAAAGCTTACTTTTATTAACCATTAAGGAGCTAATGACCGTGACAGTTTACAAAAATCCTTTTTACTACAAAGGTGTTGGACTAAAATATTTAAAATATAGGTTTTTAAAATCCCTGAAAGAATGGCTATCGAATGGTGTAAAAATCTCTAAAGTCTGATATATGTGTGAAAAGTTTGAGCTTGTTAAAATCTCAGACCGAAATTCTCTGGGACGCACTGTACACTTAAATGATCTGTTTAAATTGTTTGACATAAAAGAAAACGTGATACATACAAGGAATTAAATAGAAATATAGTCCCCATGCGCAAAATCGTCATAAATAGAACAATTTAAATAATTTAAACTGATCCATTAAAATGTATAATGTATTTCAGCCTTTAAACGATGTATTTTATTTAAAATTCAACATGTTTATGAATAGGTTCAAAATAAACTTAAAACAAAAGAATGTCGATAACCTTCACAGTGCTTTTATAGGACTTTATAGCTCGATATGTTGTTTGCATTTCATCCCCAATTGAACGAGACGTTTTAGGGGAAATATCTGGATAATCAATGGAGATAACTGACGATGTTCGGGGTTGACCATACAGGAGATGGGGTGACGAAAGTTTTGGGCCTATATACTTTTAGTTGGTGCGGCCATGATGTCGTCAAAATCTTTGATCGGTGATCTCTGTAACGGTTGACAATAACGAAACGATTCCATACACTTTTCTGATTAGTCTTTTGAGCTCATAAACATGGGTATATTTTCCGTTTTCAATTCTCAAATTGAAATATTTGTCAAGGGGGTTTGCACACAAGAAAGGCAAATTTAATAGTTCTTTTTCGGAACTACACTCGTTTTTACCCGGGTTACTAGTATATATAGAGAGAGTTTTGAAAATACAACAAATTGCATTAACTTCATATAAGATATTTAGAAGCAAAATAAAATTACATTATTCTAAATCCTCTGTCTGAGCACACGCGGATTTTAATTTTTGATTTCACTTACTGTCTGCAAAGCTTTGTTTTGAGTCATATAGCGAACATTTTGTAACCTTTAAAAAACATTGTCACAGAATGTACTTCGATTCACTTGAATAATTTTATTTCTAGTATAAAGTATCTCAGATTTGGAAATTTGAAAACTAGAAATTTATAATTTGATGGTGGAAATATAGATTAATCTTTAATAAAGAAATGTTTCAGAAAAAAACGTAGATTTATGGAGTGATGTCAACTATAATAGATATCAATAATATCACAATATTTAGCAGAGCAAAACTAAACTATGTAGAAGTAAAATTTTGGGGTTTTTACAAGGGTTTTTTTAGCTTAAATGTTTTCGGACATTTCAAGAAAATTGCACAGCTCTATAAACGTATTAGCATTCGCAACCTCAACAACTGATTTCCTATTCATTGAGAATTTAGTTAATTTTTAAAAGCAACCAATTTGATTAAATCGTACCACGATGATGTGGGAGTCCCCTGTCACGATATTTACTGATTTACTTTTCATTTAAATATTTGAATGTGTTTTAAGAGAAGTTGAAAACTAAGACCTCTGCTTTTTGATACTTAAGGAGTCACTTGATCAACTTAATCGGCACGATTACGATTTTTATTCCTATGTTTTTTAATGAGACCATTTACTAACAGCTTGCGATGGTTTGACTACAATCCGAGAACTACTGTCTTTAACTAAAATCCTTCGAAACATTTGTGAGAACGAAGTCAGTTCTATAACTTAAGTTATAAACTATAATAATCTATTCATCACTTACTTTCAATGTTTTTTAACGTACTTCAGTATTCAAGAAACGTCGAGTTAAAAGGAAAATAAACTAAGTTTTTCCAGATTAATAAAATTCAAAAATAAGCTGGAGCTATAACCGAAAAAGTATTCTCCTACATTATCGCACAACAATACAAACAAGTGACAGTCGAAAATAACGTGTTTATTTTCTTACTTTTCGGTATTGACCTTTATAAATGAAGTAACTTATCGGGGAGAAAAGGTCGGGGAAAAGTGACCAATTTTTTTGTAAGGTGACTAAAATTTCCCCCAGACTTTTTCCCCCAGACGTTATTGTAATAGTTTAATTATTGCCTTACATTGAAAATAAGTAGTCAGGATAAAGTGACGAACTTCAAAATTTAGTTGGAGAAAATTGACTAAAATTTTCCACGTCTAAAATTTTTCGCAACTAAATTTTTTACCTACATTTTTTCCCTGATAAGGTAAGTGCACAATCGGGTGATAGAGGTATTTTATTCGTTTTAATGGTCCTTAACTTGGAGGACATTCATATACCCCATTGAGAGACCATTTTAATGGGAGACGATTGGCCTTTAAAAGTATATCAATTTTAGATCCTCTGTGCATTTAACGACAGAAATAACTGACATAGTTAGGATATATATATAGTATGGACTATATTGCAAAGTGCTCGATATCAAGGAAAGAGCGTAATCAATTTCTTAAAAATGTATTTTCAACATAAAAACAAAAACCAAAAGTACATAACTTTAAGTTTCGTGCTGACGAACTCATCAGATGTACAAAAACTAAAAACTGTAAGAAAATCTTTACACATTAAAAACGTCAGAAAAAGTTGCTGTTAACAATATTTACAAATTAAAAAGTAGTTAAGATGGGTCTGGTGGGATGGCTTTATAGTTCTTTAATATGTATTTATTCACATGACGACACTTTGAAATGAGTTCCGACCTTTTGTTAACGAGTTCTAATTGCGAGGTGATTATGTGATACTTCTCGGTTAAACAAAGTCCACATTTCTTCGAGCCATTAATGTATGGTCGCGCATGGTCAATTATTTCCCAAGATAGCGAATGGTATATATTTTTCCGTTGTAGTTCCCATACATGTTTAGAGAGTTCTGACGCAGTGACCTTGTCCTCATTTCTGAAGGTGTGGTTATGCCCATACCATCTTTCTTTAAAGGTGTTAGCTGTTAGCCCAATATAGTACTTACCCTCGTCATTTTCGTCAGCTTTAACTTGGCATTTGTAAATAACACTTTCTTCGAGACAGTTTCCACTCAGGGGGCACAAATCTTTTTTCTGGCAATTACACGTCTTTTTGTTCGTCGGCTCAGCTTGGGGGCCGTTCAATATCGTTTTGTTGTGTGCAGAGATGATGCTCGACATATGGGGTAGGCAACTATAGCTCACCTTTAAATTATTCCGGTTAAAGAGTTTGTGAAGCCTGTGTTTTTTTTCTGGAAATTTCTTGTGACGGTGTTAAGGAATTTCTTGGCGACATTTGTTTTAACGTTAGCGCTATATGGTTGCTTGAACCAAATAATGTTGCGAGATCGTGTTCTTTTTGTCTTGGCTGGTTTTTTTGGTGAACTTTATCTTATCTTTGTACCCACTTAACTTTAGAGCGTTATTGTACATTGGTGCTGCGCGGTCAAAAACGTTTTTGTTGGAAGAAATGCTGCTTATTCTGTCCGAAATCATTGTTTGGTTTGGTGGGTGGTTTGAATGTGCGTTAATGTAAACGGGTTGGCTATTGGGTTTTGAAAACGGTTGGTATGTTCCATTTGTAAGGTTGAGTGTGATGTCCAAAAAGTTGACGATTTTCAAATTTGTGTCGATTGTGATTTTAAGAGAGAATTTCTCCCTGAAGATTTTGACGAATTCCTTTCTGATTCTTTCTGATTTTGGTCCGTCGATGTTTTCGAAACAGCATAAACCGTTATCTCTATACAAACCATTCGCCTTAGTGCCATACAGTTCTCCAAGGTGGTATAGAATGTAGAGACCAACCATTTCACAGAGTTCTGCTCCGTCAAAACTACCCATAGTTACGTCAAAATTGGGGTCTGCAGTCTTTTTTGTCCAATGTTGTTTTTTTTGTGAATAATAAGGATTTTCTCGAGTGCATGATTATCTTCTGTTGTTCTGATGATATGTTTGTGTACTGCATTGCGTGTGCTAACGATTTTTAGAGTAGAGTTTTTGTAATGGATGGGTAGAACTCTTCGATATCAAATTGAATAAACGTGCATTTATCTTTATTTTTGATATTTTCAAACCATTCTATTACATCAATGGTGTTATGCCATTGGTTGACTTGACTGCTCTCTCGGACGATTTTATTGATGTTTTCGATAATCACCTTGCTCACTTTTCCTAACTCCGGTTTGGCTGGGTTGATTAATCGACATTTTGGGCGATTAAAGAAATCTTCTTTGTGATCTTTGAGTGTTATAAATGCTTTCGATTGGTCAAGGCATTCTACTTTTTCAGATAGATCAAGGTCTTCTGCGATCGATTTTGCTTCCATGTTGATACGGTGATATCTCTTGTGGTCTGTCTTATTGTAGGTTTTAGTGATATTTTCATAATATAGCTTGTCATGGGTTTCCTTGTTCATCTCATAAAAGTTTCGAGTTTTATCAGCTGGTATGAACGCCTTATCGGATGAATTTATCTTTGAAATATCGTTGCGTAGCTGCTCTTGGAATTCATTGCGGACAGGTTTAAACGTGATTTGTTGTATCACATTGAGAAGGTCGTTTTCAAATCTCCGTAGATCATTATGTTGTGGCGGACATTTGAATGTTTTAAATCCAAAATTTGTGGGTTCTTTTTGAGCGTCTTGTTGAGCGTCTTTCTTGTCTTAGAAAAAAGCTTTCCATCTCATTCTTTTTATAATCTTTTCGACTTTCTCAGTTAAAGACTTTAAGTACAGTTTCTTTGATTGAATAGGCATGTTCTTGGTGGAGTAGTTAATGGTGAATCTCTCCATAATCAAGTCGAAAAAATACGATCAACAAGTGTTCCAGAGTGCTCAACTAGAAAATAAATCTAGTATGGACTATGTTGCAAAGTGCTCGATATCAAGGATAGAGCCTAATCAATTTAAAACAAGAGGCCCACAGGCCTTAAGGTCAGCGCAAATTGGATGCTTAAAATATCACACGAATACAGCTTGCGACAAAGAAACCTGCATTTCTAAAATACAGCTTGATTAGTTTCTAGAAAGCCCATAACGGTTGGTGGACATGTGAATCGAAAAACCAAATTCACTCGCTTTACAGAGGGCGCAAAATCCACTATGATGAAAGGACTCCAAAATATTTTTTAATATATATAAATTGCCCGTGATGATGCCGTGTTTCACAGTAGTATGGAATAGGCCAGATGTCGAATGAATGATAACCAGAGAAACCTGACCTTTCATACAGATTATTTTCTCTAACATTGATAGCCGATCTATATGCCAAAAAGACCAAAACCCCAAATTCTTAAGAGCCGAATGACAAATCGATCATAACGTATTACATGCGCATATTGTTTTCCAATAAATTCATTGAACCGAAGTCGTCCTAGTTAGAAGGTCAAGGACAAATTCGTTAAAAACATGGAAGCTAAGAATAAGTAATCGGTAAACGTCTTAATAGAAGATCTCCCTGCGTTTCCAAGACAATTAAATCCTTCTCCTTATTAGCCGAAAGATTTTTCCGGCAGCATAGGAACCATATGGTTATACGTTATGCATTAACAAAAATCGTATGGGCAAGAAAACAACTGCAGCAACTTTTTTACTTTAATCGATTTTATTTCAACTTCAAATTTCAGTTACTAGTTGGACTTTCCGGCTTCACGTGCTTACAACCTTACGTGCTTGGTTAATCACGCAAGTGAATTTTCGTTTCTATCAATTCAGTGAAGATCTAGTGCCAAGCAGTTGCTGATTACTAAAAATAAAAGTGTAAACAGTTATGCAACTGCAGAAAATTACCAATAAATTCCCATTTAAACAAACTTGCATACAGATTCATAATTTTAACTTGAAATACTCAAAGTACCATTATACTTGAAAGGAAAATAATTGCTGAATATCTTTATTTATGGTGTGGGTAGAGGGGTGAGTCAAAAATGGTCAATCAAACCCTAATTTTAAATTTACCATCCGTAATAAGAAAAAATGAATTTTCATTCATGGAAATTCATCAGACAATTTTTCTTCCTATCTGGTTAAAAAATATCTGAAATAATTCTTATTATATTTTGTAACTATTACAAGAGCCAGATGGCGCAAAAAGGTAGCAGCAATTGTACTTAAAGTTATGTTTTTAATAAAAATTTCATGAAACCAAAAATTAATTCAAACAAGAAATTTAGAAGTAGCAGCATAGGTCAGAAACAGTTCCACAGTCAGCTTAATACTCTGTGAATTGAAAATCGTGATATATATATATTGTGATGAAATTTAATGTTCAGGAAATTCTAGACTTTAATGTTCTGCCTTAAGTCAGATTTTCAGAGTGCCCTGAACAAGTCTATCTCAAGTAAAATAGTGGATACATCACCAATAGCTCTACTTTTTCCATAATTATATACAAAACATGAGAAAAATTAAAATTGAATTTACTTACCTGGCTAGTTTTTCCTCCTTGATGTTGATATAAAAAAATATAGACACGTGTTGCTTGCGCAGGACGTTACCAATATGCCCAATACAATACAATAGGCAATGGGGAATCAATAATCAACAATTTCAATATCAGATTAATATCAGATTAATACATAGTCATAGGAGAAAGAATAGTCTTTCTATGACTATGGCTATACTGTATACAGCGTGACTTTCCACAGAGATCTAAAGCGAAACTGAGAGGACGGAATACGTTTGCTCCCAGAATGCATTTCGCTTAAACTTAGGGCGTATTTATATCAGAACATAATATTTTAATATTTTACAAACTTTTCATTCCAATTTTCCTTACATTATTAAGTTATGACACCTTATAGTTCAATAAATTAAAAAGAAGTTAAGATGGGTCTGGTTCTGTGAATAAATACATATTAAAGAACTATAAAGCCATCCCACCAGACCCATCTTAACTTCTTTTTAATTTGTAAATATATTGTTAACGGCAACTTTTTCTGACGTTTTTAATGTGTAAAGATTTTTTTACAGTTTTTAGTTTTTGTACATCTGATGAGTGCGTCAGCACGAAACTTAAAGTTATGTACTTTTCGCTTTTGTTTTTATGTTGAAAATACATTTTTAAGAAATTAACATAGTTAGCACATATACATAATTTGGTGCTCCATCCTAAATTTCAACTGTAAAACATCTTTCTTATTCAAAAACCAAAATGTAAGATGTAATCTTTTGGTTAACTCATAATATGAAAATAATAAAAGATAGATATGAAATAAATTTTGGTTTCTTCTGTTTATATCCTATTTTAAAGCCATCGAAGAAATACATATTTCATCTAAATAAATCAGACGGAATGTGAACAAAAGAGAATACCTTGGCCACGTCATATTATATTGTATTGCCACTACACTGCATAAAAGGAGATAGAGCAAGGAAGGAAAACAGAACTTGTATATATTGGGCCAACAAGGCAATCGTGAAATCATGAGAAAAATTAAAGTTCTGCTTCTGTTTGCGTTAATGTTTGGATACGTGTCCTACACACAAGCATTTGTTGGAACAGTACTTCTTGTACTACTTCTTTGTAAATGAATACTTCTATGTAAATAAGCCTCAGTAATATGAACTCTCCAGTAATACCAGTAATATATTGCAGCTTTAACTTACAAGCTCAAATAATAGATGATAAATTTTTATTACTTCATTACATCTATTACTCACAAAGTTTTTCTACTGCAATGACCTGGTGAAGAAAGCATGTGATATGTGTCAATCGTTGTCGGACCAAATGAAGTTTGTTAAAAGGAGAGATGCACTTGTCAAAAAATATGCCGAGAGTAAAAATATTGATGATTTTTCTGCGTTCTTTTTTTTCTCTCTTCTTGTAAGCGTAATCAAATATGTGAAATACAATCGAACCATTAGAAAACTAGCTTTTTTTCATATATGCTTAGAGATTTTAATAAAGACCTAAAATTGATGAATGCCTGATTGTATTTATAGAAATGGTATATTCCACTGTAATATTTGTCAAAAACGGATTTTATCAGAAGAACTAATTAGGCAACGTATTTAACAACTGAGAGATTACGGGCTTAGCCTTTACCAACATCCTCCAAAGTTGGTTCCGACGCTCAGGAGTTGCGATGTAGCAGTTAACTTAAAATTAAGGCTAAACACACTAGATCCATTTCAATCAGGTGCTAGAGTTATAGCGCATCGAAATTCAGTAACCTATTTTGTCAGCGCCTCAAAGTTTTTGGTTTTTGACTAAAATGAAGAAGAAATAGCGAATTTAAGGAAAACAAGAATCCGAAGAGCATCAACACGATAGGAATGCAAAATCCTGATCAAATGCGAACTTTCTTTATTCTTAAACCAAATTTTTACTGGAATTTGAAAAGTGGACAGATTTGTTTCTTCAAGCAATATTTCAGTCTACGTTGTGCCTTTTGTGATCCTTACCATCACATTCCAATAACATTGCAAAGTCTACCGGTTTGATGTAAATTTCAGTGGTAAATGAGATGTTAGGCATATTGAACAGATGAATGTTGGAAAACAATTGCATAATCCAATCCATAATTTCATAAAAAATTCTTCATTGCAGGCCTCATCTCGTTTTAAATCTTTAAAGGTAGTGCCCGATAAAAAATTAAAATTTCAAGAATTATAGAGTCTAACGAGTTGTCATCGAAAATGTGTTTGATTTTTTTTAATTTTTTTATGTTGTCTGTAACACAAATGTTTTAGAAATGTTTTAAAAGCTTTTCACAAAACACAATGTTCATCATGTTGAACGTCTGTTATGCAAAAAAGACTGGGTAAACTAATTAATAATGTTAACTCGCCGCCCATTTTCAGCATGCGTTGACTTGACGAAAAATAAAATTAAGGAATTGGCAACCGAAAGTGTTACCAAGTTGTAGAGCTCGAAAAACTGATCAAAAAAATGTATGGGATCATTCCGCTAAGATCAACCGTTACAGAGATATCATTCTTCAAAGATTTTGATGACGTCACAGACCCCTCCCAAAGAAATTAGACCCAAATTTTTCGTCACCACATCGCCTGTATCGCGGACCCCCAAAAACGTCAGTTATCCCTAGAGGCAGATTCGAAATCAAATATCAAATATCAGATTAAACAATGGTTCCAAAAAAATCCAAATTTCATGATGTGTTATTATATATTTCCCCATAGGGCGAAATATATGTTAAAATCGGCATTTTCCTTCTCCTTCTTCTCCTTCTTCTCCGTTCACTTTTATAGCCGCGGTTCAGAATGGAATTTTCACCTAGCCGCCAAAGTAGATAAGAATAGAGGCTAGTCTACAGTCAAGTAGACGCCATGTTTTTTCAGTCAGTGCGGATGGGCTGTAGAAGATTTTTGATTTTCCCACTAGCTTTTAAAATGATTCAAGAGAATTCAACGTTAAGTGATGGAAATAAATCGTTTTAGTTCAGTATTGTCTTAAAGGTTTCGTAAAAACTTTTGAAGAAACGTGTAAAAAACAGAAAAATATTGTTTTGTTTTTATTTTGTTGATGACAAAAATGCTATGTGTATGATGATGATGATTGGTAATTAAATGCTTGGAACATTGAAGCTGCGATTTCAGTGCAAAGGCGAAAATTGATTATTAATACAGGCTGAATATTTATTTTTATTTTACGTCCTGATATAATGTGAACTGAAAACACATATATGATGTATATACCAGCTATAAAAGGAAACCTTTTATGTGGAGAACAACCAGTTCAACCAGTTAATTCAGAAAGTACATTAAAAAAAAACAGCAAGTAAAAATGTGATGTCGCATATGCAATAAGAACGTCAGAAAACCAATTGCGTATAATATTTTAGCAGACAAGATTGATACACAATTAACTTGAAAGAATCTGTGGTCCATATATGTTCTTCCCTAGATAGTCACTTAATCTGACAACAGAAACATAATTTACTATGGATTAATTCCATGATCACCTATACTGTTTTGATACTGTATATATATGATATTTTAGTAAAAATTGGTATACTGTCAATTTTCCTTACACAAACAACAAACGTATATAAATTAAAGCATAATCCAACAAACAATCTGTAACTTAAATCAAGCCAGAACACGAACGTCTACTTTCAGTGATTTGGTTATGTATGTGTAGTGTATTTTCATTACCGAAATCTGTTTTTTTTTTTTCATTTGGGATTTACAATGGTCATTTTTATCAAATATATAATAAATAATGGGTGTGCACATATTTTTTTGAACAGAGATGTTTATTCCGAATAATTTAATTTTATAAATTGTCACTTCTGTCCAAATTTGAAGAGCTAATTTGAAGTCCTTTTAAGTGCTTTTGATAGTTATTTGCTTATTCATTTATTTAAAATTTAAAAACGTAAAAATACATGACTTTAAGTTTCGCATATCACAATCATCAGATGTATAAAATTTTATACATCTATATTTTATACATCTGATGATTGTGATATGCATGGACTCTACCAACTGGTATTGAGTTCTTTGCCAATATCTTTCTTATGGTTATAGTTACTTGCTTATATGTCTAACTCAAAGTATTCTTTTCTTCTTTTGTTAATCTGTATACAAATTTGATTGTAGTATAATGTTGTAAGATAGTTTTATCTGAGTTGCAAAAAGCAAGTGCAAGTGTTTTCTGTTGAATTACATTGTTTTGTCGTGATTTTATGGTATAAAGGATGTCAAGCTTCCGCAACAATCATATGTTTATTATGCTTATGTTTATTAATCGCCTTACACATTGGTGCGGTTGTTTATATTTAGTTGTTTAAGGGAAAGTATTACTCAGCAAAATTTATAAGAGCAACCTTATCATTTGACCATGAACATCTTCATTTCTTAATAAGTTCAAAATAACCTCTTTTGTGGTATTAAATTCAATTCCACCCTGATAAGTAAGGACAACATTTTTATCTGAATATGACATTGATGGTAGTTATTGTTATTACTTATTGATACATTTTCCTTATGGTTATCAATGTACACACAATAATTGACAAAAGTTTCGCAACTTTGGGGAAATATATAGTCGCATTTTTGCGAATCTTGTTTATTTTTTATAACAATCGTTGATCAGCACAACAATACACTCAAAACGTAGAGAGAAAAAAACTTTTTATTATCTTTTGTTTTAAAAAAGTTACGCGCTCTAACATGGGTGCTATCAAACAGGGGGAAAATGGTTTCTCTTCTTAAAAAGTTCACACGGGAGGAGAGAAAAAAGGCACGTGCTAAATGAATAAAGAGAATAAAAAAAAAGTTCGATGAGAAGCGCTTTATAAAAAGAAATTAAATTATTAAAAGAAAAGCAAAAAAAATGTTTTAATTCATGATGCTCTTTTTTTACCTATCGGTTTTTAAACATTTTGATTGCTCGAAAAAAAGTTCACCCGTCTCAAACAGTCAGGCAAGGATACGTTAGGATACACTGGCGAACCGAACATGCTACCACGTTCTGCCACGGCTGCTTTTTGTCCAAAATGTTTAATCAGTTAGTTTCTTTGTATTTATTTGTATGTATTGTTTTCAAAGCCAAGTCAACGTGGAATATAAAACTAACACAATAATAATAAAAACAAAATGTTATTCCTATTAGTTCATCAGCCAAAAAAAGTCACGTTCGATTGGGGTTGCAATGTATTTGCTTCGAACTCACGTCGCACACAAAAAAAAAGAAATAATTTCGCTGACAACTCAATCTACCATTTTGCGTGACTTACAAACAAACAGAGAATCGACTAATAATATATAAGCTAGGCGCCAAGGCGGCGTCGCTCGCCGCCCATGTTCAGTCTGCGTTGAGTTCACGAAAAATAAGATTAAGTAATTGAGAATAATAAGTGTGCCCATGTTGTAGAGCTCGAAAAACTGATCAAAAAAATGTATAGGATCGTTTTGCTACGATAAACCGTAACGGAGATATTGCTGAACAAAAATTTTGATGACGTCATAGACCCGTCCCCCAAAATAATTGGACCCAAATTTTTCGTCACCCTATTGCCTATATCGCGGACCCTAAAAAACGTCAGTTATCCCTATTGGTTACCGAGATAATTTTCTCTAAACGTCGCATTCGATTAGGGTCTCAATACAATGTTTTCACACTCACGTCGCGCACAAGAATTGATGTGTGATCTTACATTGCAGACTCTCTTTCGCAGTTCACATCTGCCATTTTGCATGACTTACAAAGAAACAAACAAACAGACGGAGAATCGGCTATTAATATATAGATTAGTGGCCCATGAATATGCATAATTATGCGTATGACGTAGAGACTTGGTTAGAAAATTTGAACTTGGTGAAAACACATAAATATACACTGACTTTCTTCGTTTGTTTCATCGCAATTTTGTGTTAAAAAAAGTTCGCTTTATAAAAACTATTTTATGGGTAGAAATCTAAATGTAATTTGTTGTTCTTCTTTTTTGAACTAGCATGTAGCTTTCGCTTAAAATACCCCCGCACTCCAGCTTTCCAATTTTTACACACAGCAAGCTATCCATTAAAAAAGAAAACTTTCCGCCCAAACATTTTGTAATCTAAGGATTTTTATAAAAATGTTTTCGTTGATTTGGGGCCTGGTAAGTGGCATACTTTAAATATTTCGACAAAGCCAGTCTTTTATGTATGGCAAAGTATACACAATATTTCAAATACAAATCGAGATTGTCTGTATGCAGTGAAGAAAGAGCGTTCCGAAAATCACATATTTAAGTGTAATTACTTAAGTTTTACAAGACAACGGATTATTTAGCGATTTTACGAAAAACATTCAAATTTTTCAACTAAAAATATACTCAAATATAGTGCTTTTGATTATCTAAATAATATAGTAGTAAATTATTAGGAGAAAGATACGAAAAAACTGTCTCACACTTACAGTACCATGTTTTGAAACGGGAAATATACCAGCGTGTAACAGTGAGACGAAAAGTTGGAGGATGATGATGATAAAGATGATTATGCTTACGCTCTCTGCGGGGGCAATAATGTCTTCAGCCAATAAGCAAGGAAAGTGTTACGTTTGCAGTAAGAACCTGAAAAATCACCGCAATCCATAAGTGAACCATTGTACGAATATTACGAAGAGGAATCTGGTGATTTCACCTTGCAGTGCTCTTCCCCCAAACCCGAGAAAGTTGGTGTCTTTTCAAAAATTGTAAAAAAATGGCAATTTTATGATTTCATGGCAACGTGTGTGCGTGTGTTGCTGTAAATTCGGCGAAACAAATTACGTCCATTGACAAGTAGATTTATTTACATATAAAATATGATATGTTTATATGTTGATAATCTTTCGAAGATTTATCATCACGTGACGCTATTTCTTCTTAACTTCGATTAGCTTTTGTTGTTGTTTTATTTTCACTTGCATGTCCAACAATACTCTTTATGATAGGGTAGACGTAATCAAAAGTTTTTTCTTTCTTCAATACTTTGACGACAAATGGAAAAACTAGACATATTTTTTTAAAAAGAATTTTTAATAAATATTACTTGTCTGGGATTGGCATAAAAGTTATGGTCAAGCAATTCTTTTCTACATATTACGTCATATCCAGTTCACCATTATCATACTTCTTAAAGAGTGTGTTCATCTGAAGAATCGTTACCAGGGATGTCCCGTGAAAAATGAAAGGGAGGGTCGAATTAAAGAATAAAAAGGGCAGGGAATTTATACTACCATGGCAGTCGAGTTGTGAACACGAGACTTCCATTTTTGACTGTTTTTAGAATTCAAAATGGTATAGCAATTTATTAGAATAAATAATTGCTTGCACTAAAGAAGAAAATATTAAAAAAGGGTACATAGTTTCAAAATGGAGGGTCGATCACATCCTTCGACATACCCACGGTACGTCCCAGGTTGCCATTTATTTAATACGGAAAACACTTATAAAAGTATTTGAACAAATGAGGCAAAGCCACAGCCTTACCCTCAGTAACTAAGATAAACACCCTCAAAGTCTGATGATAACGGTTTGACAGATGGATACATTGAATAATAAGTATTCTCTGGGAAAGTATACTTGTTCACGAGGTAATGGATAACAGATTTGAATTTCGCAAAAGAATAATCATGAAATGATTCTGCGCTTTTGACTGCTATCAACTAATGTTTCGCAAGAGAAGTGGAGCCCAAAAAGCCTAGGTTGAACGACGTTCATTCATTTATTATAAATATTCAATATAACTCTTCTTCGCCACTCCAAGTTGGTGAAAAACGGCTCTTATAAGGCCTGATGTTTCAGCACGTGCACTCTTGATTAGTTCATTTAATCCTTGGGAAAATCTTAAAAAATTAAACGGGGGTAGAAATATCAAATGAGAAATGTTTTGCTTTTTCCTTGCATTTTGCTTTCAATTAGTGATAAAACATTTTCATACAGATTATTTTGTAACCAAGTCTCTACGTCACAATAGACATATTAAATTAATCTCGTTTGGAATTTGAAAGGCATGTTTACAATATGGCGATCGAAGAAGACGATCATGTTCCAAAAGAAAAATATTAAACAGGCATTATTGTGGTTAAAAAATCTTTTCAAGAAATTTGATCTAGAAATTCATAATCAGTGAAAATATATTTCTACAATATAAAATTTTAATATTTTAGCAAACACTACCTTCAAATGATGACGTAACTCATCACAATAATGGAACTTCGTAAATTAATTTTTCCCGCGGTATCATCCTTTATTCAGGTCACTGCAAAATTAAATACCGTACTCTCTCTAATTAGCGCCCGTCTCCAATGAGCGCCCCTCTCTAATAAGCCCCCCACCTCCACCCCCACCCCTCTAGTCAAAAATATTTTTATAAGCGCCCCTCTGCAATAAAGCCCCTGGGTGCCTATTAGAGTGACTTAGAAATTTGAACAAAAAGTGAAAATTCTGTATATAATAGAAACGGAAGACTATATTTTTGTGATGTCTAAATGTAAGGTATCGCTAAAAAAATGCACCAAAATAAAACTGCACTAAATTTGCAGTGAGCTGATTAAACGTTTTGTTTATTAACTCTGAACTTTATCATTTTGTAATTACCTTAAGTGGAGAAGTTTGGGCGCAAAAAATTGCACCAAATTTACAGTGAGCTGTACCAAATATATAAATCTTTTCTTCGAAAAACATAAAAATAGTCTAAAATTAGTGTAAATTTTGACCAAGAAGTCCGAATTGCGCCAAATTTAAAATAATCTTGGCTGCGCAAAATCAAACCTGCGCCAAATAAATCGAATTGACAGTGCACCAAAATTTCTTCATTTAGGTATTTTGCCAAACTCATATTTTCATTTGGGCAGTTAAATTGAGCCTTAAATTGAAATTAATTTCACTTTAAAAACATAGAAAGAAAAGTATAGAAAGGGTCGTTTACTTTTAGCATTTTACATGGAATTTTTACTCCATATTCAAGGTTTTAATGCTACTAATTTTACATAAGAAGAACGTGTTGAGGAACTCGTTTGCTCTCAGGAGGACGATCCAGGAAGCCACGGCATGAAAGTGAATGGTCAATCTTACAAGAAAAATTTATCTAAAGAACTTCTCCCTAATATCCAACATCTCTTGAAACATGAACGGTTGATCTTTTTGCAAGACAGTGCACCATCACATCGCTCAACGCTCGTTCAAGATTTTTTCAGAGAAAAATTGAACAAACGATATATTTAACACACAGAATGGCCACCTGCCTCGCCTGATTGTAATCAAGGGGGGATTACCATTTCCAGGACAAGATAAAGAACAAAGTCTATGAGGACAGATTTGGTAATCCATTCAAAGATATCAATGAGTTAAAGAGAAAAGATTCGAAAAGTTTGGCCCGAAGTCGCAAAGGATACAAAAGAAATCGGAAAAGCATTGAAACAGTTCGTTCCGCGTCTAAACGCGGTTTCTGAAAGTGAAGGAAACTGTATTAAGATGATTTTCGGATGATCATTTTGTGAACTATAGATTCTCATTCTTGTCAATGGTTTATTTTATTTTATAATTTAATTTAGAAGGAGATTGCGTGACTTATCGTCATTAGAAAAGAAATTTGTAATTTAACGTCAGCTTCGTAACAAAATGTAACAATTAAAATTCAGTTATTCATACAAAAAAATACATAACTTCACGAAACTTACTTGTTTCGTACTGAAATTTTAAACAAACGTTTCACTTTAACTGAAGAAACTGCTCTCCAAAAACTGTTACTATATCTTTTTAAAAAGTTTAGCATTGAGCCCCCTAATTCATGTTGCGTTTTTTTGGCCCACCCGGTATGTCCGGTTCCTTAATATTTAATCCTAAATTTCAGATGTAAATATTTGCTGCTAGTTATTGAATCATACTTATATAACCATTTCATTTGTTTAGTTTTCTCTTGTCTGCTTATACCCCTGACAAACTTTCTGCATAAAAATTGACAAGTGTTGACATCTTTTGTCCAATTTTTGAAACTACAGTGGAACTTCTATTAACGGTCACCTCCATACATCGGTCACCTCCTGATAAGCGGCCAGAAAAGAAAGTCCCTGCCGAATTTATTGTCAAACTCTTATAAAAAAACCTCCATACATCGGTCACCTCCAATCAACGGTCAAACGGCCACTTTCTATTGTCCCAATGTCTAATTTTATCTCTATTAACGGTCAAAAAAAATCTTTATGCAAGCAAATGAAAGGAAAAATATCTGATTTATAATAATTATTTACAAAAATAAAGTCAAGTCAAGCAGCTTCATCTATTGTAGATGATTTGAACTTCAAAACATTAGGTGAGTACTTTGAATCTTGTCACACAAGGACTTGAAGCACTTAGGCTCAATAATCTTTCACAAAAAAGTAACAGTTTATTTCAGTAAAAAGTTGTAACATGATTGTAGATTGTACTGATAAGAAAAAAAAAAAAAAAAAAAAACTCCATACATCGGTCACCTCTAATGCAACGGCCACTAAGCTGGGTCCCCCAAAGTGGCCGCTATTAGAGGTTCTACTGTAATGACCTTTCATAACTACCGTTCTACTTAACTTTTTTGACTGAAGTTTTTATATTAAGCCTGCATAAAAAATTTTCACATTCAAAAATTTTCTAACAGCAAAATACCAATACCGACAAATAAAAAAACCCATCAAAATACATGCTAATGGTCTTATTTTGAAAGGTCGGCGTAAATTTCAGAGAGCTCTAACGCCGGCTCTAATACCGCCACTCAAAAAATAACGCCATTTAAGGCCGGTGTAATAAGGACCGATAAGGTAAATTAAAGTTCTGAAACATTTGTAAGTTTCAAATACCGTATTCTCTCTAATAAGCGCCCGGGCGCTTACAAAAATTTTTTGAAATGGTAATGTAGCTGTGAACGAGGCATTGTTTTTTTATCATAAAAGAGTAAAAACAACTGTATTTTTCATGGCAACGAAATAAGATTTTGTACTTATAACTTAAATTTAGACATCACAAAAACGTAGCCTTCCGTTTCTATTACAGAATATTCGTGTTTGGTTCAAAGTTCTAATTACTGCCCGGGCGCTTATAAATTTCTGAGTAATGTCTAGTCACTCTATAAGCTCCCGGGCGCTTATTGGAGAGGTGCGCTTATAAAAATATTTTTGACTAGAAGGGGGCACTTATTAGAGAGGGGCGCTTACTGGAGAGGGGCGCTAGTTAGAGAGAATATGGTATGCAGATTTTCCCTTTTGGGAATGCAAAGTTCGTTGAATTCAACGAATTTAGAGTTGTCAATTTACATAAGCGTTAAGCCTTCAAGATTGAACATTTTAAAGCATGACCCAGCATGGTTGGGGGGAGGTTTACCTAACCTACTTTTCCGCGAGTGAGAAGAAAAAACATAAGCGTATTTTTCGACACAATTCCAACACATAAATTTGTTATCATATCACATTTTATTTTAAAATTTCAAATTAAAATATCTACAAATAACTCTTAGTTTTCACGCTCCTTGGCCTGTCTCAGATGTCTACAAACTCTAGAAATGTAAAGTAAAAGTATATAATACAGTTATAATGAAAAAACATAGCAACATAAAAAACACCTATTCTTCAGGCAATAAATAACAGTAAAGCTTTAAGTCGTGACCTGTTGCAGCCATGCGGCTTGTTGCTAATTATATAGAAACCACGATTTTTTTTAAATAAACACGAGATGAAAGTTATTGCGATGAATAAATTACGAATTCATGTATAAAGGTTACATGATTGTTATTCCATTGTGTAATCCTTACCGTAATATTCTCCATCAATCAGTCCGTTCATTAGAAATGAAAGCCCATCATAAAAAAGACTTTCTTTTGCCAGTGCTGTTAATAAATGTTAATTACCTTCCCTTTAGATAAAACTAATTTGCTATTCTACTACCAGTGCATATTTCTTAAAATTTGTCTCAGAAACTTGATTAAATGCTTTCATGGAGTGATGTTTAATATTCTGTAGGCTGTAGACTTTTCGCATCTTTTATATAACAAAATATATTCAATAATATTGTATTTGGAAATAATGTCTGCATCATTTTGGTTTTAGCGAAAACTTTTTAATGTTGAGTTTTCTTGCTTGTCATGTCATGGTCACTGAAAGGAGACATAACAGATTTAAATTCATGATTATCAAAATCCTTTGCGTAATGTCTAATATTGCGTTCTTTTCAACTCATTTGCCTCATATCATAGGCGTATTCAAATTCTGTCAAAAAAAGTGGAGGAGTCCAACATTACCATATTTCTTTTCAGTTTTAAGCGTGGATCAGGTTACTTTCGCGCTTCCCTTCTCTATTTTAAAAGATTAAACTCTCGCCGCAAATTTTGATTGAGCTCTAGCTACGCTTCTGCATATGTTAATAGGTATTCTTTCTTTCCTATCAGCATAATAACGTGTCTAAAACGTCCAATATCGACTAAAGAATGTTGAGATTGAGATCAGACAAACGAGTCTTTCATAGTATAATGAGATCAATGTTCATAATTCTCTACAACAACTGTATATATGGATCGCCATAATCTTTCTACGAGCTTTTGCTTAGCTACCGAGCTTAGCTTAAGAAGTTGACGGTAACCGATTTCAAATCTAAAAATCTCGGAAGAGGAGTAATTGCGAGTGGATTAAAACATGAATAGCATGCTGAGCAGATTACTACTTGTGAAAATATTCTTGAATCCTGTTTGAACATATGCTAAGATTTGTAGATTATAGATTTTTGAGGCTACTTTATGTCCACATGATGGCTGATCACGTGCGCTCAGCAGGAGCGACCAACTGGCTGCGCAGTGGACTCAGGTGACGTTTGTTGTATGTAAGCGCTGCAGCTCTGTTAAATATCATCGTGTAGCGATGGTGTAGTGGTGAGTACCTTTGAGTGCGACCGCTGCGACTCGTGTTCGAGTTCAGTCATGTCGTATCTCAATACACCACTTTGATGCGCTTTAAAAGCAGCGTGTCAGGCCATTACGAGCCAACTGCACACTGGCCTTCGGGCAAGATAGAGCAATGCTATACGTATCTCTGGCGGTTAGTCAACTAATAGTTGCAAGTCGGCGGGCGGAAGAACCCACCATTACGGATGGAGGCCCATGGAATGAAAACTCCCGTTACTTACTTTCTTACTTTACTATTATATTGCTGATCAATATTATAATCGACATCGCTCCATAAATCTACTTTTTCTTCCGAAATATTACTTTGTTACAGATTGATCTATATTTCCATCATATAAATAAAAATTTGAAATAGTTTCTAAATTTTCAAATCTGAAATTCTTTGAACTACAGTTCAAGTGAATTGAAATACATTCTGTTACTATGTCTTTGAAGGAATACAACTTGTTTGTTATATGACTTCTAACAAAGCATTTCAAGTGGAATCATAAATTAAAATCGGCATGTGTACAGACACAGGATAAGGATATTTAAGTTTGTTTCTAGATATATCTATATGAAGTGTATCGTAATTTATTACACTTTTATAACAAGTTATCTGTATCTATAACATGTATTATAACAATAACAGTTCAAGTGATATAAGGATCGGTATAGTTTTCACTAAATCCTTTTTACGGACGATAAGCAAATATAATTATATTATTTTTTGTACCCTATCTTCAAGTTCAACAACACAGCAAAAATGTCGTTGATGCAAAGACAAAATCACAACACCACAGGAATTTTGCAATCTCTACTTTATTATTCAATGATGTCTACTGTAATAACCGTGATAAGAGCTAAAATCTTGATTCAATAAATGGAAAAGCAAATATAATATATAATTATATTATTTTTTGTACCCTATCTTCAAATTCAACCACACAGCAAAAATGTCGTTGATGCAAAAACAAAATCACAACACCACAGGAATTCTGCAATCCCTCCTTCATTATTCAATGATTTCTACTGTAATAACCGTGATAAAGGCTAAAATCTTGATTCAATAATTCTTGATTCAATATTTCAATAATTCAATATTTTCGTGATCCTTTGAAGTTTCGCAGTATTACAACACATGTCTCTGGTGGTAAGCCAACTACAAGTTGCAGATCAATGGGTTGAAGATCCAGCCTTACACGTAAGAGGCTAATTACGAGACAATAATCAAATCATACATAGTTTATATAAAAGAAATAAAATGAAATGTGAACAAAAGAGCAACTTGGGCCCGTCATGTGACATTGCATTCTCACTACACTATATAAGAGGCAAAATTGACGAACAGAAACAGAAAACAGCTGAAGATTGAAGCTATTGGCCACACAATCCAATAGTGAAACCATGAAAAACTTTCAAATTTTGATTCTTTTCGCTTTATTGTTGGGCTCCGTGTTCTACACACAAGCGTTAGTTGCTGGTGGCAACAACATGTGGAACGGTGATCAGGTAATCGAATATATTTTTTATATAGCTAATTTTTTGGCTTCTCTCTATAAACAACATTTACACATATAACAAATTTTCGAACATTCATACCTCTCCCATTCGAAATAATTCCATTTGTATTAATTCGTTGTAAATAAACCTCATTAATTCGAATTAATTTTCAATAAATTGAACTATTATTTCTGTCTTTTGGCTATTCAAATCAATGGGATTAAACTAAAATTAGAAGAATGAAGATGAAATACGATTCTAATCTTAACTTATTACTTACAGAATTGATAACAACATTTTTATATTTTTATTACATTCATTATCCTCAACGTTGCTCTACTTTAGCATATTGTGAAGAAAGCATGTGATGTCTGCCAATCGTTATCAGACCAAATGAAAGCGATTAAAATGAGAGATGCATTTATCAAGCGATATGCCAACAATGAAGAAACTGAAAGGTTTCAGTAATGTAACAATTGGATTGGGAATTATGTTTATAAACATTGTTATTTCATCATCGTATTTCAAATTGCTTTTTGCACCACTTTTTGTTTTTGTTGTATCTTCAATCTCATAAGTGTAATAAAATGTAACTGTTAACAAACAACTTTTTTGTTAAACGATTTGTAAATCCCCGGTAAGACTTTAATACTTTCATTTGGAACTGGTAAATACGTTGATGAAAAGAAAAAGCCACAATTTCCGAGCATACTGCAGTGATTGCTAGCTTTTCTGTTATTGCAAATTCGGCCTTGATTTACAACCATAAGTGCGTGTACCTATCGTTTTTATATGCCTAACACCTCCATTTCTGCAACACCACACGCTGTCCCTCAATTTTTGGCAGATCGAATTTAGAGGTATTGTAAATGCTGGCCAGCAATCAGGTGTGGTAGTTAAATGCTTAGAACAGCAAAACATTGAAGCTGTGATTTCAGTACAAAGGCGAAAATTCATTATCAATACAGGCTGAAGATTCATTTTTATTTTACATCCTGATATAACAGGATGCTGTATACAGTGCAGAATGTACTGAGCTGAACTGACACAGCACGCACATGATGTACAGCAATAATGAAAACTTTTTATACGTGGAGAACAAGCAGTTCAACCAATTATGTTAATTCAAAGAGTACATTACAAAAACAGCAAGTAAAAACGTGATGTCGTATATGCAATTAGATGTTCAGAAAACAAATTACGTATAATACGTTTATACACAGGATTGAGACAGATAATAACTTGAAAGAATCTGGTTAAATGTGCTTCCCTGGCCTGGATAGCCTGGATACTATGGATTAATTCCATGATCACGTATACTCTTTTGATACTGTACTATGATATTTTATTTTGTAAAAAGTATACTGTCAACATTCCTTTACACAAACAACATAAATCAAAACACAATCCAACATAACAATCTGTAAATTAAATCAAACCAGAACATGAATTTCTATTTTCAGCTTTGTAGTGATTTGGTCATGGGTGTGTATTTTCACTACCAAAATCTGTCTGTTTTTTTCATTTGGGATTTACAAAGGTCATTTTTATCACATAGTAAATAATGAGTGTGCACATATTTTTGTGACTGAGATGTTTATTCTGAATACTTGCATTTAATTTTATAAATTGTCACTTTAAGACCATTTCTTTTTGGAAAAAAATTCTTGTCTTTACTTGAAAAGCTACACTACAAATTTTGATTGTTTTAATAGTTATTTGCTGTCTACCCCAAAGTATTTTTAATACTTAGACTGTGGTATTAAAATTACGTTTGACAATTCTCTTTTCTTCTTTTGTAAACCTGTAAACAAATTTCATTGTATAATGTTGTAAAATAGTTTATACGAGTTACGAAAAGCTGTGTTCTGTTGAATTACATTGTTTGCCGTGATATTACTGTGTGAAGAATGTCAAGCTTCTGCAACAATGAAGATCATACGTTTATTATGATGAATTTAACTAATACACATTGATGCAGTTGTTGATATTCAGTTGTTTAAGGGGAAATATTAGTTACATTTAGGTCTTCCAATTTTTAGCTTTGTCCATAATAACTTGTCATAACTCATAACTCCTCAGCAAAAATTATAAGAGAGACCATTTCATATGACCATATCTTCATTTCATAATAAGTTCGAAATAAGTTCTTTTGTGGCATTAAATAGAATTCTACCCTGATTAGTATGGACATCATTTTTATCTGAGTATCAGGTTGATGGTATACCACTTTTCTTATGGTTATCAATGTACACACAATAATTTATAAATGTTTCGCAACTTTGGGGAAATACATATTCGCATGTTTGCGAATCTTGTTCCTCTTAAACTAATGCAGTCTGTAAAATTCAATACAAATATTTATAACACAACTACGTCAAATACTTATACAGGCACTTTAATTCTAAACAAAGGGCAAAAGAATTAGCTTGGAAATAACAAGAGCCTCATGGCACAAACACGATTGGAATCAGCCTCATTGTTTGCTCTTCAAATACTAAATCGTTTCTTAAACCGTTAAAGTACTCGAATGGTGTTTTTCGTTTTCGACAACGAAATGAAAGCAAAGATAAACAACCGATATGTCACATGAAATTGACACAAAATTTGTGTAATTTCTTATGAACGTGGAGTTTTTAACATTTATTTACGCACTGTTACAAATTTTTGCAAGTCTTCAAGGGATATTGGAAATAATTGTGGTTTTTTCCATTTATTGAATCGACATTTTAGTCTTTTCACGGTTTGTTACAGTAGACATCATTGTATAATATAGGGGAGATTTCAAAATTCCTTTGGTTTTCTCATTTTGTTTTTGAACCAACGACTTTTCTGCAGCGGTTGAATTTGAAGATTAATACTAAAAGTAATATGGTTGTATCTGCTCTCTCGTCATCCGTAAAGTGACTTAAGTCAACACTATGTTGTTGTTAATCTCTAAGAGTAAAGTTTAGCTTTGTATAAAGTTAATCCTTTCAGATTATTTGCTAAACATTATATTAGAGATTAAAGGAGAACGAACGTTAGATATTTTTTCATCTTATCTCTCAGTCTTTAACATCAGTAACAGCCTCCAAAGTTTTTTTTTTGCAAAATTCATTCAACTTGGTCCCAAATTAGCCCTAAACAACTTTTCAATAACTTTCCGTGATATGGCGTCAGTGTTGCGGATATGCGTGAAATCATTCTGAATGTTATGCAATGCAATGTTATCAGTGATGTTAACCATGGAGGTGTATTAACCAACTCATTTGTCTCTTTGCATGGTATCTGATTATTTATGAATTCGAAAAGCTAATTACAGTTTCTAGCGAAGGATATCGCATAAGTTCTATGTGTTATTGTCAACGCTGTTTGATTTTAGTTGATTTTTTCTCAAGCATTTTTCATATTCGTGTTTATCTATGTGACGAATAAAATTCAAATTCAAGAACAGTAAGTTTGTTTATTAACATTTAGCACTTTTTTCGCAGCTTTCGGAAAAATTCTGAATTTAGTTTCAACCGTTGAGATTTAGTTTATTAAAACACGAGGTCCATGTTATAAGTTTATAGTTCTTGAAAAAAACATTCTTAAGCGTGGTTCACACGAGTCATAAAGTTGTTCTAATCGTAATGCAGCTCTTCGTTCGAATACTCCGGTTCACATGAATAACTTTCAACGTATTTGCAATCATCTTCTTCATCAGAGCTATATTCAAAATTTTCATCGTCATCCAAACACTCTTCACTACGCACTGCTTCTTGCTCTTCCTACGTTGCCATCTGCTCTCGTTCTGCAGTGCCGCAACATCGACGTCATTATGCAGCATGTTTTCAAAATAAACCGTGCTAATTAGTTTCACTTTCACTTGTATAAAAACAAGGAATTTGACCCCTTAGAATAATAAAATAGAAAAATAAAAATCATTTTTATATTGCATAGGCTATACTGATGTCATATCAACGAATATTACGAAAAAATTTTTTCTGACGTTCGTTCTCCTTTAAGCCTTTTGTATCAAAAGAAACAGCATTACTTCGAACGCTCATTTCAAGTGTTGATGTGAAGTTTCTAATGACTTTATTGGGGAAAATTTACGAACAACTCTATTAAGTTGTATATAATTCACTACAAACTTATAGCAAAATAATTTCGTGTAAATGATATATTATTTTTCCGAACCCCGCTAATAAGTTAAAATTCTTATGGCAACCTCGAACCCAGGGTCTCTTGCCTTTTCGATATACGGATAGCGGCAAAGAAGACCCTGGCGAACGCTGGTCACGTGACATGAAAATTACACAAAATCTGTGTAATTTTTATAAGAGGTGGCCCGACACGTTCATCTGTGTGCGGCAAGTTATTATGCGCATGTGCGAACATTTTCTCTGAAAAAGCCGTTAAAGATGGCGGAGTGGACTGGAAGAGAGATTGCTTTTATTTGTTTTTCTGGATGAATATGTAATAAAAAGCATTTTATTACATTATTAAAAAAATTTTGGTACTTTTGTGCCATTATAACAAATGACAGGGTCTGGAATACGCAGCAAATCAGCCAAAGCATATATGTCTTGCTTGTAAAAACGGAACTGAGCCAAACATTCAGACTCGTTCAAAGCTAGTGTCCCAAATAAAATTCTTAAACTAGTTTCCACGGAAATTTCTTCCATTCTCGCTGATCTTGTGAATCTCTCATTTTCTTCTGGAATATTTCCCAGTTCCTTGGAGATTTCGAAAGTTATACCCGTTTTTAAGAAAGGTTCGCCTCTTGAACCTTCAAATTATCGACCAATCTCCCTACGTTCAAATATCGACAAGATATTTGAAAAGCTGATGTACTCCAGAGTTATCTCCTTCTTAGAGACTAATAGCGTCATTTTTTCTAGGCAATTCGGTTTTCGAAAATCTCATGCTCTCATCAGCATGGTAGAGCGCTTAAGACAATACTAAGATGACGGTCAAGTGGCTGTTGGAGTCTTTGTTGATACCGTTGATCACCAAATCCTATGTCATAAGCTCAATCATTACGGCATCAGAGGTATTGTGAATCAATGGTTCTCCTCTTACTTGTCTTTTCGCAGTCAGTTTGTTCTGTTGCAAGTGTATTTGTCGTCTTATCTGTCACGGTGTTCCTCAAGGTTCGGTCTTGGGACCCCTGTTATTCTTGATATACATAAACGACCTGCATTCCAGCCTTAGATTCTCGGAAGTTACACATTTTGCCGATGATACAAACCAAATTCAATTCGGCATATCATTGGAGTCTCTTAGCACAACTATCACTTTTGATCTTACTTGTTTGAATACCTGGCTTAATGCCAATTAAATTGCCCTTAATGATGCGAAAACAGAATACATTGTTTTTAGAAGTAGATTCAAGACATCTGGGAATTTGAATATTCTCTTGAATGGGCGAAAGTTTCAACAAAGCGCTGTTTGAAATATTTGGGTGTTCTCATTGATGAGCATCTAAATTGGAACCAGCACATTTCAAATCTTAATCCGTCCGATTAAGCGCCCAGGTTTAGAGGAAAAATTTGTAATAAGCGCCCAGGTTCCGATTAAGCGCCCAAGTCCAAAACTGAAACTGGGCGCTTATTCGGCAAAAACATAAAATGTTGAGAAAAACATTTTTAGTTGAACATATATTTCACCATAAAGAAGGAAACCCAATAACCATGGAGGTATAAAACAGAAGGAGAACGAACTCAAAATCTGCTATTGTACTATCCGTGATGCGCTGCATTGTTTAAGTCCGCAGTGTGTAATAACATATAATTGCTATCAAAATTTCGTTCATATCAATTCTCCAATGTGATTAAAGATCGTTAGGGTAAAGTTCTTATCATGCATAATCTGTAGGAATTGGGAGAATTATGCAAAAACGTCACAAATATGCAACGAAAACATTGCAACTTTAGGTCTATATATCTCGTGATCCCCTCAAGCAGTTTCGCCGAGCTTCAGTTTTTGAAGAGAGAATAATCCTAAGTTTTTGCGCGTACCGCGGCACTATCGAGGCGCATTTAAGTCAGAAGATATGTAGATTGGAACTTATACATGAATTACGCGATATCTTCAACTCTGTATAAAAACATAGATTTTCATTTGTTTCTCAAGGAAGCTTTAGGTTTAATAATCTGCTTGTCACTATGCAGCAAGTTGATCCGTTGTTATAATGGATGATATTTGGTTTTTAAATTGTCGTTAATTTTTAAAAAAGTATTCGTTTCACCGACAACCAGCCGAAAGCGCATCACGGATGACATCAAAGTGATACCGCAATGAATAGAATAGTCATTATCTGAATAAAAGAAAAATAAGAGTTCGTTCTCCTTCTGTTTTATACCTCCATGCAATAACGCAGGAATGAATTATTTTCATCTCAAAGTGAGAGTATTTATCGAGCAGTTCTTTTGTCAGTATTCAGTGAAAAAATAAACTGTATTGGTGGTTTTAGTGATTTTTTATTAACCGCCAAGGACTCAATTAAGCGCCCCGTCCGTATAAGCGCCCATCGTAAAAGTATAAGCGCCCAGGGCGCATAATTGGTCATTTACGGTACTTACTTACTTACTTACTCACTTACTCTGTCCAATACAAAAGGGGGAGATTGGTACAAAAGATCTTATTTACAGAGGAGACCGAAAAAACAACCTACAACCGAAACACGACAACAAGTGTAGACTTTGTGAGACCCAAATTGAAGACACCGCACACGTCATCAGCAGTTGTCCGAAAATGTCGTCTCGCTACTAGTTGCCGGTCAGACATGATATCGTTGCAAAATATGTCTATGAGAGCATCTGGAGGAGAGATGACAAGGAATGTAAAATTACGTATGACAGCGATGAATTCATTGTTTCGTGAAATTAGTGGAATGTATCGGTGAAAACCCCTGCCAATGTCCCACATAACAAACCTGATATGTTAATATGTAACAAAGGCGATAAAACCTGCCATGTTGTAGAGGTTAGCTGCCCGAATGACGTCAACGTATCAAAAAAGATACAGGAAAAAGAAGATCATTATGGCCCACTTCTTCGTGCTATGCAAATTATGTATCCCGAATTTAAATTTGTGTTCGTACCGATTATTGTTGGAGCCCTTGGTGCTATCCCAAAGGCGCTCATCCCAAATGTGAAACAGCTAGGTTTCGTTGAAAAAAAAGTATAGTAGGGACCATGAAAATTTTTAAATCGTTTTTAAATTTTAGTATGTAAATTATATAATTTTACTTTTATACATTGTTTCTAATATGAACTGCAGTTTCACTCAAGTATCATCGACAGCCCTAGTCTACAGATCATTCACAATGTTGTGTTTGTGGCGATTATATCTCTCCTTCAATTTCGATAGCGACAATTTAATTTTATCCTCTCATTTTTCCGAGATTTTAAATTTTTAACTGATCCTTGCTCCCAGGAAGGGAGTCGGATAATTTCAAATACGAACAAATGAAATTTGTGAAATATATGATTTAACTTTAAATGAATGCTTGACTTTTAAGTCTCACTTTTTCATTAGGATTTTTAATCTTGTAAAATTCTGTTTTCACAAAATTATTGCTCCTCCCTAATGAGAGCATAAATGAAATACTTGTTACTTTTCGTTCTATTAGGGAAAATATTGACAGATGTTGAATGTTGCATTTGCTTCAAAACAAAATGGGCGAAAACCAGCTATGAGAAGTTAACAAAACTTCAGACAAGATCCGCAGCAGAAACACTAAAAGAGTGCGTCAATCCAAAAAGAGACAATATTGCAATGTTGCGAGTGGGAGAATATTGTCGCAATGGAGATGCAGTACCATTTATCCTGTTATAAAAGTTACACCCGTCAAGATCGAAACAATGACGAAACTTTCAATTTCATTGCATAGGTCAAGCAAAGGTTGGCAAACTCAAGTGTAACAGCAGGCATGACTGCAGATTGCCCATCATGAATTGCGGTAGATTGGTTTGGTAAAAGAAATCGAATCTGGATACATAAAGTTACGCCGATATACAAATCTGGTGATAAGGCAAAAACCGAAAACTATAGGCCAATATCAATTCTGCCGATATTCTCAAAGATATTAGAGAAAATCATACATTCTCAGCTTTCAAACTATCTAGAGAGCAATAACCTACTCAACGATTACCAGTTTGGATATAGAAACAATAGATCTACGAAACTGGCGATCACGCTGCTTTGTGACAACATCAGAAAGTCAATCGACCAAGGTGAAATGGTAGGAGCAGTGTTTATTGACCTTACCAAGGCATTCGATACCGTAGGACATGGAGTGTTACTCAACAAACTGTCTGAATATGGAATAGAAGGAATTGAACACGAATGGATTAAGAACTACCTATTTCACCGTGAACAATTTGTATCCTTGGATGGAATTTCCTCAGCAAATAAGCCATTGCTGTCAGGCGTACCCCAGGGCTCCATTTTGGGACCATTACTGTTCATACTCTTCGTCAATGATCTCCCAGAATGTCTTAAGAACAGTCAAGTAGTAATGTACGCAGATGACACAGTCATATACGTCCCGAATAAAAGCAAAAACAAAATTTAACAGCTCCTGGAAGAAGACCTAGAAAGGATTGCAGTTTACTTGGACGAAAATGAGCTCATTATCAACTTAAAAAAAGGGAAAACGGAAGCAATAGTGTTTGGAACAGGAAAACGATTAGCAACCACTGACAAACTTTTGGACATTTCGTATCGTGGGCAGTCAATTAACAACGTCGAAGAGTACAAGTACCTCGGTAATATTGTTGATCAATTGCTGAGCTTTAACAGCAACTTTGATAAAGTTTACAGAAAAGCAAGTGGCCGCTTAAAGTTATTGAAGCGTCTACGATATTATGTTACGATAGATTCTGCGTACAGTATCTTCACGATGATGGTTCAGCCAATCCTGACATACCACAGCATAGTAAAGTTACACCATATAGCTACACAACAAAAGAAACTAAAATCTTTAGAAAGTCGAGCTGAACGTGTAATTGGTCGAAAGGTTCCAAGTATTATAAATATGATAAACAAGGAAGCTTGTTGTATGGTTAAACGGTGTTTGGATGAGACTATGTGTGAAAATTTCAACGGTTATTTCGAAATGAATAACCATTCTTTAAATACAAGGAATTCTGGACATCTTATTAAACTTCCGAAAGTCAAACTTGAATTGGGTAAACAGTCTTTTGCATATGCACGGGCTAAGACCTTTAATGAACTTCCTTTAAGTATTAGAAAAATTGAATCTATTCTAATATTTAAGAAGAAAGTAAGTAAACATTTTAACTAACTTATATTTTTAAATAGAATAAATTTTTATATTTTAAACTGTGTACACGTATAGATATTACCTCAACCTTGTTTTCAATTACTCCTAATTTCTACAAGACATTTTTGCTCTCAGCACCAGGATGATGTTCTTTTTCAGATGCAAAATTCCTGTGGTGTTGTGATTTTGTTTTTCCATCAACGACATTTTTTCTGTGTGGTTGAATTTGAAGATAAGATAAGATATTATAAGATGTTATTTACGCGCTGTTACGTTATTTTTAAGACTTCGACAGATTTCGAAAATATTTGAGGTCTTTCCCATTTATTGAATCAAGATTTTAGCCCTTATCACGGTTATTACAGTAGGCGTCATTGAATAATAGAGGTGAGATTGCAAAATTCCTGTGGTGTTGTGATTTTGTTTTTGCATCAACGACATTTCTGCATGGTTGAATTTGAAGATAAGATACACAAAATAATTTAATTACATTTGCTTTTCGTTCGTAAAAAGGATTCGGTGAACACTATGCTGCTCTTAATCTCTTAGAATAAAACTGATCTTTACCTGAAGTTAATCGTAATTTGTTTTGCTAAACACTATATAGGTTAAAATTCTTACATCACTTGAACTGTTAATGTTATAAGATATGTTATAGATAGAGATACCTTGTTGTAATGCAATAATGCAAAAAATTACCATCCTCTTCATATAAATATATCTAGAAGCAAAATTAAATTAAATTTTTCTAATCCCGTGTACACATGCAGATTTTGATTTATAGGTGATTGGTCAGCGCGGCAGCAGCTGATCTTTCATTAGCATTTGTGTTTGTCCGTCCGTCCGTCCGTCCGTCTGTAAGTCCATAAATTTTTGTCGCCAGTTGTAGGCTGATACCACTAAAAACACAAGCCTTAATTTTAAGGCTGGAATAGAGGCTATTTGTTGATTGTGGCTTAATCAAAAATTATTTGTTGATTGATAATTACAACTACTTTATCAGGGTGAGTGCGGCCTCCATAAAAATAAAGAGGTTTCTGGAAACACAGATTTATAATGCTTTATAGACATTACATTAGACTTACATTACATTAGACTTTCAATGCAATTCTCAATATTATGATCGTTATAAGTGATACTGTGATTTTATACTGCTGAGTTTCCTCGCTAGCTACTTAGTGCTGATTTTGTGTTTTGTGTTATTAAATTGGTCAGGAGATATGAGAGCTCTGCCTACCTCCAAAAGCCAGCAAGGGCCTATATGTATGCTATGATATGGATTATGCATTCCATTACATAATGTTGATGTTATTTTTTGTAATCTGTTATATAGTTACATCCGTCAACTTAGAAGAGGTTTCAATGTGTGTGTGTGTGTGTGTGTAGAAATCTATAGATGCCCAAAACAGACAACATCTCCAAAAAGTGTCCATAAGACATTTTAGTTACATCTGTGAAGGTGCATTTGTGTGCTACTTAAAATTGAATTAATCAATATTCTGTGTTGGTTTTAATGTAATGTAATGCACTTATTATCAAGCAATGGACGCATAATGTTTACAAACCCTAATTAATCACTTAAAATCCGGAATGTCTATTCAGTATTTTAATTTAATGAACAAATTCCCTTGATGAAATCATTATAAGTCTATTTTTTTTATTTCTTTCATAGTCTTGTCTTGTCACTCATGTTTCATATAATCTTTTATGATTTCATGCATGTAAAAAATTATAATTCACCATAGATAAATTTCATTTTTTCATTTTTACATCAGCACTGCCACTGACTATGATTTTTAAATCGAGAAGCTTTTGCGAATTTTTTATTGTTTTTTATGTTTTTATTCTGTGTCTCTGCTTGGCCAGCAATCTCTGATTTTCTTAATCTCAAATAATAAGCAGTTGTTTTGCTTACTTTTTATTTTCAATAAAGTACAACAAAAATTTGTTAAAGTCACATTGTCACGCATACGAGCACAGTATTTTTTAATATTGTCATAAGTTTTTAATGATCTATAGTCATTCCTTTTCGGAATCATCTGCATAGGTAGAGGTTTACTTTTGAACTTTTTGTGATCATATAACACAAGGTCTGCATAAAACCTTTTGAAGTATATATACTCAAACAAGATGCCCTTGCAGGCATAAGGATTTCTGCAAAATCAGCTGAAGAATGAAAATTGAAAGACCATGAGGTAGTTTATACGGTCAAACTTGTGCCTTGTCTAATGTAAATCAATTGACCTGCGATTAGACAATACTTAGGAATGCAAGAGTTTTCTTAAGTACAGGTCATTAGATTTACATTAGACAAGGCAAAAGTTCGACCGTATAAACTACACTTAAGACATTCTTAAAATTTAAAAAAGGTTAATCATTTCCACGATATATGTTTATTAAACTTCTAATCATGTACTCCCAAAAAATCTGGAAAAACATAGTCACTACGCAAAATTTTATACCAATAAACAATAAACTTGATTATAGAATGCCATAATGTTCTTTATTTTGTTGGCACGTAATGATATCAAGGACACAGTGATTTACTCAGATAAGAAAATGAGTATGCATGTAATTCAATCGAAATGTTATAAATTTATATAAATGAATTCAATATGTCTATTCTATCTTCCTAACTGGAATTCCTAAATCACAAGCACAGAAAGGAAAACATAGATTTTGATCATGCAAAATATATAATACATACAAAATCAATAAACATATAACTGAAAACAGAAATTTGTGCTTTAGTTCGATTAACAATGTCATTGCCATCTTTTTAATTTACAAACATTACAAACAAAGCATTACCTGAACTTAAATTTAATGAAAAGATTATAAAGATTTATACAGAAACTTAAAAAGCATTAAATTTTTAATTACGCATACACCCCAGGGCATTATGAAAGCATAACTGACACAATACGAAACTGGCAATAAACTTAATGAACAAAATAACATTAAATTTAAATAGATGCTTTCAGATATCACAACGATTTCATATGTATATATATAAATCTTTCAACAATATGTACGGTCAATCTTACAAATTACGAAAAGACTTCCCAAACACAAAAAGTAAACAAAACTTATCAAAATTAGCAAACATAACTGAAAGCAGAAATTTGCGTTAAAGGATGTCCTCAAATTACATAAATAAAACCACAGCCACCTATCAGTCTAAAGTTTATTCCAAAAGCTTGTGGACACTTTACTTTTTTAAACTTTTCTCAGCACCGATTTATGCTATATTCAAAAGTTATACACCGTTGGAAAGCTGAGAAAATGTGGGATATTCTACGCGAAAAAGTTTTTCAAAATTTTCATAAATTGAAGAAGAAAATCGAAGAAGAAAAAAAGGTCGTTTTTTTCTAAGGGTGGTACAAGCTTGATTTTTACATAGTTGGAAAGAGGAATTCTTGGCGATTACGATTATGTAATTTTTTTTTCAAAAAATTATTTATTTCGAAAGATACAGGAGGGGAAAGTGACCCATGTAAACAAACCAAAAAAATGACTTTTTTGAAAAAAACCGGGGGTATGAAAACAGTCATATATAGTGTGTCCACGAGAAAGTGGGCACCTGGTTTAAAACACAAATAACTTTTCGAATATTCACCAATACAATGCAATTTTTATACCGTTGGAAAGAAGAATTTACGAGCTTTCCAAAAATATAAGTTGTTATTTGTAAAAAATTTTATTTTAAAGAATAATGACTATTTTTTCTTTCGACATGGTTGTTAATTTTGTAATGATCAATAAAACAGACTTTTAACGAGCAATTAACTCTTTGTTTCGTTGAAACAACAGCTGTTGGTGGTGTTGTGATAAGCTTGTCACGAAATATTTTGAAAAGGCACAAATGTTTTACATTGTGTAAACTTAGCTTAAGTTTTTTATTATGATTTAATAACTTTGTATTCCCAAAGCCTTGCCAAAATCTTTATGAGCAAAAAAAAACATTTTAAAAAGTTTTTTTAAATCTTCGTAAAAGATTTTTAGAAATGAAACTTTTATGTTTCAAGTTTCTAAAAAAAACATGTGTTTTCCAAGTTTAAATGCAGCTTTATTACCATATTTTAATTTTTCATGACTTTCCATATTACTCGAGTCATTAACTCCTATTCAAGCAAGCGTTAATTGATCATTATTGATTTAATTGCGTTATTTCATGTTAAAATCGATTATAATTCCCCCAAAATTAATTTTTCTATTAAATAGGTCATGTATTTAGAGAGAACAAAAAATTTTCTTTCTTTTGGTATAAAAACTGAAAAAAGCAAGCACGAAAAACATAAGATATGCTTCTTGACAGTTAGGTGCCCACTTTCTCGTGGACACACTGTAGTAGAAAGTGTCATTTAGTATTTAATCATCTTCTTTATATGTTGCGTCGTAAAACATTAGCATGAATCTTTTTTTTAATTTCAATAAAGCAATTATATTGAAAAGAATTCACATTGTACAAAGCATTATAAATTTTACATTGCATTTCAAAAGAAGTGTAACAGATCTTCGTTAAATCCCAGAGGAAATTAAAAATTGTTACAAATTAATTAATAACAGTTACAAATCGTTTTGAATGTAAACAGAAAAAAAGTCTGTTTTCATACCCCCGGTTTTTTTCAAAAAAGTCATATTTTTGGTTTGTTTACATGGGTCACTTTCCCCTCCTGTATCTTTCGAAATAAATAATTTTTTGAAAAAAAAATTACATAATCGTAATCGCCAAGGATTCCTCTTTCCAACTATGTAAAAATCAAGCTTGTACCACCCTTAGAAAAAAACGACCTTTTTTTCTTCTTTGATTTTCTTCTTCAATTTATGAAAATTTTGAAAAACTTTTTCGCGTAGAATATCCCACATTTTCTCAGCTTTCCAACGGTGTATAACTTTTGAATATAGCATAAATCGGTGCTGAGAAAAGTTTAAAAAAGTAAAGTGTCCACAAGCTTTTGGAATAAACTTTAGTATGTACAAGTTCTCGGCCTCAAAATCTGAGGTATACATTCCTGGTGGAGGCCCACATCAGTGGATAACACTGCCAGTTCCCCCCGGCCTCGTTAAAATAAAAAAAAAATAAATTCAAAAAAAAAAAAAGTATTTAGAATTTACAGACAACCAAAGTAAGTAAATAGTAAGTCCCCATTCCTAATTCAAGACATTGATAATACAGCCAAGACCTATACAAGTAAATAAGCTAAAATAGCTAGAGAAACATCAAACATAAAATAATGCACCACAGCCACAAGGTACACAAGACATTCTTGTATGTTGTTGGAGCTGAAGAGGAAACTGAGCTGAGCTGTATGTATCCAGAGCTTAAAAAGCACTGCAGTCCACACATGAAACAAACGATATTTCGTATTAGAAAGGCTTAAAAGTATCCCAGACATTTTCCAAAAAATAAAAGCATTCTTTTTCACACACTGTTTTTATAAAACATCGAGAACTTGTTTTTAGAAAAGAATGAACACAGTAGAATCATTGTAAGATAAATTATAAATTTTCTACCCTTTACTTTCGGTTTTGGAAGTGTAAATCTTCTTTTAAATATATTCCACATTGATCAATCAACTTTCGGAAATCTAAGTGGGTTTCTTCGGTACCGCTGATAGCACACCATTATGCGAACGGCGTGCAAATGTAAAGTCGAAAAATACCCGGATGATCACATGGCACGGCGCAGATCAAGCCAATAAACTTTCGCTATTGAAGTTAAGGTGGCTATATTAGCACCCTTTCGTAGAAATCGGGCATTATGCACCAATCACGATTGAGACGGCTTTTTTATGAGCCAATGAAATTGGAGAAACAAATATGACTAGGTTTGGACAGTAAGATGAAAAAAAAAAAAAAACAAAGACGATCGTAAAGTATTTCTTGCTTACGCAGAAATCCAAAAACAGCTTATTTGAAGACTTAGTAACTTAGTAATCATATTTTGTTTGGAAAAGATCTCCTATTTAATTTAGAGAAAACCCCTACATGAAAATCTTATTTATATAAACTTAATTTTACATATTCAGGTATATAGATACAAATAAGACATTAATAAATATTTGAGTGAATGCTTCATATCTTTAATTTCTTTGATACAGATTTTATTGAATTAAGTTTTGTTGTAATGACGCTGGTATATGCAATCAATTTTGAGAGGGTACCTGTCTGCTTTTTCAATTGGAATGTGTTATTCTCTGAATCGCTGACACCATTTTGACCTTCCTGTTGCAAAAACGTTTTTCCATTTTTTCTTGACAGTCCAACATTTTTCAACCTTGCTGAAATCACTAACTTCCAGGCCGCATGTCCTGTTGTTTCTATAATTAGTTTTATGCGTAGACATTAATGGTGCACTCATAAGTATTTGAGTGAATGTGTTGTATTTAATATCTATGATTGTTTTGAATTAAATTTTACTACAATGATATATATTGCTTTATGAACTCAATATCTGTTTCAGATTTGAACTGGGGTTTCTTATTCACTGTCACAATAGTTGTATCTCAAAAATTCCTATTTCGAGCTTCCTGGTGAGCAAAAAGGTTTTCGATTTTGCTTTACAGTCCATCACCCTTCAACTATCCTGAAAGCGCTGACCTTCAGGCCTCAGGGCCTCTTGTTCTTTGTTAGGACTCATATAACGAACAAGTTGTATTCCTTCAAAGGCATAGTGACGGAATGTATTTCGATTCACTTGAATTTAAAGAATTGCAGATTTGAAAATTTAGAAACTGTTTTAAATTCTTATTTGGATGATGAAAATAAAGATCAATCTGTAACAAAGTAATATTTCGGAAAAAAATAGATTTATGGAGCCATGTTGATTATAATATTGATCAGTAATATAATATTTAGCAGAGCTGCAGCAGTTACATACAACCAACGTCACCTAAGTTCACTGCGCAGTCAGTTGATCGGTGCTGCTGAGCGCACGTGATCAGCCATCCTGTGGACATAAAGTAGCCTCAAAAATGTACAATCTACAAATCGTAGCAAATATTCAAACAGGATTCAAGAATATTTTCGAAGTATTAATCTGTTCAGCATGCTATTCATGTTTAAGACCACTCGCAATTACTCCTCTTCCAAGATTTTTAGATTTGAAATCGGTTACCGTCAACTTTTTAAGCTAAACTCGGTAGCTAAGCAAATGCGTGAAGAAAACACACTGACAGTTTTAGAAGAGCCATTGCGACTCCGAAGAGGGAGTCTTTGAGTAATGATAACCTAAAGGAGTAAATCAGATGATACGAAGAGCATCTTAAGGGAGTCATTTTGTTTTTACGGGGTGTCAATTTCAATTTCCTTAAAACTACCACCTTGAAGGGAATCATTTTGACTCCTTTAAGTGATCACAAGTGATGTTAGTCAAATCAATCTTTAAAGAAATCATTTTGATGCTTGTTGGAGAGTCATATCGAAAAACAAAGCCATTGTATCGCACGTTTGAATAATTTTTTTCGTAAGCGATTGCTTAATTGAGAGTCTCAAATGTCACAAGACGGTATAAAGAATATAGCACATTTGAACAATAAAGATACGGTTATTAACTCCTGGGTGTACTTTCTTTGCCTTTTAATAAGTAATCATTCTTTTGTATAGATATTTCCCTATGTAATCACAAGAATTTTAAACTTATTTAATATTCTCCTGCTCACACTATGTGAGCGAAAGTTTAAGGTGAAAGTACGAGGTGTCTCAGAAATACTTATCCGAAAACTTGCAGTGTCTATTTCTAAACAATTATTTGTGAAAGTATTGCGAAATTTGCATCACGCGAAAGCCCTTTTTGGAATTGTTCTGATCATAAATTCTTTTGAACTTGTTAAGCAAAAGTACGCGCATTTAATTCTCAAAACTTTTATGTTATCAACTTGCTCGGTTATAAAATTTGAGGTTTAAGAAATTGTAATGACAGAAATTATGTTTATACTCATCTGATTGTGTTTGTAAAGATGTTACATTGTTACAAGCCCTGGAGTGTATATGATAGTAAATTAATGTCATAAATAATTCAATCTTTTTTCGAATTTTGTATATAAAGAGTTTTGATGTATACTGGTCTTGAATATGTCAATTCAGGTCAAAAATGTTTGTAAATAAAAAACATGGTACATGCCATATTGTCAAATAACTCGTAACTTTATACCTTAATAACTTATAATCAAACCATGGACGTATAAAAAGAGAAGGACTCACAACTCATTTCAGTAGCTATTCAATTCTATTGTTAAAATCCATTGTGTCGGCATCCCTTTCATAACAAAGCGTGTCTCGCATTTCACTGGATTTTTGTTGAGACGAACGATTATTTACGTGCCAATCCAACGCGGAAAACTGAAATATCAGAGGAATTAAGACTCATTAGCTTTCAAAACACTTTTATTCATTGTTCAAAGTCACAGACGACGATATTTAATCGTTTTTAAAATGTCTGTGAGTTTGCTAGAAGATGTTACAAGTGAAAATAGAAGAAAAGCATGGCACAGCGTCTCTGCATGTTATGAAGTTAATATTTGCGCCTCAAAAATGCCTAAGCTACACAAAACAGAGAGATAGTTTATCTATCTTTTCTGAAAGTTTCAAGTCTGAAGCTTTAGGAACTCCTAAGGAATCATACTCTTAGTTTTGGTGTTTTTCAACAGTTTTCGTGTTTATAACAAAAGGCTGCTAGTGTGGAAGCCAATGGAAACATGTATTTTTAACAGCACTTGAGGGAGTTTCAAAACTGCTTTTGTCAAAATTTCAATAAAGCGAGACGCGCTTGTTTGAATAGATTTATAAAAGTTGTAAGTCCTTCTCTTTTTATACGTCCATGATCAAACAAAAGCACAAATATCTGATTTCAGTTGTGTTGATTTGGTATGGAAGCATTTTGATCACCATATCTATGTTTTCCTTTTGCGGTTGTGAGTTTGGAAGTTTGTCAGGAAGCTTGGCATCATATATCGAATTCAGAAATTCAGAATGTTGAGAGTAACATTAGAATAAGTTACGTGCATACGCATCATCTTTTAATATTGTTTTTTATGTTAATCTAAAAGTCTTCCTTAACGCGATTTGTAAATATGCAAAGCATTGCTTGTTAGCCGCTATCCAAACCTAGCGGTTTTTTTAAATTTTGTGCGTGAAATCAAAGCAACGTGCATTATATGTCAGCGAAAGATTTACAAAAGTTTCTTTGATCAATATTGAATGGATTTTAAGGAAAATATCATTATTTTAAGATGAAAAAAAGAAATTTTGTAGAAAAAAATTATAATTATCTTGAACTGCGATCATTCTTTTCTAAATAAAAAAAGTTCTCAAAGTTTTGTAAATGGAAGAGTCAATACATGTGGTAATTGTGGCTTCCGTGGCACAGTTGGTTAGCGCAGTCAGCCGATAGGTGTGTGGTTCGAGCCCACAATCCTTATGCCTGTAAGGGCATCTTGTTTTATTATTATATTTTCTCACTTCACAGTTCAAAACACGATTTTTAAAGCGATTAAAGCGTATTTCTTTTGATAACATGAGAGTAATATTTACATTTTAAGCCGGCCAATGCCTATTTAAAGTATTCGAAATCCATTTTTTATAGGTAAGCTAAATCTTTCATTTAATGTAATGATTTTCAATTCAATTTTTCTTGAGGTTATTGATGAAGTAAATTTCTGTGTAAACGAAAATTTACTTTTCTATCTCTCTGCAATATTTTATGGAATTAATTTAAATAATTTAAACTGACACATTTAAAATGTATAATGTATTTCAGTCTTTAAACGTATTTTATTAAAAATTCAACATGTTTATAGACAGGTTCAAAGTAAACTTAAAGCAAAAGAATGTCGATAGCCTTCGCAGTCCTTTTATAGGATTTAAGCTCGATATTAGATAATGTGAGTTTACTTTGTCACTAGCAGACAAAATTGGCATAATTAATTCCATAAAATATTGCAGAGAGATAGAAAAGTTTAATAAAATACGTTTAAAGACTGAAATACATTATACATTTTAAATGTGTCAGTTTAAATTATTTAAATTGTTCAAATTATGACGATTTTGCCATGTCACTAGCAGACAAAATTGGCATAATTAATTCCATAAAATATTGCAGAGAGATAGAAAAGTTTAATAAAATACGTTTAAAGACTGAAATACATTATACATTTTAAATGTGTCAGTTTAAATTATTTAAATTGTTCAAATTATGACGATTTTGCCCGCGGAGACTATATTTCTATTTAATTCTTTTTTGTATCACGTTTTCTTTTATGCCAAACAAATTAAACTGATCATTTAAATGTATACCGTATTTCCTCTAATAAACTCCGCCCTCTAATAAACGCCGCCCTCGATGAAACGCCGCATCAGGAAAAGAGGCGTTTATTAGAAAACAGTTTAAACAAGAATTTTAATAAAGTTTTCATGTCATACAAGAGGACGGCCACATTGATATTGCTCTTCTTTGACATTTTCGTGAACATATCTTTTGTGTAAAACATCTATATATTAATAGCCGATTCTCTGTCTGTCTGTCTGTCTGTCTGTTTGTTTGTTTGTTTGTTTGTAAGTCACGCAAAATGGTAGATTGAGTTGTGAGCGAAATCATTTCTTTCTATGTGTGCGACGTGAGTTCGAAGCAAATACATTGCAACGCCAATTGAACGTGACTTTCTTTGGCTGTAGGAATAACGTTTTGTTTTTATCATTATTGTTAGTTTTATATTCCACGTTGACTTGGCTTTGAAAACAGTACATCAACTAAATACAAAGAAACTAACTGATTAAACATTTTGGACAAAAAGCAGCAGTGGCAGAACGTGGCAACATATGTTCGGTTTGCCACTGACTCTTGCCTGACTGTCTGAGACGGGTGAACTTTTTTTTTTGAGCAATCAAAATGATTAAAAACCGATAGGTAAAAAAAGAGTATCATATCAAAAGAAAATGTTTTTTTTTTTTTTTTTGCTTTTCTTTTAATAATTTAATTTGTTCTTTTAATTGTTAAGCGTTCTAATCGAACGTTTTTTTATTCTATTTATTCATTTAGCACGTGCCTTTTTTCTCTCCTCCGTGTGAACTTTTTAAGAAGAGAAACCATTTTCCCCCTTACGTTTGATAGCACCCATGTTAGAGCGCGTAACTTTTTTAAAACAAAAGTTAATAAAAAGTTGAAGTTTTCTCTCTATATGTTTTGAGTGTATTGTTACACTGATAAAAGATTGGTTTTACCAGAGGATGTGACTTCGAATCTGCTTCTGGTTGTACGAGCCGTTTATAAGGAAATTTGACGTTTATTGATACAGTGATACGGAGCAGGTGGACATGGGCGGCGAGCGACGCCGCCTTGGCGGCTAGTCTATATATTAATAGCCGATTCTCTGTCTGTTTATTTGTCTGTCACGCAAAATGGTAGATTAAGTTGTGAGCGAAATTATTTCTTTTTTTGTGTGCGACGTGAGTTCGAAGCAAATACATTCCAACCCCAATCGAACGTGACTTTTTTTGGCTGATGAACTAATAGAAATAACGTTTTGTTTTTATCATTATTGTTAGTTTTATATTCCACGTTGACTTGGCTTTGAAAACAGTACATCAACTAAATACAAAGAAACTAACTGATTAAACATTTTGGACAAAAAACAGCAGTGGCAGAACGTAGTAGCATCTCGGTTTGCCAGTGTATCCTAACGTATCCTTGCCTGACTGTCTGAGACGGGTGAACTTTTTTTTCGAGTAATCAAAATGTATACCTATAGGTAAAAAAAGAGTATCATAAAACAAAATATTTTTTTTTGCTTTTGTCATAATAGTTGTCTTTAATCGATTTCTTTTAATCTATTTTATTTTATATCAGATCGAACGTTTCTTTTATTCACTTGATTCTTTTAGCACGCGCCTTTTCTGCTCTCCTCCCGTGTGATCTTTTTAAGAAGAGAAACCATTTCCCCCTTACGTTTGATAGCACCCATGTTAGAGCGGGTAACTTTTTTAAAACAAAAGTTAATAAAAAGTTGAAGTACATCAACTAAATACAAAGGAACTAACTGATTAAACATTTTGGACAAAAAGCAGCAGTGGCAGAACGTGGCAGCATATGTTCGGTTTGCCACTAACTCTTGCCTGACTGTCTGAGACGGGTGAACTTTTTTTTTGAGCAATCAAAATGTTAAAAAACCGATAGGTAAAAAAAGAGTATCATATCACAACAAAATTTTTTTTTTTTTTTTTTTGCTTTTCTTTTAATAAATTAATTTCTTCATATTCTTTTAATTGTTAAGCGTTCTGATCGAACGTTTTTTTATTCAATTTATTCATTTAGCACGTGCCTTTTTTCTCTCCTCCAGAGTGATCTTTTTAAGAAGAGAAACGATTTCCCGCTTACGTTTGATAGCACCCATGTTAGAGCGCGTAACTTTTTTAAAACAAAAGCTAATAAAAATTTGAAGTTTTCTCTACGTTTTGAGTGTATTGTTACACTGATAAAAGATTGGTTTTAGCAGAGGTTGTGACTTCGAATCTGCTTCTGGTTAAACACAAGTTGTACACGAGCCGTTTATAAGGAAATTTGACGTTTATTGATACAGTGATACAGATTAGTTGGACATGGGCGGCGAGCGACGCCGCCTTGGCGGCTTCTATATATTAATAGCCGATTCTCTGTCTGTCTGTCTGTCTGTCTGTTTGTTTGTAAGTCACGCAAAATGGTAGATTAAGTTGTGAGCGAAATTATTTCTTTTTTTGTGTGCGACGTGAGTTCGAAGCAAATACATTGCAACCCAAATCGAACGTGACTTTTTTTGGCTGATGAACTAATAGGAATAACGTTTTGTTTTTATCATTATTGTTAGTTTTATATTCCACATTGACTTGGCTTTGAAAACAGTACATCAACTAAATACAAAGTCACTAACTGATTAAATATTTTGGACAAAAAGCAGCAGTGGCAGAACGTGGCAGCATATGTTCGGTTTGCCACTAACCCTTGCCTGACTGTCTGAGACGGGTGAACTTTTTTTTTGAGCAATCAAAATGTTTAAAAACCGATAGGTAAAAAAAGAGTATCATATCAAAACAAAATGTTTTTTGTTTTTTTTTGCTTTTCTTTTAACAAATTAATTTCTTCTTTTAATTGTTAAGCGTTCTGATCGAACGTTTTTTTATTCTATTTATTCATTTAGCACGTGCCTTTTTTCTCTCCTCCGTGTGAGCTTTTTAAGAAGAAAAACCATTTTCCCCCTGTTTGATAGCACCCCTGTTAGAGCGCGTAACGTTTTTAAAACAAAAGCTAATAAAAAGTTTTTTTCTCTCTACATTTTGAGTGCATTGTTGTACTGATCAACGATTGTTTTAAAAAATAAATAACACATGAAATTTGGGTTTTTTGGAACCATTGTTTAATCTGATATTTGATATTTGATTTCGAATCTGCCTCTAGGATAACTGACGTTTTTTCGGGTCCGCGATACAGGCGATGGGGTGACAAAAAATTTGGGTCTAATTTTTTTGGGAGGGGTCTGTGACGTCATCAAAATCTTTGAGGAATGATATCTCTGTAACGAATGATCGTAGCGGAACGATCCCATACATTTTTTTAATCAGTTTTTCGAGCTCTACAAAATGGTAACACTTTCGGTTGCCAATTCCTTAATTTTATTTTTCGTGAAGTCAACGCATGCTGAACATGGGCGGCGAGCGACGCCGCCTTGGCGGCTAGTTTTCATACAATCTCTTGTAACCTCTTTAAGGATAAGGAAACATTATTGTTTAAGTTCGCTTCTGTCCAATTTTTCATTTTGTTATAAATGCAGCCCTCTAATGAACGCCTCCCTCTATTAAACGCCGCATCCAAAACCTTGAATTTGTAATAAACGCCGCGGCGTTTATTAGAGGAAATACGGCAATGTATTCCAGTTTAAAGTCTTGTAAAAACTAATCTTTGAAGTAACAAGTATTAAAGGTTTGTTGAATTTTCCTAAGGGCAACATTTACATAAAGGAATGTTTGAGACTTATTTGAATCGAGTTTGTGCCATAACGCTCTTGTTATTTTCAAGCAATTTCTTTTGCCCTTTTGTATTATTAGTATTTGTATTGAACTGTACAGACCGCATGATTTAAAAGGAATTACGATTTCGTCATAATTACACTCTTGGTTTCTGCCCTGCATTTACAACCCCCTCTAAAATCATGAACTAGGCGTTCTGTTGGAAATTGAGGGATAGCGTGTTGTGTTGTAGGAAGCAAGGTGTTTGGCATATTAAATCATTAGCTACACCCGTTTTTGGTCGTAAACCAAGTACGAATTTGCTGTAACACAAAAACCAGGCATTACGGATTTAATCTCGAGAATTTCGTTTCTCACATTACTAAAGCATTTTGAAAATTACAGTATTTTTTCGCAAACAACTATGTATGATGTAAATCTCTAGTGATATATCTAAAAAACGCCAGTGTCAATGAAAATCAAAATTGGCACGGCTTATCTTCATTATCATATTTACGCGTTCCAAATTAGGAACATGAAAGATGTGGATTCTTTCAGGGGAATTACAATTCATTTAACAATAAAGTGGTTTGCTAACAGTTACATTTTAGTACACTTATGAGATACAAGAAAAACAAAAACAGGTGCAAAAAGCAATTTGAAATACGATTATGAAATAATAATATTTATAAACATAATTCTCAATCCAATTGTTACATTACTGCAACCCTTCACAGGGGCGGATACTATGAATATACAAGGGTTATCGATGCCAAGAAACATCAATGAGGCAGAATTGTTGTACTTACAACTCATTCAATTAGTTTGATTATTATAGAAATAAACACTTTTTGATTCTCTTGAAACTAACAACTAACTGCTTCACCTACCCAGTAAGCAAAACCACCCCCGCTAGACATAAACAAAGTCCTTAAACAAATAGATATACTGTGAATTCTTAAATCATTAAGAAGTTTTATTTTTTTGTTGCGAATGGACAGCTGTGGACATGATAAAAAATTGTGTAATAAGGAGCTCTCACCCATCCTCCAAATTTTTAGAAAACAGTACCCTTAGAAAAGTCTAAACATTCAAAGATATTTGTATTTCCGAACATTACCTAGAATTCATAGACTTGAACTTTCCTGGACTTAAATTAAACCATAAATTTGCTTCCAGATCAAATTTCCCAAAGAAATTTCCGCGTAACCGCAAAATAGTTGTATTTTGCAGAATGAAATTTCGCAAAACACAGAGCAAACAATGTTATTAGAAGTGTAACGTTTGGGTATGATGTTTGCTCCGCTTAATTCATACGCTAACTCTCAGGCAATTTAAAATTAATTCGTGCCTTATGCGACACACTGTCTTTGTAATTATGGTATTCCGTTTGTAATAACGGTTTGGCCGTTTAAGTGAAAGAGTTTCGCAAGCATGGCTTTTTAGGCATGCAGTTTTGTAAAAATGGTTATTTCATTTCCATGACAATTACTGAAATTCCATGATTTCACCCTGGTTAGAGGATAGAAGGTAGGTTCGAAAGTGGAAATAATGATAAGGCATTTGTGAAGCGATCACAACCATATAAACCATAACATTTCGCAACAAAAGATCATAAATAAATAAAATAAATTCAAACAAAACGAATGGGAACGAAAACCACCTATCTATCAAAAAATAAACTTCCAACAAAACCATGCCCTTGCAAACGAATGCACAAAATCACTTGTCGAAGGTTAGTCTATTTTCTAGTGCTACTGGGCTCCTTGTTCTTACAACGAAATTAACTAGAACTAAAACTTTTCGATACACAAATGCCATATCAAAAACAGAAATGTAAGCGAATAAAGAAGAAAAAGTATTAAATCCATGTAGGCCAACAAACATTCAAGACAACATACTGTTTAGAGATTGGCTTTAAAGACCAATATTGCATAATAAAGGTGTCAACAAAAATACTGAGGAGTCTTGACGCGAACCTAGCTCTCAAAAAGAACACCGTCAATCACTTCCCAATGGCCACCACTCAAATAAAAGTTTGATCATAACTGTTTGAACGAATTATATTGTCGAGGCAGTATCAAAATTTTAAAGCGAGTCTTTACAACAAGACGCAAATTTGAGATAGCCTGATTACCGTATTTCACATGAATAGCTGTATCTGGTTGTAAATTCGTTGATCCAGTTATAAATCGTAAGAACGTGACCAGTTCTGTCACGACACAACTCCTTATATATCGATGCAACCATGTGACAATTTTGACCTCAACACTTGTAACTTCGTTTGCCTGTAGGCAGTTAATAACCTTTTCTGCAATAGGAAGACTACAGTGATACAAGGAGTTAAATTTCTAAACAGAAACTTTGTTCCAAAATCTACCCATGCCTTTTACGATACATTAAAAGGAGAACAGCGGCTTTCGAATTAACGCAATCTTTGCCAACTTAATCAGCAGTTCGTAAATGTTAGCCCTAGACGGTTTTGAGAAAACGGAATATTCACTAAGAATATTCATCAAAGGCTGGGTACCTGTCAATTTTAACCAAAAATGACTAAAGTAAAATTACACCAATTGTGAAAATCAAGAGGATAGGTGTAGAAACTAGTACTAAATTCAGAATTGAATAGTAGGGACCGACATTCCATACGTAAATTGAAGACAAACAAAACAAGATGCCCTACCGGGCAGAAGTATTCCTGCGGATGACTGTAAGACTTTCTGGAGCCTTTTCAGAAAGAAATGAGTGTTAGTTCACGCTTTAAAACCATATGCATAATGCAGAATGATGTTTGCAGTATTTTACATTTTACATTTTAGCTACGATAATTATTAAACTTTGTTGTTTCATATAAAACTTCAGTTATGCATCAATTTAGAGATTCTTTTAAAAAGATTTCCATTCGAAGTTGCACTCCCTAAAGCATCTTCAAGAAGCAATTAACTAATTAAAAGATTATCGCGTTAAGAACAATCTGTGCTTTAAAAGGTGAATGTTTGTTCACGGTTTAAAACAATATGCATAATGTGGTATGATGTTCTTTGTGTTTTACAGTTTATCTTGTAGCTGTGAAAGAAGTAATGTTTGTTATTTCATATAAACTGCACTGTTTTTCATCATTTAGAGATTTTTTCAAAAAGTCTTTTATTCATAGTTACATTCCCTAAAGCATCTTCAAAAAGTAATTAAGTAATGAAAACTTTGTCACATTAAGTTTTGAAGAGAAAATCTGTGGCGTAAATAGTAATAACTTCGAATTCATTTAATTACATTCCCGAGAGCATCATAAAAGTTAAGAGACTTTGAAAAATTTTGCCGGAGATCAAGCTTAAAAAGGAACACCGTCAGTTTAAAAATCCATTAGAGAACACTTTTCCGTGGACGTTTCAAAATACTCCTTTTAAAACTATACAGTATGAAAATCTTTATGTTGTTTGTACCTGAACTTCATAATAAAAACTTTTACTTGGCCATGCGAAATAATAAAAATATCAAAAAATATCTGTCACACAATATTTTAAATTCGACTAGTCAATTAAAAAAGTGGTCATCAAATGATAAATGAAATAGGTAGAAGTTGATGAGGAAGATGAGCTGTGCTTCATGATTCCAGAGCTTTGAAAAAACAGGGTAGCTTATCTAGGAACATGAATTAAAAAATTGTATTATAGTTAGAAAGACTAATAGAAACCTTATGCATTAAATCGATATAAACATACTCTATTGGTAGTCGTTCATATCTGTTTTGAAGCATCAAGAACTGCTTACGGTTTATCAAGAATGACTACTAAGAATATTAGTTTCACGTAGATTATCAGTTTGGATCATAAATGTTCTTGATTCTTTTAAGTTTGACAGCCGTATAACCTCTTCTATATCCATATATTCAACAAAGAAACTTTCACAGATCTACGCATGCTTCTTCGCTTCCATTTTTAAAACAACTACGGAAAACGTAAGAACGTTGCATAAGACTCACATGAAACAACATTTCTACCTTGGCATCTGCGATTTAGCCATATGTTAATTATTCCTTTCACTAGAGCTTATATTTTACACTTTTAGAGTCTTTTCAAGCAAAGTACTTGTATTCAATGAATATAGTGTGAGTTTAGACTGTTATATCATAAAAAGAATGTAAGTTGGGAACATTAATGATTTGAGTGGCTATTTCCCATCGACAAAAATTGGTCTAGGTTTGGACAGTGAAAAAAAAAGAAACAAGATGCCCTACCGGGCAGAAGTATTCCTGCAGATGACTGGAAGACTTTCTGGAGGCTTTTCAGAAAGAAATGAATGTTAGTTCACGCTTTAAAACGATATGCATAATGCAGAATGATGTTTGCAGTATTTTACATTTTACCTTTTAACAACGATAACAATTAAACTTTGTTGTCTCATAAAACTTCAGTCTTGTTTCAATTTAGAGATTTTTTAAAAAAGATTTTAATTCAAAGTTGTATTCCCTAAAGAATCTTCAAGAAGTAATTAAGTAATAAAAGTTTGTCGCGTCAAGAAAAGTCTGTGCTTAAGAAGTAATAACTTCGAATTCATTTAATTACATTCCCGAGAGCATCATAAAAGTTAAGAGACTTTGAAAAATTTTGCCAGAGATCAAGCTTAAAAAGGAACACCGTCAGTTTAAAAATCCATTAGAGAACACTTTTCCGTGGACGTTTCAAAATACTCCTTTTAAAACTATACAGTATGAAAATCTTTATGTTGTTTGTACCTGAACTTCATAATAAAAACTTTTACTTGGCCATGCGAAATAATAAAAATATCTGTGTTTCCTTTTTATCGTCAGCTTGATAGTATACAAATTTTAGAATCATACAATATTTTAAATTCGACTAGTCAATTAAAAAAGTGGTCATCAAATGATTAATAAAATAGGTAGAAATTCATGAGGAAGATGAGCTGTGCTTCATGATTCCAGAGCTTTATAAAAACAGGGTAGCTTATCTAGGAACATGAATTAAAAAATTGTATTATATTTAGAAAGACTAATAGAAACCTTACGCATTAAATCGATATAAACATACCCTATTGGTAGTCGTTCATATCTGTTTTGAAGCATCAAGAACTGCTTATTTATCAAGAATGACTACTAAGAATATTATTTTCACGTAGATTATCAGTTTGGATCATAAATGTTCTTGATTCTTTTAAGTTTTACAGCCGTACTACAACCTCTTCTATATCCATATATTCAACAGAGAAACTTTCACAGATCTACGCATGCTTCTTCGCTTCCATTTTTAAAACAACTACGGAAAACGTAAGAACGTTGCATAAGACTCACATGAAACAACATTTCTACCTTGGCATCTGCGATTTAGCCATATGTTAATTATTCCTTTCACTAGAGCTTATATTTTACACTTTTAGAGTCTTTTCAAGCAAAGTACTTGTATACAATGAATATAGTGTGAGTTTAGACTGTTAAATCATAAAAAGAATGTAAGTTGGGAACATTAATGATTTGAGTGGCTATTTCCCATCGACAAAAATTGGTCTAGGTTTGGACAGTGAAAAAAAAAAAAAAAAAAAAAAAAAACACGAACGGTTTCAAAGTATTCCTTGCTTACGCAGGAATTCAACAAGATGCCCTACCGGGCAGAAGTATTCCTGCGGATGACTGTAAGACATTCTGGAGCCTTTTCAGAAAGAAATGAGTGTTAGTTCACGCTTTAAAACCATATGCATAATGCGGAATGATGTTTGCAGTATTTTACATTTTACCTTTTAGCTACGATAACTATTAAACTTTGTTGTTTCATATAAAACTTCCGTCTTGCATCAATTTAGAGATTTTTCTAAAAAGATTTCCATTCGAAGTTGCCCTCCCTAAAGCATCTTCAAGAAGCAATTAACTAGTTAAAAGATTATCGCGTTAAGAATAATCTGTGCTTTAAAAGGTGAATGTTTGTTCACGGTTCAAAGCAATATGCATAATGTGGTATGATGTTCTTTGTGTTTTACAGTTTATCTTGTAGCTGTGAAAGAAGTAATATTTGTTATTTCATATAAACTTCACTGTTTTGCATCATTTAGAGATTTTTTCACAAAGTTTTTTATTCATAGTTATATTCCATAAAGCATCTTCAAGAAGTAATTAAGTAATAAAAGTTTGTCGCGTCAAGAAAAGTCTGTGCTTAAGAAGTAATAACTTCGAATTCATTTAATTACATTCCCGAGAGCATCATAAAAGTTAAGAGACTTTGAAAAATTTTGCCGGAGATCAAGCTTAAAAAGGAACACCGTCAGTTTAAAAATCCATTAGAGAACACTCTTCCGTGGACGTTTCAAAATACTCCTTTTAAAACTATACAGTATGAAAATCTTTATGTTGTTTGTACCTGAACTTCATAGTAAAAACTTTTACTTGGCCTTGCGAAATAATAAAAATATCTGTGTTTACTTTTTATCGTCAGCTTGATAGTATACAAATTTTAGAATCATACAATATTTTAAATTCGACTAGTCAATTAAAAAAGTGGTCATCTATTGATTAATAAAATGGGTATAAGCTGATGAGGAAGATGAGCTGTGCTTCAAGATTCCAGAGCTTTATAAAAACAGGATAGCTTACCTAGGAACATGAAATAGAAAATTGTATTATATTTAGAAAAAGACTAATAGAAACGTTACGCATTTTTTTAAATCGATGTAAGCATACCGTTTTTGTAGTCGTTCATATCTGATTTGAAGCATCAAAAACTGCTTATTTATCACGAATAGCTACTAATAGTATTAGTTTCACGTAGATTATCAGTTTGGATCATAAATGTTCTTGATTCCTTTAAGTTTGACAGCCGTATAAACTGTTTTATATCCATATATTCAACCAAGAAATTTCCTCAGATCTACGCGTGCTTCTTCGCTTCCATTTTTAAAACAACTACGGAAAATGTAAGAACGTTGCATAAGACTCACGTGAAAAACACTTTTACCTTGGCATCTGCGATTTAGCCATATGTCAACTATTCCTTTCAGTAGAGCTTATATTATACACCTTTAGAGTCTTTTCAAGCAAAATACTTGCACACAATGAACGTAGTGTGAGTTAAGATATTTAAAGCATAAAAAAAATGTAACTTTGGAACTTAGAGGATTTGAATAACTATTTCCCATCGACAAAAATTGGTCTAGGTTTGGACAGTAAAAAAAAAAAAGCAAAAAAAACACGAACGGTTTCAAAGTATTCCTTGCTTCGCAGGAATTCAAAAAACCAAAAAAAACACGAACGGTTTCAAAGTATTCCTTGCTTACGCAGGAATACAAAGAATTAAAAATAGTAAGTTAAAGGACTAAAAATGGCCACTAAAAATCATCAAACAAACATAAACGATTCCTAATCAAACAAACATATTCTTAATTTTAATTTTAAATAATTTCATATTTTTTCCATAATAATAGCACTTTGTAGCGAGATGTATATGACAGCGCCATTGCAGCTAAACATTTTCCTTCCAGTTTCTGTCTGTACTTTGGGTAACTTCACATATTTTCCTTTGCCTCGGGTGTTACATTGATGACTAAAAATATCGCAGTAGTTACCGTATAAGTATGGGGCACTGTTGTTCAAAAACTGTGTGATGGTAATCACTTCGTATTCGTTTGCTATTATTAAAGGCTGGATCATCGATTTATAAATTGATTCTGCTGTGTATGAAGACATATCTTTGCAAATGCGTGATAACAATTTTAGAAAAATAAAAAAATAAATAAAATGCTGAAGTAAAAAAGGCAGCCAGCCACAACGACAAGTCAGCCGATTTTTTGCCTTAAAAATTTTGCACAACGACAACAAATCCCTATTGCAATTTAAAACTGGTTGAAATACTATGAAGACTATGAATAAAAAATTACCACAAAACTACATGATAAACCAATCGCAGGCTAATGAATGCTCACGATCTGGTCATTGAATAGCCAAGAGAGAATTTTGGATAAGGTAGTTTCGTTAAAATTGATTCGTATAACAATTGGACAACCCTATGCACTTCAGTTATCATTCATTGTTAACCGATTAAAAATTTTCGCTTAACTTCAATCAATTTATTAAAATAATTAAAAAGAAACATATGCAGATATATAAGCTTGGAGATGCATTATTTTAAAAGAATTTAAACCACTTCATATTTTGCAAAGAAGTTTGCAGAAAGTCTGGCAATTGAATTATAAATGGCATTTGCCCTATTTCATTAATCAAGATTTTATTCCTTATTGCGGTTATTGCTGCAGACATCTTTGAATAATAGGTGGGAGATTGCAAAAATTTCTAAGATGTGCTTCACAAATGTAGTAAATTTTCAAATGTAGGAATTTTGCTAAGTGTGGTAAACCTAATGAAATAAAGCCCTTGAACGTTAAAATCAGCCATAATTAGGCCAAACAACGGAAGAAAAGGGAATAAGTAGAGGTATTTGGAAACTCAACTATTGTTTTCGAGCGATCTAATTCACATAGCAATCCTGGATGCTTACTCTGAGTTTTATGCTAAAGTTTGAGAAAAAAACATAAACAAAAATAGAACATGCCATTGCAGTGGTTCTCTTTATTATACAGAATTAAAAATAGTGTAAATGGGAAACCGTAATCTACATAGTTTAGCTCAAATAATTTTGGTTTTGTTGGGTTTTTTTATCGTTTTTGTTAGCACTAAAGCGTTTGTTGCAATACATTTTTGATTGAAACAAATAAAATGAAACTAGCCGCCAAGGCGGCGTCGCTCGCCGCCCATGTCCACCTTCAGCCTGCGTTGGATTCACGAAAAATAAAATCAAGGAATTGGCAATAATAAGTGTGCCCATGTTGTAGAGCTGGAAAAACTGATTAAAAAACTGTATGGGATCTTTTTGCTACGACCAATTGTTATGGAGATATTGTTGATCAAAACTTTTGATGACGTCATAGACCCGTCCCCCAAAAAAACTTGGCCTAAACTTGAGTGCACCAAAAATAAAATTAAGGAATTGGCAATGATAAGTGTGCCGATGTTGTAGAGCTCGAAAAACTGATCAAAAAAATGTATGGGATCTTTTTCCTATGATCAACCGTTAGAGAGATATCTTCGTTCAAACATTTTGATGACGTCACAGACCCGTCCCCCGAAAAATTTGGCCGAAATTTGAGTTCACCAAAAATAGAATTAGGGAATTTGCAATGATAAGTGTGCCCAGGTTGTAGAGCTCGAAAAGCTGATCAAAAAAATGTATGGGATCGTTTTCCTACGATCAACCGTTTCGGAGATATCGTCGATCAAAATTTTGATGACGTCATAGACACGTCCCTCAAAAAAATTAGGCCCAAATTTTTCGTCACTCTATCGCCTGTATTGCGGACCCCAAAAAACGTCAGTTATCCCTATTAGTTACCGAGATAATTTTCCCTAAACGTCGCATTCGATTAGGGTCTCAATACAATGGTTTCACACTGACGTCGCACAAAATGAAATAAAATAGTTCACTCTCACAACTTAATCTACCATTTTGCGTGACAGACAAACAAACAAACATACAGACAGACAGACAGACAGAGAATCGGCTATTAATATATAGACTAGCCGCCAAGGCGGCGTCGCTCGCCGCCAATGTTCAGCATGCGTTTGTGGCACCACCATAGAGTTCACAAAAATCGGAAACAGGGGAATCAAGAAAAGAACCGAATAGTTTATTTAACGTTTTTATTATTGTCATTCTTAAATTTACTAAGAATGTATTCAGATTATAGTTGTTACGCACACGAGGTTCCTTCAGAAACGGTTCGAGAAGAGGACCAGTAGATGACGTGGCCATTGGCTTACTAAAAGAAAAACGTACACATGTTCTCAAGCCCGATTATATGAAACACGTGTGATTATTATACAGACACCAGGGTAAAAACTTCTGGTTATCCCAAGCCAAAAAGGGATTGACAAAGTCTATTCTTCCAGAAGAAACCGTATAGATAGGTATAATAAGCAATGTTCAATGGACTTTTAAGAAATTTAAACTGCTAAAAAGGACGGTGGGCGATGTCATGAATTTCTAACTGGCTAATATCTCAATAAACATAGGCTGAAGAGAAACGAAACAAACAAACAAACAGACAAATAAGAGCAACGAAATGTCATTTTTAAAAGGTTTCTTACCCATGCTTAATGAGAAAATCATTTAGCTGAGTATATGGTGTCTCAATACCACAATGTAAATTCAATAATCTGGAGAAGTTTACGCTTTGTCTCCCTATCTAAAAAAGAAAAGAAATTGTTAGTGAACTGCAGCTATGCAAATAACAATGGACTATCAGGTTAAAAAAAGGAAAAGAATTATAAGGGAAACATTCATACCAATTTTTAAAAGAAACCATGCAGTTCAATATGTATGACATATGTTACTGTATAACAACGATAAAACTGCCTTTTCAATGACATCAGAATCTCAAAAATAGAGAATAAATTACAATATGTCACACATACAACGGCTTTTTGCCGCTTGCCTACCCTCCTCCACCCGGCTCCATGCCGCTCTCATACCCTCCTCCACCCGGCTTCATGCCGCTTTCATACCCTCCTCCACCCGGCTTCATGCCGCTTTCATACCCTCCTTCCTCCCGGCTCCATGCCGCTTCCATTATCTTCCATAATCTATTCAATCTTCAATCTACTCTAAGTTCAAGGTAATCTAATCTAATGCTATATACTAATCATTTGGCATATTCAATGTAAACTAATCTAATTTCTAGGTCATCTAATCTAATGCTACACTCATTCAATTCAATTCAATGTAATTCAATTCAATGTAATTCCATTCAATGTAATTCAATTCAATTCAATATAATTCAATTCAATGTAATTCAATTCAAAGTAATTCAATTCAATGTAATTCAAATCAATTAACTCAATTCAGTGTAATTCAATTAAATGTAAACTGCTTTAATTTCAGTATATTCAATTCAATGTATACCAATTTAATTTCCAGGTTATCTATAATCTAATGCCTCCTCATTAACCTTGCGTAAAGTTTTTCAAAGCATTCCCTGAAGAATCCGTTCATTAATCACCAAAGCCTCGTCATTGGTCGGTGTCAGAATAACACGACTCGACATATCATCTCCTCCAGCATCACTAAAAATAGAGTGAACGATATCATTATTTTCATGCAAAACACATTCATGCGGAATTTCAATGGAATCTTTAAATGGATCATCCTCTTTTTTCGGTATCGCTCCGTTTTCTAATTCAAGTAGGAATTCCGCAAATTCCCTTTGCCCAGGAGCAGCTCTCATGTTGACATTCAGATGAAAGATTTGCACTATTGGCCACAAGACAGAGCTCTTGATGCACGCTTCCACAATCTGAGCTGGTCTGCCTCTTTTCACAACAGGAAGAGTCTGTCTAAAATCACCACCTAAAAGAACAACCTTTCCAGCAAAAGGCACATCACTGTTACAGATATCTCTAAACATTCTATCAATAGTCTCAAGTGCATGCTTAGGAATCATACTTGCCTCATCAAATATTACAATATGCTGGTTAGGTAAAAAATTGGCGTGCCTACTATTAGGCTTAACATTGCACGTTGAATTGTCCAATACAGGAACAGGTAATTTGAAAAGAGAATGGACTGTCTTACCATTTTGTAACAGTGTTGCTGCAATTCCAGTCCACGCACACGTACTTACTGATAGGTTTCTTCCAATAACCTCGCGAATGACGTAATTGTACGTGAAAGTTTTACCTGTTCCACCGGGTCCATCAAGGAAGAAAATTTTAGCACTATTGTTGTCGTTTGTTACCACTGCATCTAGGACTGCATCAGCAACAGCAAGCTGGTCAGCATTCAACGTGTTCCTCATGTTGATGGCTTCTTCCCTCATTTCATCAGCATTTGGTAGATCGTCTGCAATAGCTTGTTCAAAAGCAGGTAAATCAAAGTCAGTAACAACCCTACCAAATTGCTGCAAGACTTCCTGAATTTTACCAAGAGCTGACTGCTCTGCTTGTACTTCCGTCTGGTGTCTCAAAAAATCTTCAACCATGTGAGCACGGAATCTTTCCCACAATTCAGCTGGATTGCTTGGCTCTCCATGGATCAGAATGAAGGAGAACGCTTTACGAATTTTAGAGGGAGTTGCTGATGCGGCATGGTTCGTATCCACAAAGTATCGTCATCCAATAGTCCAAGTGCAATGCACGCTTCCCTAAAAGATCTATATACAATCCCATTAACAGTTCTAAGGTATTCAAAGGAAGTCGCACCAGGAACATGTAACAACAGCACACGTAAGAAATACCTTTCACCTTGCCGAATGCTAGCATTGTACATTCTACTTACAATTTTTTCTGCTCCACGCTGCCGTGTCACCCACTTATGCTGTTGTGTTTGAAACACGTAATGGTGCGGGATATCAGGATATAAATATTGACGTTCCCGTTCGTCAACACGATTTAATTCGAACCAAGCAGTTAACTTGGTGTGCTCTTGTCCTCTTTCCAGTGCTGCTTGTTCCTGTCCTTCTCTGAAAAAAATCTGCTGCTCATTTGGAAGGTGAACAGGAAGTCTTAAAATAGCATGACTTTGAGTGTGCATTGGAAAAGAGCATAAACGCCACACAGCTTCTGGAGCAGATACATACCTCGCATCTAAAAAGGTTTTGATTTCGTCATGATCTATTCGCTCATTGATTTCAATATGAGCAGTATCATGTCCTTTGTAAATGTATTTGTACAAATACTTGACGCTTTTAACGGAAACACAGGCCTTTAGGTTTATATGTGCATTGTACTTTTTGCTGAGGAAAGGGTTGTATGGGACGATCCATCTGTTGTCAAGATCCATATTCCGAATTCGAACAGTTCTTCCGTCATCTGGTCGGTGATAAAAAGGATAGCCATCCACATTTAAAACAGTTCCATTGTTGAACTGCTTCGGAAAATTTTTGCTGCACTTACCATCTTGCATACATGGTGAAGACACATTCAAATGGCCACACGGACCATGGACCATGCAAGATTTGATGATTTCGTAAAGTTCTGGTTCTTGGTCCCGATTTGGAATTCGTGCTGATATCAATGAATCAATGTCATCAGCATTGCGCAACTTAAATTCATTGCCGAGATGCAACAGCATGTGCACATGAGGTAGCCCCCTTTTCTGAAATTCTATAACATCCACCTGTGCTACAGATACACCTAGAACAGAATCTTTTATAATATCGTTTTTAAGAGCTTCCAACTTCAATTTGAATACTCGTGTAACCAGATCTGGCCTATCTGATGGAGTTTGACCAGGCAAAAGATTTTGAACAATTTCAGGCCATTTAGGATTGCATGTAAAAGTTAAAAATAAATCTGGTTTACCTTTTTTCGAAACTTATGCCATAGCATCTAGGTACAATTGGTGCATATTTCTCGGTGAACCTGAAAAGGTAGATGGCAATACAACGACATTACCCGCACGGAGGTTTCGTTCATGGGCAGCTTCCTCCAAATAGTCCATCAAGCCTGTGTAGCTATCCGCACGTAATTGATCTTGGTTCTGGCGTATGAAGTCGAGTCTCGCTCCCTCCACTTTGACATAGCTGTCAACAACAAACTGTTGAAATAGTTTTCCAGCTAAATGTAAAGCAGAAAATTCACGTCTAATGGCAATACGATAAATATAATACTGCAATTGTGTAACTTTATTCCGCCTTTCAGTTGCATGCTGTTGGACGTGATTCATGTTTCGACTCCATCCAGGAGCACCTCTAGGAAAAATCATTGGATACATCATGGAGTCAATGTTTGTAGATGTGTAAGGAATATTGCGCAAGGGCTGATCTCTTGGATAAACAACAATATTTCTACCAGCGGGAGGTGCACCATCGTTACCTACAAAAATTGCTGCAACTTCTTCGTGATGTGGAGCATTGTATCTCCTCCTGTCTTCACCTTCTCGCATATACATACCCACTACGGAGGTTGGTCTATTTTCTAAAAGCGCCCTTTCGTCCTCTTCCCGTTCAACCTGAGCCAAGTTACGATAGGCTGCGGCATAAGGTGAAACTCTATTTATCACATTTTGTATTTGTTCCATCAAGTCTCTGTTGCAATCTGCATTAGAAGGGTTTTGCATACGCATGTCAAGCGAATTAGCAGCTTCGATAATATACAGTTGCCTAAACATGGGCACTTGGTTTTCATTAGCATGCAGTGCTCCATACCTATGTAGCAGTTGTCCACATATCCTAAAACATTTGGCCCATTTCCTGGGGGCGGACGTAAGTTAGCTGACAGAGAAGCAAAACTAAATGCATTATTATAAATTCTAATACACTTACGGAAATGTTTACCCAGAGCAGAATCATCAAGTAAAAGATCCCGTAACTCAGGCGGATAATCTAATAAATTAGGAAGTTGTACCTTTCCATTTGTGCAACATTTAAAATTAGTTTCATGGTCGAATTTGATTGCTCCACAATGTTCACATAAAATGTTAAATTCACCTAAAGAATGAATGTCAGGTAAATTATTGTTTTCAATATCAATCCGTGCAGCATTTAAAAAGCGAGCCCTGCGCACTCGTCCGTTTCGGACATATGCTCTTTGATGTTGCTGAGCATCAGCTGCACGTCGAGCAGCAGCTTGTTCCGGTTGCTCATTTTCTCTAAGCAATTGTTGACGTTGAGCTTGCAGTTCAATTCGAACAGCAGCTTGCTCAGATCGTTCATTATCCCTAAGAGACTGTTGTCGGTGAGCTTGCAGTTCAAGTCGAGCAGCAGTTTGCTCAGGTTGTTCATTGTTTCTCAAAAGTTGGTGATGTTGAGCATCAGTTGCACGTCGATCAGCAGCTTGTTCGGGTTGCTCATGATCTCTTAGCGACTGTTGTCGGAGGGCTTGTTCTTCAAGTCGAGCAGCTACTTGATCAGGTTGCTCATTATCTCTTATCGACTGCTGTCGGTGAGCTTGTGATAATAGTCGAGCAGCAACTTGTTCGGGTTGCTCATTAGCCCGTCGCTGTCTTTGATTTTGTGCATCCCTCTCCCTTCTCAATTGAGCACGAATGTCACTTTGATTGGCACGGTATCTCCTTTGTCGTTCAGCATTTCTAATGCGACGACGTTGTTGAGGGTCATCAGCAGGGGGGTGTTGTTGCCTCTCCTCATCATGTTGATGTTGCCGTGCATCAACTACATCTCTATCAAATTGTGATCTAGGCAATGCAAACCTTAGAGGGATTCCATAGTCATGATCAGAAATCATAACTCGTTGAGAAAAAACTCAAACAAAAAAAGAACAATCTATACAGGAATGTATATCTATCTAATTTTTATTATCACCACAAAAATAAAAACACAACAGGCCTTTTGTTTTTTGTCAGTTTACCTAGCTAAATAGACAACACAAACAAAAAAAGCAAACACAACTTTCCTTTGTTGTTTTTAGGCAAACAAAATGATCGTTTTTTCTCAACTTTCTTCACTTTCTTTTCGCGCGAATACGAACCAAAAGGGTTCAAAGCAAACCTGATCAGTTTCCAATTGTTGCCATGACATTGAACGGGGGTTAACAAATGCTTAAAAGTGGATTCACTAAAGGTGATTCTTACGTATTGTGGAAATATTAACTAATAAATTCGCTTATATTACTCATGTACATATATTTCAGTTAAAAATATTACAATTTCATGCAGTTATTGCTATTATTTTAGTAGGCATTTCTTTACGTTTATACCCCCTAATTTTCTTAAGATCTCCGCGATTTCTCCGCGATTTCTCCGTTGCAGATGCCCGATTTCTTTCGATGCTAAATCTACCATTTTGCGTGACAGACAAACAAACAGACAAACAAACAGAGAATCGGCTATTAATACATAGATGTGAACAAAAGAGCAACTTGGGCACGTCATGTGACAATGCATTACCAATACACTATATAAGAGGCAAAAATGATGAAGAGAAACAGAAAACAGCTGAAGATTGAAGGTATTGAGAACACAATCCAATAGTGAAACCATGAAAAACTTTGATTCTTTTTGCTTTGTTGTTGGGCTCCGTGTTCTACACACAAGCGATAGTTGTTTTGCATGGCGATAGTGGCAAGAACATGTGGGATCGTGATCAAGTAATCGAATAAGTTTCTTATATAGATAATTGTTTTGACATTTTTCTATGAAGAACATTTACACATATAACAAATATTCCGACATTCATACCTTTAAGTCTCTCCTATTCGAACCAATTTCACTTATATTATAATTCGTTGTAAATAAACGTCATTAATGTGAATTAATTTTCAGTGAAATGAACGATTATTTTTGTCTTTTGGCTATTCAAATTAGAGGGAGTAAACTAAAATCAGAAGAATGAAGTTGAAATACGATTCCAATTTGAACTGATTACTTACAAAGAATTGATAACAACATTTTTATTTTTTTAATACATTCATTATCCTCAACGTTGTTCTACTTCAGTGATTTCTTTACTTTAGCATCTGGTAAAGAAAGCATGCGATGTTTGTCAATCGTTATCAGACCAAATGAAAATGAATGAAATGAGAGATGCACTTATCAAGCGATATGCTGAGAATGAAGAAATAGATGGAAATAATGAAATAATGTAATAATTGGATTTGAAATTCTGTTTACAAACATTGTTAATTCATTACCGTATTTTAAATTGCTTCTTGCGCCTGTTTATTTCTTGTATCCTCAATCTCATACGTGTAATAAAATGTAACTGTCAGCAAACCACTTAGTTTGTTATACGATTTCTAAATCCCCAGTAAAACCTTACATCTTTCATGTTCGTAATTTGAAACAGGTAAATACGTTGCCTAACACCTTCATTCCTGCAACACCACACGCTGTCCCTCAATCTCTGGCAGATCGACTTTAGCGAGATTGTAAATGCAAGCCAACAATCAGGTGTGTAATGATGATGAAATCAGAAAATTTGTATTTTTTTCTGTAATTCCTTTTAAACTATCCAATCTGTAAAATTCAATACAAATATTTATAATACAAATACTTCGAATAAAAAAGGCAAAAGAAATAGGTTGGAAATATCAAAAGCCTCATGGCACAAACACGATTGAAATAAACGTCAAAAATCCCTATATGTAAACTGCTGCTCACTGGAAAAGTCGTCAACACTTTTATACCAGTAACATCAAAGATTAGTTTTTAGAGGACCTAAACGATTTATTTTATTTAAAAATCAACATGTTGATGAACAGGTTCAAAGTAAACTTAAAGCAAAATAATGTCCATAGCCTTCACAATGCTTCCATAGGATTCTAGTTCATTGGCTGGATATTAGATAATGTGAGTTGTTTTGTCACTAGGAGCCAAAATTAGCATAATTAATTCCATAGAATATCGCTACAACACTCATCATGAACGTGGCATTTGGTGGTGTGTATAAAAATTTTTTATAATAATTCCTGTTCTTCGGAGATAGAAAAGTTATTTTTCGCTTACACAGAAATTTACTTAATCTATAAACTCAATAAAAATTGAATTGAAAATCAGTACATTAAATGAAAGATTTAGTTGACCTAGAAAAAAAATTTTCAAATACTTTAATTAAATTTCTTTAATTACATCGTTCTTATTGCTTTAGAACTATAGAATCTTATAAATAAATGTGTTTTACGAGAAGCTTTTAGTTAGAAATTAATATTTCATAAAAATCAGCTTGATTTCGATTTTGGAAATCTGAAAGTCATTCATCATATATACGAGTGAAACTGTGGTCATGTCAACTGAAATATTCAATAAGTAAGTCATTTGTTTTTAATTGCCTTTCATGGTTAGTTGCTTCTATGTCAACACTTTTAATACTACAGAACGTACGTTAGATCCATCTTCTACTCTTCTTATGTAAATCTTCATCTAAATTTCATCGCAGAGTATTGTAAGCTTTTGTGGCGTTATATAAGCATTTCGTTACATTACAGTGTCAAATCGTTTTCCAAGCAAAGCGAAAGTCAGTTTTCGATTTTGATCATTATCCTCATGATGATCATGATCTTCCTCATCATCCTCCAACTTTTCGTGTTACTGTTACACGCTGGTATAATTCCTGCTTCAAAGCGTGGGACTGTAAAAGGAAAACAGGATGTTTTTTCCTATCTTTCTCCTAATTTACTATTATATCATACGTGTCATTTAGAAAAATCGTTTGGTAAAACTGGTTTGACATTCTTCATATTACTTTTGTATTCTTTTCTCGAAGGTAAAGACAAGGATTTTGAAGCAAATCGTGAAATCTGAAATTTTACCAACCATGAATTTTTATACATGAGGTTTTAGCTCTTTTAAATCTGGGCTATTTTTTATTTTGAGTGAAAGCTTGAAACGCTTGAAATCATTTCTGCTAATGGATTTTTTTTTTCGAAAAAGTTTGTTTTTTTCTTTTGGCTCTTACAAAATTTCCTTAACAAACCTTATTTTGATTATAAAATACATATCCATGGTTGCAGTTCACACATTTCTTTTGTTTATAGCAATACTTTCTGATATTACTTGTTCAGCACTTGTTCTACACATTTCTAAAAGTATATTAGCATTAATGTGACTAAGGCCTAAGAGATAACAAAAAGTAACAAAGTTTTATTCAGATTTTCGTTAGTAGATCTATTTACTTTGCATATCCCAAGTTAGTGTAGCCACCGCCACACTATGCCACCATGTTTCACATCTCAATAAACAATTCATTGTATTGTAAAACTTAAGTATTTACACTTAAATATGTGACTATCGGCACGCTCTTTCTTCACTCTATACAGACACTTTGATCACGATTTGTATTTGAAATATTGTGAATTTTTGGCATACATAAAAGACTGACTGACTGGTATACCCGGTGAAACCTTTTTCAGGACGAAGACTGATCAGTAGCAATCACGAACCTATGGTGTCTTTCCTTTTCGACAACGAGATGAAATCAAAGAAAACCAAACGATATGTCTCATGAAATTAACACAAAATTTGTGAAATTTCTTGGGAACGTGGGCTCTTTAACACTTTTACGCACTGTCACAAATTTGTGCAAGTTTTCAAGGGATACCGGAAATATTTGTGGTCTTTTCCATTTAATGAACAAACATTTTAGTCCTTATCACGGTTTGTTACAGTAGACATCATTGTATGATAAAGGGGAGATTTCAAAATTCCTTTGGTATTCTCATTTTGTTTTTGGATCAACGACACTTCTGGTGCAGTTGAATTTGAAGATTACATACTAAATATAATATGATTGTATCTGCTTTCTCATCATCCATAAAATGATTTTAGTCAACACTCTATTGTTGTTGATCTCTAAGAGTAAAGTTTAGTTTTGCCTAAACTTTATCCTTTCGCATTATTTGCTAAACATATTAGGGATAGTCGTCAAATCGACGAGCCTGTTACACGAAAAAAATTAATTACTTGTGGAATTTCCTTTTAAAGCTGTTCAATTAAAAAGTTATTTCAGAGATTAAGGCTTTTCTTGTATCAAATGAAACATCATTACCACGAACACTGATTTCAAGTGTTGATGTGAAGTTTCTAATGACTTTATTGGGAAAAATTTACGAACAACTCTACTAAGTTGTATGTATTTCACTACAAACTTATAGGAAAATAGTTTCGTGTAAACGAAATATTATTTTTCCGAATCCCGCAAACAAATTAAAGTCCTTATGTTACTTATGTCAGTTAATGTTGTAATACATGCTATAGATATAGATCCCTTGTTATAAAAATGCAATAAATTGCCATACACTAGATATATCTAGAAACAAAACTAAATATCCTTATCCTGTGTCTGCGCACATGCAGATTTTAATTTTTGACTCCACTTAGCTACCGCTTCAAATGCATTGTTAGGACTCATATAGCAAACAATTTGTGTTCCTTTAAAAACATTGTGACAGAATAAACTTCCATTCAATTGAATTCTAATTAAAAGTATTTCGGATTTGAAAATTTAAAAACTATTTATTTTGAATTTATATTTAGGTGGTAGAAATATAGATCAAGCTGTAACAAAGTAATGTTGCTGAAGTAAGTAGATTTATGGAGTGATGTCGATTATATGATTAATCAGTAATATAATATTTAACAGAGCAAAACTAAACTATGTAGAAGAAAAATTTAATGATTGAATACATTTTGTATACAGTTTACAAAACTATAAACATCGGTTGTGCGAAGTATGGTCTGGGTAATAAAATATAAAAAGGAGTTTAATGTCACACAAACACAAAATGTGAAAAGTTGGATTGAAGAAGCAGAACATACTGATGACAACGAATCTACCTACATGAATGTGGCAAGTTAGAAGAATCCAAAATAGTCTTGCGTCTGAAGAGGTTTCTAAGGATGGCCAAACTTGGATTTTTTAAACTCATATCTGATTTACTTTACCTTTGAATGCTTTTTTACATATGTGACCTTAGACTTTCAAATTTTTCAAAAGACATAAACCAAACTATTTCACTAATTAGTGTAGCATCAGACTTCAAACGTCCCATAACAACTTATGCTGAGAGGAATATAAATTTGGCTATTACTCATCAGATTATTTTAACATTAATTTTGTTCGTCCTTGACAAAAATATAGAAATAACTGACAAAAATATAGAAATAACTGTGAATTGGATCCCTTAATTAAAAGCCTAAATTCTTTCTGCTATTAAACACCTATAAATCTATAATCGAAACAGTTGTATACTAGTCTGTCAGGGAAAAAGAGCGCGCAAGGCTAATCCTTTATACTTCCATTTTCTCTAATAAGTATAAACAATACTCAAGGGTTGTTTCTTATTTGTTTGGTGTATACCTGTGCGTGACGTAGGAGGTGTCCACAATGACACCCTATGAACATTATTTAAACAGGTGATGAGAACTATCTTACAAAGGCAACATTGATAATATTAAAACTGGGTATATTTATTTCGTGATCTTACAATCTCTACAATACTTTGTAGTTTCGTTTGAGCATGTTTTTTTCAATTGAATTATAAATGGCATTTGCCCTATTTCATTAATCAAGATTTTATTCCTTATTGCGGTTATTGCTGCAGACATCTTTGAATAATAGGTGGGGGATTGCAAAAATTCCTAAGATGTGCTTCACAAATGTAGTAAATTTTCAAATGTAGGAATTTTGTGGTAAACCTAATGCAATAAAGCCCTTGAACGTTGAAATCAGCCATAACTAGGCCAAACAACGGAAGGAAAGGGAATAAGTAGAGGTATTTGGAAACTCAACTATTGTTTTCGAGCGAGCTAATTCACATAGCAATCCTGCATAATTTTTCTGCGTTTTATGCTAAGGTTTGAGAAGAAAAACATAAACAAAATTAGAACATGCCATTGCAGTGGTTCTCTTTATTATACAGAATTAAAAATAGTGTAAATGGGAAACCGTAATCTACATAGTTTAGCTCAAATAATTTTGGTTTTGTTGGGGTTTTTTATCGTTTTTGTTATCACTAAAGCGTTTGTTGGAATACATTTTTGATGGAAATAAATGAAATGAAATGTGAACAAAAGAGCAACTTGGGCACGTCATGTGACAATGCATTACCAATACACTATATAAGAGGCAAAAATGATGAAGAGAAACAGAAAACAGCTGAAGATTGAAGGTATTGGGAACACAATCCAATAGTGAAACCATGAAAAACTTTCAAACTTTGATTTTTTTCGCTTTATTGTTGGGCTCCGTGTTCTACACACAAGCAGTATTATTGCGGGTGGGTGATCAGGTAATCAATTACGGTTCTTACATAGCTAAATTTTCTGACTTCTCTCTGTGAAAGCGTCGATACTATAGGTATAATAAATATTCGCACATTCACAACTTCAAGTAATTCAAAGTAGAACCAATTCCAGCTATATGACTTCGTTGTAAATGAACCTCATTAATTCAAACTTTCTATAACTCGAAGCACTTTTTCCTCTCTCTTGGCTATTCAAACTGGACGCAGTAAACAGAAATCAGAAGAAATGAGATCAAATACAATTAATGCATTCCGATTTCAATTTAGTACTTGCAAGGACTTGATAACAACATTTTTATTTTTGATTACATCCACTATCCTCAATGTTGTTCTACTTCAGTGATCTCTTTACTTTAGCATCTGGTAAAGAAAGCATCACGGCGAGAAAAGCAAGTTATCCGAAGTATCCGTTATTCGTGCGATTTTTCGGGTAACTCTAGTATCCTAAGTTATCCTAAGTATAAGTTATTCGAGTTTTCCGTTATTCGGGAAACTTACGTATATATAATGTCCGCCAGTTATCCGAAGTATCCGTTGCTTGGGCGAATTTTCGGGTAACTCTAGTATCCTAAGTTAACCTGAGTGTGTGTTATTTGAGTTTTCCGTTATTCGGGAAAACCGACGTATATGATAATGTCCGCAGTTATCCGAAGTGTAAGTTATCCGAGTATTTCATGTGTCGGGAAACCTTTCGAAAAGAGACTTATTATTATTAACTTTGAGTTCGTGTAACTTTTATTCTTCGCAAAACTTGGCATGGCATGTAAGCGTTGTAGCGGAAGAGAACAATAGACCTTTCCCGAATTTATTTTTAATCACACTCCGCCTTGTTTTCGCAACAGTTAATATGGCAACATGTCTGGAGACTCATTTAAGTAATGCTTAATGATGAGTGTAATAATTGTGATAATGTATGACTGAGCACTGGACATTTGGTTGTCATAGTATAACATATTAACCCTTTATCGTCCACGGTGTAACCATATGGTTACCTCATGTTTCGTCGGAAATACAGAAAAATCTACTTTGTAAGATGTCATGAACTTCGGTGTTCTGTAAAATACCATGCTTTAAGAATCTGAAAAAGGCGCTCTTTTTATTTTACGGCATTGTTGTGATCGTTCTGGCTGTCAGAAGTATCGGAGGTTCAGTGGCTGCGAAAGCATGCCTGTTTCTTATGTGTAATTGTAGTATAAATAGCTATTACTTGCAAAACTATTTCATGTTTTTTTATAGTTAAGGGATGTGTGTTTCTAGTATAATGAATTGTTTTTGTTATGGAGCAACACAGATAAATACACAGGACAAGAAAAATTAAAGTAACCATATGGTCACTGTGAACAAAGTGTGTAAATATTCTACTAAAACTGTTTCTTTGTTTTTGTGCCATATGGTTACTGTGAACATATAAAGTAAAATAAGGAATATGATAAAACTTTATTTGCATCTCATTTTGTGTCATGTTGTCTTATTTCTTGTTCATTTCCACACAGTATTTAACATAAAAATGAGTAAAAGACGTATTTATAATACTGAAGAAGCGTTGAAAATAATTTTGGAACCAGGATCAGATTCTGAGTATGAAGAATTAGAGGAAAGTGATGGAGAAGATCACGATGCCACTTTAGCACCACAACCAAGAATTGAAGAAGAGCAACCAGATTTTACAGTCATTGGAAATGATGCAAATGAGCATGAGAATGACGATAATTCAAATGATGATAATAACATCGATCTCTCCACGTATATAAAACATGTCCCTCGATGGCGTGCTAACAAGATACCTCCAGCAAGTGATACACAATTTTTAGGGGATAACTTTGGTTTACCTCCAGATGATGTTGGCACATGGACAACATTTACTTATTTTAAATTGTTTTGGAAAGATGATATAAATCAGTTGTTGTCGGAGCAAACCAATCTATATAGTTTTCAAAAAAAGGCGAAATCTATAAATAGTACTCCCGGGGAAATTGAACAATTAATTGGCCTCCAAATGTTAATGTCAGTGGTTAATTTACCAGCATTTCACATGTATTGGGCCAGTGAAACACGATACGCGCCTATTGCAGATATCATGTCAATAAACCGCTACAAGGCATTACGTGAGAATCTTCACGTCAGTGACAATTCAATGATCAACGAACCAGCAAACAGAACTAATAAACTTTATAAAATCCAACCAGTGTTAGATCACGTCAGAAAAAATTGCATTTTACTGGAACCGGAAGAAGAACATTCAAGAACATTCAAGTTAGCAAGTATAACAAAGTTATCAGGTAGTTCGCAGTGAAACGTTTTGCTAAACGTCTTTTACTACTCTCAATACCTGTCTTTCATTGAATTTGCAACTACTGTAATTTTAGAATGGTCACTAATGTGAAGGAAGATCTTACTAAACTCATATCTGAGCAACAAACTGATATTGAATTACTGATGGATAGAGTAAGGGATTTGGAGCAGCACTTGTTGGATAAACCAAGTACTGAAAATAACGAGCAAATACCATTAGAACTTTCGGTAACAATCGTTTGTCATTTACTTCGAATTCAACTAAACTATGTGCTCTATTATGTCGTTTCAGATTTTAATGGCGCCTTAACTTTTACCTTTGTTATTAGGACAAAATTCATGCATATGTTAAGTCACTAGAAGATGAAGATTCCTGGGACTTTAATTTAAGGTGAGTTTATGTTTATTCAATTTGTTTTCTTCTTGTTAGCAGAGACTGACATATGAGTGGAAAAGTATAATTGATTTGTTTTTCATGTTATGAGCATAGAACAATTCTTTAGATTTAATGAAGGAAATAATGGCACAGTCACAGCAAACCTTATCCTGGCGATCCAAGAATTTGGTGAATATCCAACAAAGATGATTCGAAGTAAGAATTTTACATTAAAATCCATTTATGACCAGGTAACTGAGATAGTGAAGTGTATTAAAAGCAATGATTGACGGTATATTTTTGTGTTCTTTTTTGGTATTAGAGGCCTGCAACAGATATTTCAGCCATCTGAAACGTACTGCCAAGGATAAAGAACAAATGACAGACGAACAACAACAAATGGCTGGAAAAAATGCGAGAAAAGTAGCTAGACGTACAAAAGTAAGTTACTTATTTATAACAATTTGACATTCATATTTAAAAGGATGTGTGTATTGAAACTAAAATGCATTGTTATTCTATTTATTGTAGCTGTGTCAGCGACGCAGGAAAATTTCAAGAACAATGACCCTCACTGAAGATGAAGAAGAACTAGCAAATCAGATGACTGGCAAAATGATGACGGATGAAGAATCGGGTGATGAGAACGGAAATAAAATTATTACTATGAAGAAATTACCATGGCGCAGTGCAAGACTAGATGCATTTATTGAGAAAGTTGATGCTTTGCATCAGAATCGCAACATCATGGTCCGTGTTGAAGGAAGTCCTTCAGAGCGCCTACCTTCTGCTAAAGTGCCAAGCATTTGCATAGACTGATATAACTGACATAACATTGCAGTGTTTGTATTCAATAAAATTGAGTTTTTTCCCATTGACAAACCTTGTGTACGAGTGGTTAATTAGAATGATCTACCTATTTAAGTTTGAATTAACAGTTGCGTACTTGCATCTACTATTTTGTTTACTATTGACACCATGTACTAGTGTCTATTTTGTGTGTTGGTATGTGGAAAACTGGAGTTGAAATTTTGAAAGATAAACAAAAAACAAATGTATGCAATGTGTAGAAGAATATTATGTCAAGAATTGTGTTTTGTATTTTATTTTATAATATATAGATATTGAATGTGTACGAATTTTATAACATTGTATATATGATTTATAGTCTTATAGTTTAGCAGTATTTTTTTGTACCACTGGCATTGTATTTGAGTATAGTACATTATTTATAAAAAAAATCCTATAAACTAACTTCGGTTCTTGCTTACATTTTCCTACATCAGTTGCAAAATAGGATTAGAAACCTTAATAAACAACTTATATGAGGACAATAAAAGGGTTTAAAAGGGTTCATTTGGCCACCAGCAAGAAATTACATTCCGTGAAATTTAAGCCAATGAAAACAAGAGCTGCGATGGGTTTTCCACAAGTTTTCCTTACTTATACGAAGGTTTCCTGGCATCGGATAACGGTTATCCTCTGGAACATTTTACGCAGGCATTTGTTTACTGAGTTATACGAAGTCGCAGACCGCTGAACTAGATTGTTATGATTACGTTCAACTCAGGAAAACTCCCATTTGGATGAGTTTCCCGAGTTTCGGGTAACTTTTCACACGAACTTCGAATAACTGCGTGGTACGATTCCTGTTGTTATACGATCTCGGGAGAACTCGCGTCAACGTGTTCGGGAAACTCCGGTAACGCTACGTTATACGTAGTTGCCCTTAAACGGATAACTCTTATTTTCCGCCGTGCATGCGATGTTTGTCAATCGTTATCAGACCAAATGAAAATGAATGAAATGAGAGATGCACTTATCAAGCGATATGCTGAGAATGAAGAAATAGATGGAAATAATGAAATAATGTAATAATTGGATTTGAAATTATATTTACAAACATTGTCATTTCATTATCGTATTTTAAATTGCTTCTTGCGCCTGTTTATTTCTTGTATCCTCAATCTTATATGTGTAATAAAATGTAACTGTCAGCAAACCACTTAATTTATTATACGATTTCTAAATCCCCAGTAAAACCTTACATCTTTCATGTTCGTAATTTGAAACAGGTAAATACGTTGCCTAACACCTTCATTCCTGCAACACCACACGCTGTCCCTCAATCTCTGGCAGATCGAACTTAGTGAGATTGTAAATGCAAGCCAACAATCAGGTGTGTAATGATGATGAAATCAGAAAATTTGTATTTTTTTCTGTAATTCCTTTTAAACTATCCCATCTGTAAAATTCAATAAAAATACTTCAAATACAAAAGGCAAAAGAAATAGTTTGGAAATATCAAGAGCCTCATGGCACAAACACGATTGAAATAAACCTCAAATATCCCTCTATGTGAACTGCTGCTCTCAAGGCACTTAAGTACTGGAAAACTCTTCAACACTTTTATACCAGTAACATCAAAGATTAGATTTTAGAGTTTATTTAAAAATCAACATGTTGATGAACAGGTTCAAAGTAAACTTAAAGCAAAACAATGTCCATAGCCTTCACAATGCTTCCATAGGATTCTAGTTCATTGGCTGGATATTAGATAATGTGAGTTGTTTTATCACTGGGAGCCAAAATTAGCATAATTAATTCCATAAAATATCGCTACAACACTCATCATGAACGTGGCATTTGGTGGTGTGTATAAAAAAATTTTATAATAATTCCTGTTCTTCGGAGATAGAAAACTTATTTTCCGCTTACACAGAAATTTACTTCATCTATAAACTCAATAAAAATTGAATTGAAAATCAGTACATTAAATGAATGATTTAGCTGACCTAGAAAAAAAATTTTCAAATACTTTAATTAAATTTCTTTAATTACATCGTTCTTATTACTTTAGAACTATAGAATCTTATAAATAAATGTGTTTTGCAAGAAGCTTTTAGTTAGAAATTAATATTTCATAAAAATCAGCTTGATTTCAATTTTGGAAATGTGAAAGTCATTCATCATATATACAAGTGAAACTGTGGTCATGTCAACTGAAATATTCAATAGGTAAGTCATTTGATTTTAATTGCCTTTCATGGTTAGTTGCTTCTATGTCAACACTTTTAATACTACAGAACGTACGTTAGATCCATCTTCTACTTTTCTTATGTAAATCTTCATCTAAATTTCATCGCAGAGTGTTGTAAGCTTTTGTGGCGTTACATAAGCATTTCGTTACATTACAGTGTCAAATCGTTTTCCAAGCAAAGCGAAAATCAGTTTTCGATTTTGATCATCATCCTCATGATGATCATGATCTTCCTCATCATCCTCCAACTTTTCGTGTTACTGTTACACGCTGGTATATTTCCTGCTTCAAAGCGTGGTACTGTAAGTGGAAAACAGGATGTTTTTTCCTATCTTTCTCCTACTTTACTATTATATCATACGTGTCATTTAGAAAAATCGTTTGGTAAAACTGGTTTGACCTTCTTCATATTACTTTTGTATTCTTTTCTCGAAGGTAAAGACAAGGACTTTGAAGCAAATCCTGAAATCTGAAATTTTACCATCCATGAATTTTTATACATGAGGTTTTAGCTCTTTTAAATCTGGGCTATTCTTTATTTTGAGTGAAAGCTTGAAACGCTTGAAATCATTTCTGCTAATGGATTTTTTTTTTCGAAAAAGTTTGTATTTTTCTTTTGGCTCTTACAAAATTTCTTTAACAAATCTTATTTTGATTATAAAATACATATCCATGGTTGCAGTTCACACATTTCTTTTGTTTATAGCAATACTTTCTGATATTACTTGTTTAGCACTTGTTCTACACATTTCTAAAAGTATATTAGCATTAATATGACTTAGGCCTAAGAGGTAACAAAAAGTAACAAAGTTTTATTCAGATTTTCGTTAGTAGATCGATTTACTTTGCATATCCCAAGTTAGTGTAGCCACCGCCACACTATGCCACCATGTTTCACATCTCAATAAACAATTCATTGTATTGTAAAACTTAAGTATTTACACTTAAATATGTGACTATCGGCACGCTCTTTCTTCACTCTATACAGACACTTTGATCACGATTTGTATTTGAAATATTGTGAATTTTTGGCATACATAAAAGACTGACTGACTGGTATACCCGGTGAAACCTTTTTCAGGACGAAGACTGATCAGTAGCAATCACGAACCTATGGTGTCTTTCCTTTTCGACAACGAGATGAAATCAAAGAAAACCAACCGATATGTCTCATGAAATTAACACAAAATTTGTGTAATTTCTTGTGAACGTGGACTCTTTAACACTTTTACGCACTGTCACAAATTTGTGCAAGTTTTCAAGGGATGCCGGAAATATTTGTGGTCTTTTCCATTTAATGAACAAACATTTTAGTCCTTATCACGGTTTGTTACAGTAGACATCATTGTACGATAAAGGGGAGATTTCAAAATTCCTTTGGTATTCCTATTTTTTCTTTGGAACAACGACACTTCTGCTGCGGTTGAATTTGAAGATTACATACTAAATATAATATGATTGTATCTGCTTTCTCATCATCCGTAAAATGATTTTAGTCAACACTCTATTGTTGTTGATCTCTAAGAGTAAAGTTTAGTTTTGCCTAAACTTTATCCTTTCGCATTATTTGCTAAACATATTAGGGATAGTCGTCAAAAAGACAAGCCTGTTACACGAAAAAAATTAATTACTTGTGGAATTTCCTTTTAAAGCTGTTCAATTAAAAAGTTATTTCAGAGATTAAGGCTTTTCTTGTATCAAAAGAAACATCATTACCACGAACGCTTATTTCAAGTGTTGATGTGAAGTTTCTAATGACTTTATTGGGAAAAATTTACGAACAACTCTACTAAGTTGTATGTAATTCACTACAAACTTATAGGAAAATAGTTTCGTGTAAACGAAATATTATTTTTCCGAATCCCGCAAACAAATTAAAGTCCTTATGTTACTTATGTCAGTTAATGTTGTAATACATGCTATAGATATAGATCCCTTGTTATAAAAATGCAATAAATTGCCATACACTAGATATATCTAGAAACAAAACTAAATATCCTTATCCTGTGTCTGCGCACATGCAGATTTTAATTTTTGACTCCACTTAGCTACCGCTTGAAATGCTTTCTTAGGACTCATATAGCAAACAATTTGTGTTCCTTTAAAAACATTGTGACAGAATAAACTTCAATTCACTTGAATTCTAATTTAAAGTATTTCAGATTTGAAAATTTAAAAACTATTTATTTTGAATTTATATTTAGGTGGTAGAAATATAGATCAAGTTGTAACAAAGTAATGTTGCGGAAGTAAGTAGATTTATGGAGTGATGTCGATTATATGATTAATCAGTAATATAATATTTAACAGAGCAAAACTAAACTATGTAGAAGAAAAATTTAATGATTGAATACATTTTGTCTACAGTTTACAAAGCTATAAACATCGGTTGTGCGAAGTATGGTCTGGGTAATAAAATATAAAAAGGAGTTTAATGTCACACAAACACAAAATGTGAAAAGTTGGATTGAAGCAGCAGAACATACTGATGACAACGAGTCTACCTACATGAATGTGGCAACTTAGAAGAATCTAAAATAGTCAAACTGCGTCTGAAGAGGTTCCTAAGGAAGGCCAAACGTGGTTTTTTAAACTCATATCTGATTTACCTTACTTTTGAATGCTTTTTTACATATGTGACCTTAGACTTTCAAATTTTTCAAAAGACATAAACCAAACCATTACCACTAATTAGTGTAGCATCAGACTTCAAACGTCCCATAACAACTTATGCTGAGAGGAATATAAATTTGGCTATTACTCATCAGATTATTTTAACATTAATGTTGTTCGTTCCCTGACAAAATTATAGAAATAACTGACAAAATTATAGAAATAACTGTGAATTGGATCCCTTGATTAAAAGCCTAAATTCTTTCTGCTATTAAACACCTATAAATCTATAATCGAAACAGTTGTATACTAGTCTGTCAGGGAAAAAGAGCGCGCAAGGCTAATCCTTTATACTTCCATTTTCTCTAATAAGTATAAACAATACTCAAGGGTTGTTTCTTATTTGTTTGGTGTATACCTGTGCGTGACGTAGGAGGTGTCCACAATGACACCCTATGAACATTATTTAAACAGGTGATGAGAACTATCTTACAAAGGCAACATTGATAATATTAAGACTGGCTATATTTGTTTCGTGATCTTACAATCTCTACAATACTTTGTAGTTTCGTTTGAGCATATTTTGTTCAGGCGCCTTTCTTCTTCAATATCTATCATCGTCATCCCAAACTAAAGAGAACAAGATAAATCTTGGTCATAGGAATTATGAGAGTAACAACTGATTCATCTTTTTAGAGACACTATCGCACCATCGCTTAAGTAGAACCTGATCATACAACTTTGTGTAAAAATCACAAGTAAAATATTGCGTAATATTTTGACATGGTCTATTGTTTAGCGATGCGATCCGGTCCAGTCCGCGGACAATTATCTGAAGTGGATATTCACCTTAAGACATCATGCGAGTATCCAGAGGGGGATTGAAGATGAAATAAATAAATTTTGTGATGAATATGTAGCTATAATTGTGTTTTAAAACAAATACTCCTTTCAAAAATCATTGAATTAATCCATCAATCTAATATGGAGTATTTTCCACAACCGCATCAACTAGAGCATTTTATTTTAAAGATATTAACTTTTCTTAACCTTATAAGGGTACAACGGGAAAGTCAGCAGAAAAATAATAGGAAAAGTACTAATTGTGAAATGACAATCAACATTTCCTAAAGAAAAATGGAAAAACATTTTCCTGCTTATTTTATAAAAAAAAGACGTTACACATTCCTTAAAGATAGTGAACTGTTCTAAAAATAACATAGTAAGATAATATAAGTAATCAGATTACTACAAAGGAATCTCCATGGAGAGCTAACTTGTTCATCAACTCGTTTGTTTCCTTCTTTGATATCTTTCACCTGCTCATTTCTAGACCTAATTTTTATCTACCTATTAAGGGATTATCATTGCTAATATCAGCGTACTGAAACCCTAAGTTCTATTTATAAACAGTTCAATGCACCTTTGAAGAATTCATAAAAGATTTACTTACAGCCAGACACTTTTTTTCTTCTTCCATACAGTTTCTGTATTCTGTCAATGTCATTTTTATGCAATTTCATAAATAGATTGTATGGTTTCGCGGTAGGATACATTATTGACGACTTCGTACTGGTGTCGTGTTCCAAGCCAAGGATATGACCGATTTCGTGAACAGCCGTTGCCAATAAATTCTGACCTTAAAGGAAATTGAAGACATAAAGGCTGTGGGACTTGTTGAGACAAAAAATAAAACAAAGTAAAATATTTATTAAGATTATATATTCATCATTTCGATTAGCTCTTTGACCCATTTCACTACACGTCCACTAGAAACACTACTTGAACTGGTAAGGAAAGCCAATATGATTATTGATCTGCTACGGTACGGCACCATTTCAACATCGAATCAGAGCGTATCCACTCCAACACGTTCATTTGATAGGAACAAAGAGAAGAGTTTGATGGCTAGCAGAAACTCTTAAAACATGGTGTAAACTTCAAATGACTGATCTTAAGAACAATAGGCAATAAGGTTTTATATAGAAATAGAGTTTCTGAGACTAGTCAGAGCCAAGAAGGTAAGTAAGAAGGTAAGAATCCTGATTCTGAGTTAGTGAAACAAGTGAATAATCCAAACATTGTACAACGTCAGAAATCTGTCAGCCAAAATTTGAATAAACAACTCGGTCTGAGCTTATCTTTAGAATACTTATGCTGATGCTGATTGTATTCGTTTAGATTTTGTTAATTTTGGAATACACATTATTTTTAATTCTGTGGTACGACGATGGCTTAACTTGCAACTTTAAAATAGTATACATCTAAATTCTATTGGATAAGGGCTTAGTGTGTTCTTTATTTAGACATTTATGATTCAATGATTATTATAACGTCATTTTACCGAGAAATGTTTTATCAGTCCAGTTTTCGCCATCGTCAAAATGAAGTCGCCCCGTCGGTGGAAAGAAAGCATGAGCAAGAGTTCCACCTTTTCCATCGAAAGGGTAATGACATAATCCCACATCGTCAGCATGTCTTCCCAAACCAAACCTGAAATGTAAATAGACTGTTTTTAAGAACTAAGAGCGAACATGTCCAACATATCATCCAGCGCATTGCATGAATTTTTGGATCTGATTTTGCGCTTTACATTGGAATCAGTATCAATGAAATCTGGATGATGGTCATGAGAACATCTTATATATAATAGCGAGTGTACATATCACTTTTATTTTAGTGCTAAATTTTGTTGAATTTTACGGTCAAAATCTTCTTAACCGTGGTCACATTCTTCGTGAGGCCATGCGCTTTTTTACGATTATTATATAGTAGCACGTGCACGTTTGTTTTTTTTTATCGTCACGGGGGTACCATTGCTCTACAACATGGGTACACTTTACGTTTCCAATTCGGTGATTTAATGTTTGCACACGGGAAAGGCGAATATGAAACTCGGTAAAAATTTTTAACCGGGTTACTAGTTTGAATTACAGTTTTAAGAAATTTTTAAGCCCTATGAAAAACGTGTTAAAAAAAGAGAAACTTTTAAGTAAATAAAAAAGTGTAAGCATTTCAAAAAAATAAGAATTCAACAACTGTCTGATAAAAGTAAGATTCAATCAACTCAATTATTAGCAAAAACAACGTAAAGCTTCTATCGTCATTGGCCGCTGAAGCATTAAAGTAGCGAATTTCGTTTACTTTAATAAGCATTGGTCACAAATGTTTCTAATCGTAAAAAGTATTGTATTGCTTTTTATTGTTCTGATGATACGAAGAAATAGCAATGACGGAATGACGCATTTGGCTACAATTTGGCAGCCGGGCTAAATTTAAACCAAATTTCAAAAGTTCAATTTCCTTAATCGGAGGTTCTGATACTCAAAATCACTTGGATGTATTTTGAGCTATACTGCATCATTAGCAAGTCTAGTTACACTAACTACTGCATTATAAATTACGGGGTGGAGGAGGTGAGTGTTATGGGATTTCCGCGTAAGAAATCCATGACAGCCGTTTTGTACGTTTTCTCCTTCTTCTTATTCAAAAATTTCAGAGTCAAACTTAGAAATCTTACCTTAATTCACCAAGTTCTCAATAAATATTGTCCTATTGATATCATTAATACATTTAATCTTAATTATTACAACTCACATAATACAAGGGGAAGAACTTCAAGGCTACTTTCTAAGCCTAACTGCAGGACCACTAGATATCGTTTAAATTCAGTCATTTACCACTCAATCCTAAATTGGAATGATCTTCAAAGATACAGACTTGTCATTAATATCAAAAAATAAAATACACCACACTGCTTGTAAATTTGTTGTTGGCATCTAATTTAACCTGCTTACTCACATTTTTTACATTTGTTCTAAACTTTCACTTTGAAATGTATTATCTTTTAGAGAAAATAAGTATCATAGTCAAGTACCTCCATAATTTATTTCGGTGGCTTCAGTGGTGGATCTAGAGGTATGTCGAAATTTGTGTAGGAGAGCATTAACATAATTTGTGAATTCAATTTATGTTACCAATGGGATTATTTGAATGCTTTTCTTTTATGGTTAGATTGCTAACACTCTCCTACACAAATTTTGACATACCTCTAGATCCGCCACTGAGCACTTAGGATTAGTCCCTGGCTATTTGTGCTAGTTCCCATGCCTGATGTAGTATTTATTTTATAGTTATATTTATATCCACTTCCTATATTACATATTGCAAAATAAATGATTTACTACTAACACTCATGCACTGTCCAAATTAACATAAGATGTTTGTGACAAATCGTAAACCTCCGGCTTTACGGTGTAAACCTAAAAGTGTTTGGGTTAGTGAAGGTAAGGCTCAGGGCTGGCCGCATCAGTACAGACAGTTTTACAAGAGTTTTCACCGTAATAATATAATGTTTGCGATTCGTCAGATGCACACTGTAACCATGAAATGGCGAACTCGCCAAAATGCCAATTATGTAGCATATGACGCTCCACAAAACTTTCCCAATGGGCAAATTTGCTGAACAATCACTTAATGGAGTACACTCATTCGATGAAAATACTCTTTGTTTTAATGATTTTGGTCACAAGGTTTGAATTATGAAAAAAAACTTGGTGAATACATAAAAAGGTGTTCGGAAGTGCTTTTGCGCTAAAGATCAGTTGATCAGCAAATGCTGCAGAAATCCTTGTGACACCTGTAAGTACGTTTCATTTTTTTGTAACACCATTAATTTTGAGTATGTTTGAGTATATCGTGCATTAAAATTTTATGTTCAAAAAACTTCAATCGAAAAATGGATATGAATATATTTAGAGAGATAATTCGAACACTCTTCACACTATGGAGAAACAACATCGTAAAAATAATTTCTATTATTGTATCACTTTGCCATTTTTGTAAAACTACATCCTTTGAATCAAATTTGTAGTTTTTGATTTGTGTCGTCATCAACACCGCAGTTTGCAAGTAAGTATAAGAACCTTGAAGGCACAAAAAGTCGCGAACAAAAAAAGTCGAGAGTCAAAATTCTCGGGAGCATATTATCGCGACTTTCACTGTTAATGCTCTCGAAAGATTTTTTGCGCCTTTAAGGTATCTGTTGGTTCATTCACCTGCCAACTTGTAACAATGTTAACCTATCAACTAGATACTGTCATGGCAGTGAAGTACCCAGAAAAACATGAAAAACACATGCATGTGGAGATAATGGCTACCACGCCATCCCTGAATACACAGACCACAAAAAACATACCTTATGAGAAATGTGCGATGAAATATACATACGCAATATTGATATCTCCATCGTCTTTTCCTTTTGTAAACTTCAAGTCTGCTACGGCAGACCAATAGCTGAAAGCTTTGGCTATTATGGCTTCAATTCTGGATTTAAAAAGAAATCTTGATGAATAATTATGAAAATAGTATGTCAATGAATTCTTTTTCCATTTGGTGTCAGCATACGCATTTCCTCTGATTCCATGATCTGGCAGGCCACAACGGGGCGTATTCATCAATTTCTTTGTAGCAGCGTCAACAACTCCTGTCACTGGTAATCGAAATGTTTTTTGAAAGGTTTCGATAGAGTCTTTAAGGTTGGATTGATCATAAGAATTTGGATGGTAGTATCCGTATTGCTGCAAATATCTCTAAAAATGAATATTTCATGGACTTTTAGACTGCATTTGCTTCAAAAGTAAAAACAACCAAAAAAGTTGATGAACATACTATTATTTTTACTGCTATTTAAGGTGGACTTTTATTTAAATACCGGGTGGGTCAAAAAAAACGCACCCAAAATTTGATTCATTATAGCGTATCGTTGGGTCAAGATTAGAACCAGAAATTTTAAAATAAGTTGTGGTAATATAATAAGCAAAATATCCGAAAATTCAAAGGAAACCGTGCATTTTTGAAAAAGTTATGAAGATTTTTGTAAATACACTAGTTTTTACATTGTTCAAAAACCAGCCAAATTTGACGTCAAAAAAATTCCAACTAGGATGTCTTAACGAACCATCTTATTGAAATATTGAACATCGAACAAGTACTCTAAATATTGAATGCAAAACTACATAAACATAAATAAACATAACCCGAATTAACCAAATAACATTTTAATACAACGTCCATCTTTTTCACTAACTGCTTTCAACCTGGGAACAAACTGTTTTAACGCCATTCTGATTTCTTTAACATCATTCGCAACTTCCGGCCAAACCTTTTTAATCTTTTTTTTCAACTCGTTCTCGTCTTTAAACGCCTTGTTAAACCTATCACCATATACTCTTAATTTAACTTTGTCCCAAAAATAAAAATCAAGAGGATTACAGTCGGGTGATGCAGGAGGCCATTCATTACTCCTAATGAAACGTTTGCCAATTTTCTCTTCTAACAAGTTTTGCACAATGTTCGCGCGGTGAGATGGGGCGCTATCCTGTAAGAATACCCAATCCTTTCTCCTGACGACTCTTTCTATGTCAGGCAATAGTTCTTTTTCTAAGTGTTTCTTATACGAAGTCGCATTAACTTTCACTCCTTTTCCTGTTACAAAAAAAGGTTTCGTTGCGCCGTCCCAAGTGATGCAAGCCGACACCATAACCTTTTTTGACTGTTTGTTTGATTGGTGAAAAAGGCGTGCATCATTTATGTCATCTTTACGACCATCACCATAAACACGACTGTTTTGCGGATTGATCGGTACTTCAACTGTAAAGTCCTTCTCATCTTGCCACACACATTTCTCTATCTTACGTTTGTTGCTTCCAAAACGTTCTGCCAATAACTCCGCTCTCTCAGTTCGTCTCAATCTTGTACCATCGTTCATTCGTGGAGTCTTTAACCGTTTAAACTGTTTGTAACCTCTTCTCTTAACCATTCTTCTAATTGCTGATCTATCGATGCCTGTGTGCTTTTCTATCTCCCTCGGAGACATGTGGGTACCAGGACGATCTTCTTGAGAGCAAATGAGCTCTGCGACAATCTCTTCGTTTTCTGGTGTTGTTGAAGTTCGAGGTCTTCCTGAACCTGTCATTCTATCCATTGATCCGTACTCTTGAAATCCTTTTAGAAGTCGTTGAACAGAAACTTTGTTCCACTTTTTCGTCGGATGTTCTTTACAAATTCTATACGCTGTCCACTGCTTTTCCAAGTAATCGTTCTTAATTATCGCTTTTTCTTCGCTTGAAAACACCATTTTAACGCGAAAAGAACCGGAGCCGTAAAAGACGAAAGGTTAAAGAATATCAAACGGTTGAACTTTCAATGCAGTGGCATTTTCAGAAAGGAAGCCCTTGCAGTGCTTTCCTCCCTTTGAAAAAGAAACAGGGAGAAAGCAAGGACAAGGAATATAAAAACATCAATAACCATGCAAGACAACGGAGGTATAAATTTCCGACGTTAATTTTGAACAAGCGATTTTTGACACAGGAAATCAAAGTTCATATATCATTGAAGAAAATGGTCCGATTCTTTCGAAAATTTACACAACGTTACAAAATAGCTTTGAAAATGTTTGTACAAAATTTCAGACAAAAAGATGCATTACTTTTTGAGATATTTGAGATAGGATTTTGGGTGCGTTTTTTTTTGACCCACCCGGTATATCATTTCAAGCATACACGTTTATAATAAATATAAGGGTAATCAATTTATTTTACTTTATTGAAAAGGGAAATTAAACCTTGTATTTTCTTTTCTAATTTTGAGCATGAAATACTTCATTTATCCTAGATGAACACCTTTTTATGTATGAAAAGTATCCCAAATGAAAAAAAGGCTAAAAAAACAACTTAGTTAAATCACCATTACAGCTTTCTGAAATTCTCAATTCTAGTTTTGAAAGTGACGTAAGTGATCATGATGAAGATAATGAAGAAGAATTAAACTCAGGTTGGATTGGAAAACTTGCATTTGTGTTCATGCGAGACATATTCGAATAAATGATGATTTATTTGAATGTAAAAAAATGGCGCCGTTATGTGCGGACGTGTTGAAGGTAGCTTTGTTGACCTTGATAGTTTTTTATGTAAAAAAGGAATGTTTTACAAAGGGAAACTCAAGTGTATATATCAAAAATGAAGTCTTATACTCTCAAGATCTTGTTGACTTGGAAGAAAGTTACATTTATCCAAGCTTATGGTGTTTCAAGAGAAGAAATTGTTTGTCAAAAAGTCAAGTTTTTTGTATTTTTTGTTGGTATTATCCGGAGATATTCACGTACATCCTGGACCGACAAACACAAGACATTTACATGAGCTGACAAATTTACTAAAATGTAGAGGTATCAAAGTTTTTCATCAAAATGTTCGGGGTTTATTTACAAACATTGACAAGCTGAGAGCCTTAGTAAACGATTTTCCAAACATGGATATTATAACTTTGTCAGAAACTCATATAAACACAGCCAGTTTCAATAACAACGCTGAACTCTATTCGATACCGGGGTTTACGTTCATACATAAAAACCGTCACAAGGGCACCCATGGTGGTGTTGGAATGTATACTTCCGATAAAATAAAATGGAAAAGGAGATCAGACCTGGAGGATGAGGTTTTGGAAGGAATCTGGATAGAAATTTGTCAAAAGAATTCAAAAAATTTCATCATCGGAACTTTATACAGACCCCCTGACAGCTCAAAATACTTACCAACAGATTTCACGACAAGGTTTCAAAATTCTCTCTATAACGTCAAAAATGAGTCTAAAGAGGTAACACTCTTGGGAGATCTAAACATAAATTATTTAAAAAGAGACGACTACAAAGAGTTAAAAGAAGTTATCAAACTGCATGGTTTCAAACAAATCGTTACCAAGGCGACAAGAATTACCGAAACTTCAGAAACACTCATTGATGTAATTTTAACAACAAACTCATCTTGTATCAAAACACATGATGTAATTCCCACATCTATTAGCGACCACGATATGGTTGGTTACGTAAGAAAAATGAATTTTATGAAGTTTCAACCTACAGTGTGTCTCAAAATGTTAGCTGCAGTAACTTTATTCTCAATTTTCTAAAAAATGAATAATGGTATAATAATGAAATATATACCATTAGAAAGCTGAGTTTCTTGGCTTTCTATTGATGTGGTACCCATTAACTGGTTTTTTATATTTAGCTTATAATCCAAGAAAAAAACAAGTGTTTTAATCTAAAAATTCTTAACGATCAATTAACACCCCGTTTAATGAGCAAAATATTCATTGTTGTTTATAATTATGGTATTGATTTTTTACAAACCGTTTGAGAATTCTCAAAAATTGTTACCAAAAATAAAAAAAATGTTAACATAACATTGAAAGGTAGTTATTTTTTTAAACGTTTTTATTGTAATGATAATTTTTCACTTGTGCTATAACTTTTGTTGTTTAATATTTTTATTGTTAACTGAGTTTTAATTGATCGTTAAGAATTTTTAGATTAAAACACTTGTTTTTTTCTTGGATTATAAGCTAAATATAAAAAACCAGTTAATGGGTACCACATCAATAGAAAGCCAAGAAACTCAGCTTTCTAATGGTATATATTTCATTATTATACCATTATTCATTTTTTAGAAAATTGAGAATAAAGTTACTGAAGCTAACATTTTGAGACACACTGTAGATCTATTCTTTGCAGAAACTATACTCGATACAACCATTATGACATGATTTCGGAGTTGAAAAATCAAAATTGGGATGAACTTTATAACACAACCAACGTAGAAAACGCATGGGCCTTTATCAAAAGAACGCTAACTCGTATTTTTAACAACCACGCCCCTATGATTGAAAAACGGGTCAAGGGTAGACATTGTCCTTGGTTATCAAGTGAACTTCGCGGTTACATGAATGAACGAGACAAGGCTCTAAGAAAAGCTCGAAAGTCAAAAAATTAAGAAGACTGGGCACGATATAAGCTCCTTCGAAACCAGTGCACAAACTATTTGAAAAACTCTAAAGCACAATACAACAAAGATCTATTAAAAAGTACTGCAAACCAACCACGAAAATTTTGGAAAAAAATAAAGGAGATTTTCCCGCTGAAGTCAAAAGTTATATCAAATGGAAATACATCAACTAAGGACCCAAACACGTTTTGCAAATTTTTTACTGGTATTGCTAGTTTCTTAAAACAAAAATCCATTAAACTAAAGGACTTCGTATGGCAAACACCAAAGTTCGTACCCAGTAATGCTCCAAAGTTTAAATTCAAGTATGTATTTAGAATACACATTGAAAAGGAACTGAAACATCTTAAACGAAATAAAGCTACAGGAGTAGACAACATTCCCAGCAACCTACTGAAAGACTGTGCCACTGAAATTTCTGGACCAATATGCTACTTGATAAATTTATCACTGCGAACGTCTTCCATTCCAGCTGACTTCAAGCATGCGATTATTACACCAATTTTCAAATCTGGTATAGCAGATACTCCTGACAACTATCGACCAATATCAGTATTACCCATTATCTCGAAGATCCTGGAACAAGTGGTTAAAAAACAGTTGCTAGAACATCTTGAACATCATTCACTACTTTCCGACAAGCAATTTGGTTACAGACGTAAGCGATCAACAGATCTCGCTACAGCCATTTTTAGTGATAGTATACGTAAAAACATGGACTGTGGAAAGTTAACAGGAGTAGTCTTCATTGATCTGTCCAAGGCGTTTGACACTGTTGGCCACAGTATCCTGTTGTCCAAACTACCGTCATTTGGCATAACCGAAAACGAATTAGAATGGTTTACGAACTATCTCTTTGGGCGTGGTCAACAAGTGCTTATCGACAGAGACCTTTCCACCAAACTTTTTGTGAACTGCGGCGTGCCCCAGGGATCGATACTGGGGCCTATTCTCTTTTTGCTGTATTATAATGATTTACCAAATGCTCTAACCAAATCAAATATACTGATGTTTGCAGATGACACAGTTATCTATTATGCTGACAAATCGATTAGCGAAATTGAAAGTATACTAAACAAAGACTTAACATTGTTAGAAAACTACTTCAGAGAAAATGAACTGATTATAAACCTGAAAAAGGGCAAAACAGAATACATGCTTATTGGTACCCAAAAACGTTTACCAAAATCGTCAGACTCACCATTACAACTATCCTTCGGTTTCACCGAAATCTGCTACACAGAAAGTTACAAATACCTTGGATCAGTGATTGATTCTACTTTGTCTTTGAACGAAAATTTCAATAAAATGTATAAAAAGGCATCTTCAAGACTGCGGCTGCTGGAATCACTGCGACAAAACCTGGACAAAGTCTTAGCTGAGCGTGTTTATAACTCTCTCGTCGTTCCTACGATTACGTTTAATTGTTTAGCCAATCTGAACTTTACCAACACTCAGATAAAGCGCCTATATTCCATCGACAGGAGAGCAAGAGATGTAACTCGCAATGACAGTATCGAGTCTATTTACGACCTCACAAGAAGACGTGCGTGCCTGACTGTCAGAAAAGTATTGGATGGTGATACCTGCTCCAACATGATGGGTTATTTTGAAATAAATGACCACTCAAGGAAAACCAGAAATGCTTCCAACATGTTGAAATTACCAAATATAAAGCTGGAGGCAGCAAGATGTAGTTTTTATTTTATGGGTGCGAAGTTATATAACGAACTTCCATTAGACATTAGGAAGTCTCACTCTTCCATGATTATAAAAAAAAAATCATATTACATAGATTTTAATTTAAGATGTTTAATTTTTAGATGTGTTACACAAATCTCGATAGTGGCTTTTTTTTCTCTCTTGTACACTTTCTGCCTCATTTTGCATTCCTATATCCACTTTATCTATTTTATTTTATTTATTTATTTATTTTTGTTTTATATATATGAGTATGTACAGAAGTTTTTACTTTTTCGTTATTTAAATTTTTTGTTGCAGGACCTGTGTTGATAGCAGTATCTTTTACTGAAACAGTTATCTTGTGTAAATATTTAGAAATAATAATAATAATAATACAAGTGTAAATGCAGTAGAAAGGATGGCAAGTAAAAACGTACAGTGTGTCCACGAGAAAGTGGGCACCTGGTTTAAAACACAAATACCTTTTCGAATTTTCACCAATACAATGCGGTTTTTATACCATTGGAAAGAAGGACTTACGAGCTGTCCAAAAATATAAGTTGTTATTTGTAAAAAATTTTGTTTAAACAATAGCGACTATTTTTTCATTCGACACATAAAGTTCACAACCGTACCTTTATCGTTTAAAGGTTCAAAAATGTTCATGCCGTTATGTGACAAGTGAAACTAATTAAAGTAATTGCTCACGTAAAATTTTTTCAAACTGCGAATCATTGGCTTTGTTAAAGTGAAAGCGAAAAAAATTGTTACATAACTGCTTTTGTTTTGGAAATTGATCTTATTGTTAAGCATCTTAATGGACGGTAAGAAATCATTGAGTTTTGAAACACACTGTACAGTGTGTCCCAGAGAATTTTGGTCTGAGATTTTAGCAAGCTATAACTTTTCACACATATATCAGATTTTAGAGATTTTTACATCATTCGATATCATTTCTTTCAAGGATTTTAAAAAGCTATTCTTTAAATAATTTACTCCAACACCTTTGTAGTAAAAAGGATTTCTTTAAACTGTCACGGTCATTAACTCCTTAATGGTTAACAAAAGTATGTTTTCACGTGCGATTATTCTTTTGTTTACTGAGAACATGTCGTGGTGTTATTGAACACACTAAAGTTATAATCTCGTCACAAAGTTAAAAATTGAGAAGGGGACGGGGGCTTCTATGTTTAGACAACATATGAGCAATCTTTAGTTGCTACAAAAACTTTTCTCCACTGAGATTCAGAGTCTATCAGAATTGAGAAGTAAAATTGTTGACGCAGCAAATAATCTTAGACAAAACAAAATTTTCTTCACCACTCTTTATGACAGCAAGAGCAAATCGCTGTATCCAGAGAAACGGGGGACAAGTTGAGACAGCTTAAAATTTTGTTTTTAATGACTCTTGTGTTTTACAGTCATTTGACTTTGATATTGTTTTTGATAATGACCTTTGATAGTTGTTATTGAAAGATGTGTTAATTAACCATTAAGAAGATAATTGGATTTTTTCATGGGTAAATCCTTAATTGTTTCCAAACCAAAATGTTTTGGAGAACAAAATGTATATATTTAAAATCTATGAATAAAACCCTATCGAATGGTGTAAAAATTGCTTAAATCTGTCATATGTGTGAAAAGTTATGAGCTGTTAAACTCTCAGACCGAAATTCTCGCAAGCATTAATTGATCATTATTGATTTAATTGCGTGGCTTCATGGTAAAATTGCTTCCCACCAAACACCATGACGTCCTTATGACGTCATAATCAAGTCGGACGATGACCTTATATGACGTCATGAGAGGGTCATCATAACGTCATATTTGCAACAAAAAGCGACGTCAGATCCATGACGTCGCAAGGACGTCATCAAGTGACCTCCTTATAACCTAGCTGTTTCACTGCAAGTCTTCTGCGACATCACTGCGACGTTTACGTCACTATAACGTCACTGAGACGTCATACGACCCAGTCCTGACATTTTTATTACGATTGTAAACGTGCTTAACCATGATGGGACGCACAGATTTTGACCTTACCGAAGTGATGGGAATAAATAAATGCATAATTTGAGCTTATACGTCTTCTAAACAAATATAACTCTTAAACATATACACTTAAAAAATACAGTACAAGAAAACTGTTTCTTTCAGTTTATTTCTTCTTCAATCGTGCAGGGGTATGTTTTAAAACGTCAATTATATCTTTGTTCACAGAAGCTTTTTTAACCACTGGCAGAAATCTCACAGCTTACACACGCATCATACAAGGTATATTACTGTTAGAATCAAAAAATCATCTTATATAATGTAAGTGTCAATTGCACTAATATTGATCCCAATAGGACAAAAAACAAAGAAGCGATACGTAACGCAAGAGATCATAAAAAACGCGTGCACGGACCGAATCAATGGACCTTAGCAAAGCTGAAAAAAAAGCAAATACCGGGTGTGCCAGAAAAAACGCCACTAAAATTCAATTTTTGACGCACGCTTTTCTAGTTTCCGAAATCATTTCAAATCTTAACGAAATAGTATTAAGGCTATTCTTAATCAACTGTGAAATTTTGATAAAGAAACAACAATTTTTACGGAAGATATGACTCTATTAAAAGAGGATGTATAATTTTCAATGTATAAAGGACATATATAAAGTACAGTGTGTTTCGTAATGTTAGAAATGGAAATTTTAAAGTTGTTTTTTTAAATGAATATATCGAATTTGAAAGTAATTTTTACATCAATGGAAAGCCATCTTCAAGCTCTTTCGGCTATTATATTTTTGTGAAAAATGAAAAAGTGGGTTTTGAAAAATTAAGGAAAATGTCATCGAAAAATGTAATTAAATTTTTAATGGTCGATTAACACGTAGTTTAATTACATCGTGCTTATTGTTTCAAAACACTGAATCCATTCAAATTTTTTATCAATTTTATGTTTGCGCTGAGACCCCCAAATTGATAATTTAAAACATAAAAGTTCAACGCTTTTCTTGAACACACAGCTTAAATTTGTTTATTGTTTTCCTAATTGCTGTCAGTGTTTCAAAAAATCTTTTCTTTTCATTCACATCTTAATCGACCATTAAAAATTTAATGACATTTTTCCAAGACATTTTCCTTATTTTTTCAAAAAGCACTTTTTCATTTTTCACAAAAACATACTATCCGAAAGAACTTGAAAATGGCTTTCCAACGATGTAAAAAGTATTTTGAAATTCGGTATATTCATTTAAAAATACAGCTTTAAAATTTCCATTTCCAACATTACGAAACACACTGTACAACCAACGTTTCGCACGTGAAAACAAACTTTTACTTGTTTGTTGAAATACATTACATTGTTATTATTTTATAATCGACATTTTTTGTGTATAAACATATACTTATTGCTTTGTACGGAAAAAATAAAACAACTGTTGTCAAAAAAAGTTACATTTTTACTGATCCAGAAAACATGCTACTAACTATTTAAGGCACTTTTTTCGAGACATTTTATTTCTTTACGCACTTGTCAATATTATTTCTGCGTTGTCGATATCATTTCGTGACGGGACATCCACAAGACAAACTTCGTCCTACCTCGTCCAAAACCTTGGTCCCATATTAGTATTTAATTAAATCCCGCTATAAATTTTGTTTTCTAAACGTCGTTCTATCTGGAACTTTTATCCGGCTCTGACAGCTCCATGGGATACGCGGACTATATTAGCAAATCGATTTTACGTTTTTATGTCGTAAGTACGACCATTAGGTCATGTTTTGGTCGTCTTTTCGTCACCTTGGTGACATCATATTAAATGACTTTAAATGACGTCATGAAAAAGTCATAAAGAGGTCATATGACTTCCTGACCAGATTAAGACGTCGTGGTGACGTCATAATGACGTCATGTGTTTGGTGGGTTATAATTCCTCCAAAGTTGATTTTTCTATTAAAACAGTCATGTTTTTAGACAGAACAAATACTTTTCTTTCTTTTGGTATAAAAACTGAAAAACACAAGCACGAAAAACATAAGATATGCTTCTTGAAAGTTAGGTGCCCACTTTCTCGTGAACACACTATGCATCTTTATTATTAAAACAAAATTACACGTTTTCCACAAGAGATCATGTCGCACAACTTAAAATAGAACTATAGGGGACGGTAGTTAATTCCAAATAACATATTTATATATTTAACAGTATGATAGCCTGGTAAACAGAGAAAGTTTTCGAACATCAGTGTAAAATACGATGGACAAAATGACAGCTGATATGTCAACCTCGAACCCAGGGTCTCTTGCCTTTTCGATATACGGATAGCGGCAAAGAAGACCCTGGCGAACGCTGGTCACGTGACATGAAAATTACACAAAATCTATGTAATTTTTATAAGAGGTGGCCCGAAGAAATTTTGTCTCGTGCATTCAGTTTTTTATATAGTCACATTACAACCAATATAGAGACCAAATATAGTTCGTCGAGTTCACTCGAGCTCATTTCTGCAAAACTTAGTTGTTTACAAGACTTCAACAGCATTCTGGAAAGACGGTGTTTCTGATTTGATAAAGATTTTATTCTTTATCAAGGTTATTACATTCGAAAATCTTGAATGATAAAAGGGAGATTGCAAAATTCGTGTGGTGTTGTGTGGATTTTATCTTTGTAACGAGCTGTGGTTTATTTTGGAGACACATCCAGAAACAGAAGCAGAAAAGTAAAACTTGAGTGTATTGAGGTTCAATCTTCCACAAAAGAAAATATAAATAGTCAATAAAGGCACACAAAAAGTAAAAACAAATTATGAAGATAATACATAAACAATACAACAGTGCAGTGGTGAGAGAAGATTCTCATAATAAATGTTTGGGATGAAGAACTTATTCAAATTATTAAATGATTCAACATCGTTATTTATATCAGAATTTGCTAAGTTCACTGGTCAGTAGATGTATGTCTATTTCGAAAAAGCTCTATAACTTCTTCATGTAAGTGACCTAAGTATTTATACGTTTGTCACAAATGAAGACAGAAAATCACAACTTATAAAATGATGTTTGTTGTATATGTTAACTACCCTTATTATGTATGCTGAAAAAGAAGTATTTTTATTATGAATTCTTGTAGGATCTTGTGTAGGATTCTGTCAGGATTTTAACTAAATTTTAACATATGTTGAGTGAAATTTGTTGTTAGTTTCAAGGTTACTATATGATCGAAAACAGGATGGTATTCTGTATGAATACTGATATTTCAAATTTCAGGGAAATTGCTTTTTAGATTGCTATCTTCCCTTAAATCGTCTCAGTCGTTCTTGTCAGCCCATTCTTCTCTCTCTGACAATTTGCAGGATTTTTATAACCAAGCTATGTGACGTATATATAACAGTTTTAAATCATTACATGGGATCTTGAATCCATTATGGCAGATGGTTTAGTTTTGAGTAAACGCTGTATTGTTGTTAAGTGTAAAGTTTACCTTTATCCTTTTATGTATTTTGCTAAACGATATACAGCTTAAGATTTAGAATTCTTAAGTCAATGTATACCTTTTTATGAAAATCCTACAAATTGTGTACCGTAAAGTAAAAATTAGATTACATTTTCATTCTATGTATGTGCACATGCTTGGTTTAGTTTTTGATCCCATTTCTGGATTGCAACGCTTTGTTTAGACCCACATATTGAACAATTTTGCTTCAGAAACATTGTGATTTATATTCATCAACTGAATGAAGCCACTAAATTCTAATAAGGAATCTGAGTGAATGGAAATTAGCTATATAAATTTAATAAGTGTATGATATTTAAATAATGGAAATATAGGTCAATCTGTGATCATAAAATAATGTTTCAACTATGTATTTGTATGTATTTGTGATTTCTGTAGTTTTATTGTTGATAATATTCAAAAATTGTGTCATAAAAAAAATTCATGTTTTCCTCCCAGAAATGATTGAAGATGGTCATCCTCATATTTCTAAATTATGCTCTTAAATTTTAGCACAGGTAATTAAAGTTCTTAGAAACTATATTCTTTTAACAAAGACTGCCATAATTCATCACTATTCTGTTGTTTTTATCAGTCAAAAGAGCATGAAAATTTATCTTGTTCACTTGTTGACTATTTTAAGAACTTTTTGTTGTTAGCCTTTCTCATTGTAAATACATAATGTTACCATAACAGTGCTTTTTGAATTGAAATGATAGCTAAAATAATGTTATTTCGAATAATTAGATTTTTAGACTCCAATTCTTATCTTCCTCAGTAGTAACTCGGATGATTTCTTCTTTTTGCTCGAAAATCCTGCGGTCGTTGTAATATTTTCAGCCAATAGAATTCGTTAATTCTGTAGCGTTCGCCAGGGTCTTCTTTGCCGCTATCCGTATATTGAAAAGGCAAGAGACCCTGGGTTCGAGGTTGCTGATATGTATGTACAACGAAAGATTAAATTTCCATTAGATGTGTCATTCTTTATACACTCTGCGAAGATTCGAAGATAACACTAATACTGAGGCGAAACAAGATTTTTTATCACGAAAAACACAAGAATTTTCATCAGCAGAAACAAAATCTACACGTTCACGCATCCCTACAGAAGGAGCGATCGCGCTGTGACGTCAAAAGTTTTGTATAATCTCCATTGCAGTGCTCTTTTGCAAGCAGCAATGGCGTCTGTTGTTAGATATTAAGTAACGAAAAATTGAGTATAATTTATATGTTGGAACACCTTTTAATGGTCACAGAAGATTAAAGAGACCTTTCTGCATGTAATATAAAAAAATTTTTATAAAGATTAATTTCCCTTTAACTAGCCTAATGTGCATCCTGAAAGCCTTTGAAAGATCACACTAAGAAGGCAGGCAACATTATTTAAAAAAGGGAGTGTTAGTTGAAATATAGAATTTAACAAGTTCAACAAGATTTAACAAATCAAGTATAATACTTGATCCGTCATTATCCACCAAACTTTTACAAAAACCTCTCCTACACAAATTTCGACATACCTCTACATCTGCCACTGTAATGCTATAATATAGATACAGAACTGCAGTCTAACAAATAATCTACAAAGCATTTACTTACTTTCACATCAATACAGTTGACAGCAGCAACCGCTACACAAACGATGAGAACAAGCTTAACCATTTTAACTAACAGATTTTAGATCATCACCATTAACGATCTTATAGAATAATCGTTCACAACACTTTGAACAGTTGCAAGCACAAGTTACAAATTGACATTTAACCAGCTTTCAAAGATAACAATAAGAATGGTGTAGTATGTTGTTTCTTTGTGTGTTGTTTATAAGTACCAGTCAACAAAACTACCTGAGTAAATGCTCATTTACTAATATTTATATTTTAATATTTCAGTGTAGTGTTCACAAATATCTAAATCAAACATGTTTTGAAACTGCAACCTGGTCAAACAAAATACGTTTTTATACTAAGCTTAGTAAAGTTGCTTCTAATTCACAACAAGAACCCAGCAAAAATATGTTGAAATATAGTAGGTAGTGTAGTAGTGTACATACCATGGAGGTATAAAACAGAAGGAGAACGAACTCAAAATCTGCTATTGTATTATCCGTGATGCGCTGCATTGTTTAAGTCCTCAGTGTGTAATAACATATAATTGCTATCATCTTGCATAATTGTTATAATTTTGGCGTTCTTGCGTGAAAATTTCGTTCATATCAATTCTCCAATGTGATTAAAGATCGTTAGGGTAAAGTTCTTAGCATGCATAATCTGTAGGATTTGGGAGAATTATGCAAAAACGTCACAAATATGCAACGAAAACATTGCAACTTTAGGTCTATATATCTCGTGATCCCCTCAAGCAGTTTCGCTGAGCTTCAGTTTTTGAAGAGAGAATAATCCTAAGTTTTTGCACGTACCGCGGCACTATCGAGGCGCATTTAAATCAGAAGATACGTAGATTGGAACTTATACATGAATTACGCGATATCTTCAACTCTGTATAAAAACATAGATTTTCATTTGTTTCTCAAGGAAGCTTTAGGTTTTATAATCTGCTTGTCACTAAGCAGCAAGTTGATCCGTTGTTATAATGGATGATATTTGGTTTTTAAATTGTCGTTAATTTTTAAAAAAGTATTCGTTTCACCGACAACCAGCCGAAAGCGCATCACGGATGACATCAAAGTGATACCGCAATGAATAGAATAGTCATTATCTGAATAATAGAAAAATAAGAGTTCGTTCTCCTTCTGTTTTATACCTCCATGTACATACGTAGGACTCAATACTAAAGAGTAGTGGGAAAATCATGAAATTTGGGGAAGAAAAGAGAAAAAGGAGGAAACCGCAAAAACAGTGTAAAAGCAATGAAAACATTGTTGGTCAGCGCAATAACAGCTGATCTTACATCATCATTCTATTTTTCCGCTGTCCGTCCATCCACAAATTTTTGTCCCCAGTTGCAGTCTGATACCACTAAAAACACAAGTCTTAGTTTTAAGGCTGGAATTAGGGGCTATCTTTTATCGTGGCTTAATTCCGAATTGTTTATTAATTTGATAATTACAACTATTACAACTATTTGATAATTACAACTATTTGATCAGGGTGCGATCTCCATAAAGTTAAACATAAATTTTGCCATAGAGGAGTTTATGTTTTTGGAAAAAAGAATCAATATTATGTCTTTACTTTTACCATATGAATTCTTAATACTGTGACCGTATATCATAAGTGATAGTGTGATTATATACTGCTGACTTTCCTTGCTCCCTAGCTACTGCTAATTTTGTTGTTTGTGTTATTATATTGGTCAGAACTTAATGGAGATATGAGAGCTCTGCTACCTCCCCAAGGGAATATGTTTATTGCATATGCATATTATGTTACTTTACATCTGTTCATATAGTTATATAGACATCAAGAAACTTTGCTTAGTTTTTGCATTTTTGCATTTGAAATCAACTGTTCAAGTTTAGGAACATTGACAGTATTTTTTCTTATTAATCTCACTTTACCAGAAAAAACATTTTTTCAGATATTGGATTACAAAACAAACTTGGTTTAATAAATTTTGTATACATGGTATAGATTACCTTGAAATAATACTACTGTGATTATGTCAAATAATTGTCAAATGAACATGTTTTTTTTGTTTATGACTAGGATTGTTTTGCAGTTTGTACAGTGTGTTTTATGCTGACACAGAAATCTATTTCATCTAAATCCTTTTTCAGTTAAATCAGCTAAACCAGTTAAATCAGTTAAATCAGCTAAATCAGCTAAAAAACATAAATTATCTAAGCTAAGACTGGAGAGAGGTAAACAAACATTTGAATATTCAGGAGCGAAATTATATAATGATCTCCTATTGAACATTAGGCAAGAAGCAGATTTTTCGAAATTTAGGAACTTTTAATTTCATATGTTTTTAACTAATGTAACTCTCATATAAGCATTCAGGGAGGCAGCAAAGATTCAGGGGTTGTTTGGTTGTCATTTTCTCTTCTTATTCTCTCACCTCCTGAAACTTTGCTGCACCTCTGGATGATTCCATGTCTTTTATTGTGTTATTAATAAATAAATTAGATATGTATATATTTTTAGGTTTTAACCATTTATTTATTTCATATAATTTCTCTTTTTATAACAGATCACACAATGACAGCAGTTTTATATCTATATATTAATAGCCGATTCTCTGTCTGTTTGTCTGTCACGCAAAATGGCAGATATGAACTGCGAAAGAAATCGGGGATCTGCAACGGAGAAATCGCAGAGATAAGAAGAAAATTAGGGGGTATAAACGTAAAAAAATGGCTTCTACAAAATAGCGATAATTGCATAAAATTGTAATATTTTTAACTGAATAATATGTACATGAGTATTATAAGTGAATTTATAACTTAATATTTCCACAATACTTAAGAATGACCTTGATTGATTCCACTTTTAAGCGTTTAATAACCCCCGTTCAATGTCATGGCAACAATAGGAAACTGATCAGGTTTGCTTTGAACCCTTTTGGTTCATATATTCGCGCGAAAAGAAAGTGAAGAAAGTTGAGAAAAAACGATCATTTTGTTTGCCTAAAGAAAACAAAGGAAAGTTGTGTTTGCTTTTTGGTTTATTATTGTTGTCTATTTAGCTAGGTAAACTGACAAAAAACACAAGGCCTGTTGTGTTTTTGTTTGAATTTTTTCTCAAGGAGTTATGAATTCTGATCATGACTATGGAATCCCTCAAAGGTTTGCATTGCCTAGATCACAATTTGATAGAGATGTAGTTGATGCACGGCAACAACATCAACAACAACAACAACAACCCCCTGCTGATGACCCTCAACAACGGTGTCGCATTAGAAATGCTGAACGACAAAGGAGATACCGTGCAAATCAAAGTGAGATTTGTGCTCAATTGAGAAGGGAGAGGGATGCACAACTTCATAGACAGCGACGGGCTAATGAGCAACCTGATCAAGTAGCTGCTCGACTAGAAGCGCAAGCTCACCGACAGCAGTCGCTAAGAGATCATGAGCAACCTGAACAAGCTGCTGGTCGACGTGCGGCTGATGCGCAATAACACCAACATGTTAGAAACAATGAGCAACCTGAACAAGCTGCTGCTCGACGTGCGGCTGATGCGCAACAACACCAAAGAGCATACGTCCGAAACAGACGCGTGCGCAGGGCTCGGTTTTAAAATGCGGCACGTATTGATGTTGAAAACAATAATTTACCTGACATTCATTCTTTAGGTGAATTTAACATTTTATGTGAACATTATGGAGCAATCAAATTCGACCGTGAAACTAATTTTAAATGTTGCACAAATGGAAAGGTACAACTTCCTAATTTATTAGATTATCCGCCTGAGTTACGGGATCTTTTACTTGATGATTCTGCTCTGGGTAAACATTTCCGTAAGTGTATTAGAATTTATAATAATGCATTTAGTTTTGCTTCTCTGTCAGCTAACTTACGTCCGCCCCCAGGAAATGGGCCTCCATGTTTTAGGATATGTGGACAACTGCTACATAGGTATGGAGCACTGCATGCTAATGAAAACCAAGTGCCCATGTTTAGCCAACTTTACATTATCGAAGCTGCTAATTCACTGGATATGCGTATGCAAAACCCTTCTAATGCAGATTGCAACAGAGACTTGATGGAACAAATACAAAATGTGATAAATAGAGTTTCACCTTATGCCGCAGCCTATCGTAACTTGGCTCAGGTTGAACGGGAAGAGGACGAAAGGGCGCTTTTAGAAAATAGACCAACCTCCGTAGTGGGTATGTATATGCGAGAAGGTGAAGACAGGAGGAGATACAATGCTCCACATCACGAAGAAGTTGCAGCAATTTTTGTAGGTAACGATGGTGCACCTCCCGCTGGTAGAAATATTGTTGTTTATCCAAGAGATCAGCCCTTGCGCAATATTCCTTACACATCTACAAACATTGACTCCATGATGTATCCAATGATTTTTCCTAGAGGTGATCCTGGATGGAGTCCAAACATGAATCACGTCCAACAGCATGCAACTGAAAGGCGGAATAAAGTTACACAATTGCAGTATTATATTTATCGTATTGCCATTAGACGTGAATTTTCTGCTTTACATTTAGCTGGAAAACTATTTCAACAGTTTGTTGTTGACAGCTATGTCAAAGTTGAGGGAGCGAGACTCGACTTCATACGCCAGAATCAAGAGCAATTACGGGCAGATAGCTACACAGGCCTGATGGACTATTTAGAGGAAGCTGCTCATGAACGAAACCTCCGTGCAGGTAATATCGTTTTATTGCCATCTACCTTTTCAGGTTCACTGCGAAATATGCACCAATTGTACCTAGATGCTATGGCATTAGTTTCAAAACAAGGTAAACCAGATTTATTTTTAACTTTTACATGCAATCCTAAATGGCCTGAAATTGTTCAAAATCTTTTGCCTGGTCAAACCGCATCAGATAGGCCGGATCTGGTTGCACGAGTATTCAAATTGAAGTTGGAAACTCTTAAAAACGATATTATCAAAGATTCTGTTCTAGGTGTATCTGTAGCACAGGTGGATGTTATAGAATTTCAGAAAAGGGGTCTACCTCATGTGCACATGCTGTTGCATCTTGGCAACGAATTTAAGTTGCGCAATGGTGATGACATTGATTCATTGATATCAGCACGAATTCCAAATTGCGATCAAGAACCAGAACTTTATGAAATCATCAAATCCTGTATGGTCCATGGTCCATGTGGCCATTTGAATGTGTCTTCACCGTGTATGCAAGATGGTAAGTGCAGCAAAAATTTTCCAAAGCAGTTCAACAATGGAACTGTTTTAAATGTGGATGGCTATCCTTTATATCACCGACCAGATGACGGAAGAACTGTTCGAATTCGGAATATGGATCTTGACAACAGATGGATCGTCCCACACAACCCTTTCCTCAGCAAAAAGCACAATGCACATATAAACCTAGAGGCCTGCGTTTCCATTAAAAGTGTCAAGTATTTGTACAAATACATTTACAAAGGACACGATACTGCTCATATTGAAATCAATGAGCGAATAGATCACGACGAAATCAAAACTTTTTTTGATGCGAGGTATGTATCTGCTCCAGAAGCTGTGTGGCGTTTATGCTCTTTTCCAATGCACACTCAAAGTCATGCAATTTTACGACTTTCTGTTCACCTTCCAAATGAGCAGCAGATTTTTTTCAGAGAAGGACAGGAACACGTAGCACTGGAAAGAGGACAAGAGCACACCAAGTTAACTGCTTGGTTTGAATTGAATCGTGTTGACGAACAGGCACGTCAATATTTTTATCCTGGTATCCCCCACCATTATGTGTTTCAAACACGACAACATAAGTGGGTGACACGTCAGCGTGGAGCAGAAAAAATTGTAAGTAGAATGTACAATGCTAGCATTCGGCAAGGTGAAAGATATTTCTTACGTGTGCTGTTATTACATGTTCCTGGTGCGACTTCCTTTGAATACCTTAGAACTGTTAATGGGATTTTATATAGATCTTTTAGGGAAGCGTGTATTGCACTTGGACTATTGGATGACGATACTTTGTGGATACGAACCATGGAAGAACTTGGCAAATCAGCAACTCCCTCTAAAATTCGCAAAGCGTTCTCTTTCATTCTGATCCATGGAGAGCCAAGCAATCCAGCTGAGTTGTGGGAAAGATTCCGTGCTCACATGATTGAAGATTTTTTGAGACACCAGACGGAAGTACAAGCAGAGCAGTCAGCTCTTGGCAAAATTCAGGAAGTCCTGCAGCAATTTGGTAGGGTTGTTACTGACTTTGATTTACCTGCTTTTGAACAAGCTATTGCTGACGATCTACCAAATGCTGATGAAATGAGGGAAGAGGCCATCAACATGAGGAACACGTTGAATGCTGACCAACTTGCTGTTGCTGATGCAGTCCTAGATGCAGTGGCAACAAACGACAATAATAATGCTAAAGTTTTCTTCCTTGATGGACCCGGTGGAACAGGTAAAACTTTCACGTACAATTACATCATTCGCGAGGTTATTGGAAGAAACCTATCAGTAAGTACATGTGCATGGACTGGAATTGCAGCAACACTGTTACAAAATGGTAAGACAGTCCATTCTCTTTTTAAATTACCTGTTCCTGTATTGGACAATTCAACATGCAATGTCAAGCCTAACAGTAGGCATGCCGATTTCTTACGTAGTCAGCATATTTTGATATTTGATGAGGCAAGTATGATTCCTAAGCATGCACTTGAGGCTATTGATAAAATGTTCAGAGATATCTGTAACAGCGATGTGCCTTTTGCTGGAAAGGTTGTTCCCTTAGGTGGTGATTTTAGACAGACTCTTCCAGTAGTGAAAAGAGGCAGACCAGCACAGATAGTGGAAGCATGCATCAAGAGCTCTGTCTTGTGGCCAATAGTGCAAATCTTTCATCTAAATGTCAACATGAGAGCTGCACCTGGAGAAAGGGGATTTGCAGAATTCCTACTTGAATTAGGAAGTGGAACGATACCGAAAAAAGTGGATGAGCCATTTAAAGACTCCATCGAAATTCCGCACGAATGTGTTGTGCACGAAAATAATGATATCGTCCATTCTATTTTTAGTGATGCTGGAGGAGAGGATATGTCGAGTCGTGTAATTCTGACACCGACCAATGATGAGGCTTTAGTAATTAATGAACGGATTCTTCAGGGAATGCCTGGTGAAACAGCCACGTACTTTAGCGTCGATTCTGTTGTTTCTGATGAGCAAGAAGAGATTGACCTGTATCCGATGGAGTTCATCAATTCGCTTACTCCTTCTGGAATGCCTCCACACCGGTTGAACTTGAAAGTCAACAGTATAGTGATGCTGCTAAGAAATTTATCGTTGAAGGACGGTTTATGCAACGGCACCCGATTAGTCATCCGTAATCTCCGAGAGAATATCCTTGATTGTGAAGTGCTGACGGGTATCTCCGCTGGAAATCGGGTGCTCATTCCTAGAATAACATTGTGTCCCAACGATACCAACCTTCCATTTCAGCTGAAGCGTACACAGTTTCCTCTCCGTTTGTCCTACGCAATAACCATAAACAAAAGTCAAGGTCAAACTTTTGAACGGGTTGGTATTTACATGCAAAGGCCTTGCTTCAGTCACGGTCAACTGTATGTTGCATTTTCACGAACACGACGCTTTGAAGCGGTGAAAGTAAAGGTTTGTAGAACTTTGCAGCAAGGCTATGTTAGAGAGAGATGCTACACTAGAAATGTAGTCTACCAACAGGTATTATGAATATTTTTTACAAAAATATTTGTGCAATTGATATTAAATGTTTTGAATTGAAACTTTACGCAAGGTTAATGAGGAGGCATCACATTACATTACCTGGAAATTAAATTGGTATACATTGAATTGAATAATACTGAAATTAAAGCAGTTTACATTGAAATGAATTACATTGAAATGAATTACATTGAAATGAATTACATTGAATTGAATTACATTGAATTGAATTACATTGAATTGAATTACATTGAATTGAATTGAATTGAATTGAATTGAATTGAGTGAGTATAGCATTAGATTAGATGACCTAGAAATTAGATTAGTTTATATTAAATAGATTAGATTGAATATGCCAAATGATTAGTATAATAGCATTAGATTAGATTACCTTGAACTTTGAGTGTAGATTGAAGATTGAATAGATTATGGAAAAATATGGAAGCGGCATTGAGCCGAGTGGAGGAGGGTATGAAAGCGGCATTGAGCCGGGTGGAGGAGGGTATGAAAGCGGCAATTGAGCCGGGTGGAGGAGGGTAGGCAAGCGGCAAAAAGCTGTTGTATGTGTGACATATTTTATTTTATTCTTTTTTTTGAGATTCGGATGTCATTGAAAAGGCAGTTTTATCATTGTTACACAGCAACATATGGTCAAACATGTTGAACTGCATGGTTTCTTTTAAAATTGGTATGAATGTTTAGCTTATAAGTCTTCTCCTTTTTTTAACCTGATAGTCCATTGTTATTAGCATAACTTCAGTTCAATAGGAATTTCTTTTCTTTTTAGATGGCAAGACAAAGTGTAAACCTCTTCACATTATTGATTTTACCTTGTGGTATTGAGACACCATACACTCAGCTAAATGATTTCTTCATTAATCATGGGTAAGAAACCTTTTAAGAATTTTTCCTCACTTCCACCTTTATTAACAAATTGAAAAGAGATTCAGATTTTCATGAGTTCATTTATGACCACAAGTTATTTTCATACGTTTAGAGTATGCAAAGTGTCGTAGAGTAGAAGATACATATCAGCTAATGTGAAGAAAAATGACATTTCCTTGCACTTGAAAGATCAGCCTATGTTTATTGAGATATTAGACAGTCAGAAAGTTTGAAATTTCTCATATTGCGGATATACTTTTAAGTGATCTGAAGTAACTGAAAACAGCAGTGTATGTTCGAAATTCATGGTTGCATGTTCACAAGTTTATCACCCTTGACATGACCCACCCTCCTTTTTAACAGTTTAAACTCCCACTGAACATTGCTTATTATACCTATCTGTACGGTTTCTTCTGGAAGAATAGACTTAGTCAATCCCTTTTGGCTTAAGATAACTAGAAGTTTTTACCCTGGAGTCAGTATAATAATCACTGTGTTTCTTGTGCTTGAGAACATGCATCAACTACTTTGCCATGAAATATTTTGTTCAGCAATATTTATCTGATTATACATTGTAAAATATATAAATTGAGAATATATAACTTGAACTATTTTCCAGTGGGTTTAGTTCACTTTGTGATTGTCGTTTATTAATGACATATTGTATTGACTGCAAGTCCTGAAAGAAATATTCTTAACAATCTGATTATCGATTTTTTTTTCAGAATCGAGTATTAATCTAATTAATTAAATGGCTGATAACAACAATCAAGCAGGAGTAGCTGCATTACGTAAGTAACTCACAAAAATTTCATGTTGTTATTATGTGGATACTGCTTTCAAGTTCAATCTTTCACAACGTGTCATTAAATCTTTGTTTTTCCTTTTAGTCGCAAATCTCAATTTGAACCAACAAGGTATGTCTTTCTTTTTTTCAAAATATTTCTATTGTTCTCTATAAGGAAATTATACCTTTTTTTCTTTTTTTCATTCATATGATGTGTTTGCTGATTGTTTATTTTTTATTGATTTTTAGATGTTGAAAATTTGTTGCGCAATCTAGATAGGCAAGAGCCAGATGCAGCAATCAGTAAGAATTTGTTTAACCTTCTTAATATTACCATTCTTCAATTATTAACTAAGGATACTTTCTTATTATAGTTGCTATATACACGACGTTCCTGAGGGAGCAACTGGCCAACGGAGGGCCTACGGACGACAGAACCCTCGGTTCGTGAGTGCGGCATGGAGGGGTGTACATCCCTCCACAAAACACCCGCAGCTGGGGTCGGGGCCGGCGTGATGGTAGGCCGCGACCATATTGACCATCCATTTATTTCATGGTGATATTTACGAATGTAAAAAGATCCAGTGGTTGAAAAGTATGTTGCCAATATTGAAGGAAAATGGCGATCGAGTTTTACTGTGCAGTCAATTCGCCTTATACCTCCAAGTTTATTTATTTGTTTATTTATTAAAGTTAGTTAATTAAATTATTGATTAATATGTTGTTAAATTTTAGTTGTATTTTGTATTTTATTTATTGAATAGTATCCCGGGTAAAAACTTTTTACCGAACTTAACTTCGAAAACATTAGGTCAAATCCACCATTCCCGTGTACGTACCCCATGACGAAAAAATAAATCATAGAATCGCAACTCAAAAACATCCCAGGCGGCATCGCTTGCCACCCTTGTTCAGTATGCGTTGTGTCGCAGAATTTAGCTCTTGCAAAAGTTTCTTTTCAGGCATTAATTTTTTAATTCATTTCTTACATTCAGCAAATTTAAAACAGAAACAAATAGCAACATGGCTCACAATATATATTCATACGCAGAAGAGAAGTAACTTTAATGTAAAAAAACGCAATATATAACTCAGAACCGTTTACCCAGACAAACAAAACCAAACATTGAATAATATTACAAAAATGATACCTTCTAACTTTTTCTTTTGTTCAAAAGTTACTACTGGACTGCAACCATTAATGAATTTTTGAAATGATATATTTAGTTCTTCCCAAAACCATCAACATCATGATTAAAACCATGAGTTTCATTTCTTTGTGCTTTTTTATTATTGCCTAAAAGAATATTTCAATTGTAATACCGAAAATAAAAAAAAAACAAAACAAAAAACAAAAAAAAAAGGAAATTCAAGTACGCATTTATCCTAAAAACAATAACTAAGAACAAAAATTTACACAGAAGATAAAAATCATACAGCCAAAGTTATATACCTAGGCATAGTACGTAAACGATTACCATAACACAAAATATGCATAAACGCGAAAAAATATAAACTTAAGAAAAATACAGCCAACAACGCTTATTTTTTGTAGGATAGTTTCATTGCACAGTCATTTAAATTACATAATCCATTCTTCTCTTAAGTAACCCTCTCAACATTATAACCCATCATGTGCTTCATTTCTACTTAACAGATGAAAACATTCAAAAAACATATACAAAAAACCTAATCATGCTATGACGAAATCTAAAGAAAAACAAAACAAAGTAAAAGAAACTTTGAAAATATATTAACCTTAAAAATAACAATTAAAAACACAAACGTAATGACAGAATTAGTATAGCTGAAAAATTTTTAACATATGAAAACATTCGTGGAGCCATTTTTTATTTCCAGTTCAAAACTCCTCCTCTGCGCTGGAAAATTCAAAACACAACAGTAAACATCCCTCTTATCCTTTATTTATCCACTAATACTAACTGTGTTTTAACTAAATAGATACTATTTCAGTTAGGCACAACTTCTAATTAAGCTATGAAGCTTAATTTAGAGGATGACGCTTAGTTAGGAGAAGTCAGCAGTCTAATTAAGCCATAAAGCGCCTAAATAGGCGCAAAAAAAATTAAAAGATGAAAAACACATAGAAAAATTTCTGGTCGCACGCTCTTTTCGATTGTGAAGTGTTTACATAATGGTTAAGAACGTTTTGACAAAAAAAATTGAAAAATTCTACGTAGCCGAAAGTCTAAAAACAGCATAGACATATTCACCGCCAAATTAAACGGTGTGTCTCCAAATTAGTAGTTGATTCGCCAAATTAGGCGAATATAGAAAACTGCTAATTAGTAGCAGTACATTGGGTTGCGTTCATCGCAATAGTCAAATTACATAAAAATACGCTTAGTTAGCTGCTTAACATTTTCAAGAAAATTCTCGTTTTTCCCCGTTAGACTTTTCTACAAACGTGGTCAGATGATCCCAAATGAAACTATCCATCATAACATGAATTTATCATGATGCGAATTGGTCGTTTAAAGTGTAAAAATATCGAAAAAGCGAATATATACGCTTAATTAAGCTACTAACAGCTTAATAAGACTTGCATTGATAGCCAAATTAGGCGAAACTCCAAATTAAGCTTCATAGCTTAATTAGAAGTTGTGCCTAACTGTATTTTAACTTTACCTTTCAATACCAATTCACATCATCATGATAGTAAACAACAATATTGATCATGTTCTGTAGCCATTATCAAACACTTCTAAACTCTTTTACTTTCTATATTTCATACCTGTAAACAAATTAATAACACTCGATTAACTTTCCAGCATACTTTCCTATTGTAAACATACACTTTCTATTTGTTTTCTACTGCAATTTCACTACCATTTTTATACAGTGAAAGACATAAAAATGCTTTCTTCGTAACTTCATAACTGTGGAGCCATTTTGAAATAAATAAAATAAGGAACAGTTCGTTACCAAAACTAATCAGTAACTGCTCGTGTAGGACCTGCATCTTTATGATCTGATCGTTTTAACTCTGTTTTTATTCTCTTTTAACGCTGTATTTATTAAATCCGTTTGACTCATGTACTTACGTATATTACTTTATATCTCTTCCAAACAATCTTCCACCGAAAAAGAGTAAAATCATTTTCACCAATGTCAACTTCATCTACACTACTTCTGTACTGCTGCACTCCCATAACTATTTGATAACTATAAAAAGAAATTCGTAAAATCAACACGACTTTCTTCCACTCGTTCTTCGTTTGGTTTTCATCTGAAAAAACCTATATATAAAAAAAAACAAACATCTGTTCAAAAACTCACCTACGCATGTGTGCTACCTGCTAACTAATCACTTACACACATGCTGCTGCCTGTTCTTTTATTAATCGTTCGATCTTTCTGCAGCTTATCTTTTAAAAACTTCACTGCACTTCTTCTGTATATCTAAATATGATTTTTCATTGTAAACAAATAACTAACTCACTTGCTACCCGTGTTGTTTTATTAATAAGAGTAAAAGTTTAGCAATAAACACGATAATAAAACGTTTTATAATAATAACAATACCTTCGTGCATACAAACCTGTGTTTCTTCGTCAGTTCTTTCGTCGATTTGCTGCCTAAAACAATCAAATTTAAATTAAAATATTCGTATACAAAAAGAAACACGTCTTCTTCGCGAAGTTTCTTGCTCAGGAAATGATCGTTGACAAATTTCGAACGATTAACATTGCATTGCTCGCACTCCTCCAAAGACGTTTTTCGGCTGAGTTCCACTGCGCAAACCAAAAATAACAAAACGGAGGAGCATATACTAATCTCGGAAAATCAAAAAAAGTGTTCTCGCATCTACGTGGTTTTACGACAAAAAGGGAAAAAATAAGAAGGATTTGACCGTGAAAAAAAAAAAAATATGTCACTCTCTAAAATAAAAGTGGTATGCACAATCGCGGATTATTATAATAAGATAAAAACATTAAATAAATTCTTCGGTTCTTTTCTTGATTCCCCTCCCAGTCAACAAAATCGGCAAAAAAACACTGTGACGGAGAGAATTTTTATTGAAATTGTGTGCATATCTATATAGAAATGCACTCCTTCGCATAGATCTTTTAACAAATGTGCCGACTGGGCCGTTTCTATTTCATTTTATTTTTTGTGAACTCTTTGTGGGTGACACAAACGTTTGCTGAACATGGGCGGCGAGCGACGCCGCCTTGGCGGCTAGTCTATATATTAATAGCCCATAGAGGCCTTTACGATTTGGACCATAATGCAACACGATGAAAAAAATCCACCATCTTGGTAGTAAATAGAAGACCTCCCGCAGCGTTGTAAACAAAACTTGGTAGTCACGTCAAGTTGGTTGAAAGTTTTCTTATAATCATGTCGTCTTATTTCAATTCATTACCTGTTGTTGCTCGCAAAAGGTACGAAGAGAAAATTTCACTAATTGGTAATCAAGATCCGTACCAAATCCCCGATCAAGAATGGAATTCTGATCTTAATTCATTTCCTCCTCTCACCTACATTGACATGGTGAATTATCTTATTCTTGGATCGAGCCCCTTTTATAATATGAAAGATTTCAAGAATTATAAAAGTTTGGAGTGCTACGATCGTTTCTTATCCGGATGGGTTCAAAAGGTTCAAACTTTTCAACACACCACAGAAAACAAAACTTTCACTGTTATTCGAGCAAGGGTTCTTCATAGTAGTCAACGTCTTAGTGAGAAACCGGTGTCTTCTTGGATAATTTGCAACAGCGATGGAGAAATCTGCTGCTGCCATTGTACATGTATGGCAGGTTTGGGTGAAAGTTGTTCCCATGTAGCTTCCATTATGTTTTTTGTTGAGGCTGCAGTGAGATTGCAAGAGAAAAAAACCGTAACCCAAGAACCTGCTTATTGGCTATTACCATCATCAAAAAAATCAATTGAGTATGCTGCAGCCAAAAATATTGATTTCACTTCATCTGCTACTCAAAAAAAAATATTGGATAATAAAGTGAAGGATCCCTATTCTACTACCGCATCATCATCTTCATCAAATAAAATCTGAAACTGGTGTTAATTTAAAAAAGAATCACCAATATTATTTTCAAGTACAAGCACAAATGGCTATCACTAAAATCAAGTCATGCCTTTTTTTTGTATGGACAGAAAAGGACCATTTCCTCCAACACGTACCATTCGATGAGTCATTTTGGAACAGTCACTTGAAAAAATGTAACACCTTTTTCAGTTCTGTTATTCTTGTAGAACTTGTCAGTAAATATTTCAGCCAAGCAACACCGGACACTGTTTCAACCGATCATGATTATGCTTATCCTTGCTCTATGGAAGAGTGAACATCAAGAAAAACGGCTATTTTTATAGCCACAATTATGAAAAAACATTACCTACGGCTTATTTTTAAACACCTATTATTATTCAAACTTATTATACTTACGTCCTGGTCGTCTAACTGGTAAGACCCTTGTGTTAACCACAAGTAATCCAGGTTCGATCCCTGGTCAGGGCATACATCAACCAACCTGATTTCTAATAAAATATTGCCAAAATAATGTTTTTTTTAAATATATGGGCTATGAAAATAGCCATTTTTTCTTTAGACATCTTTGATCCAATTAACCAGCAACTGTAAACAGAAGACAGAAGATTTCTAAAAGACACAATCATTACGTAAGTTGCCATTAATGTTTTTTATACATATGTGGCTTTAAAAAAAGCCGTTGTAGTTTGTCCAAAAACCAGTTACTCATTAGGAACAACTGAAGGACATAAGTTAGTGATAGCACATGCCACAGTGGTAATTTTATCCAACATAGGTAAATCTTGTCCAGGTCTTGTCATGACTAAACTAATGGGTATGGTACTTTCTAGCATGGTAAACTTTTGTCTAACTACACCAATAACTAATAGACTAATAGACTAATAGACTAATAACTAATAGAACCCTGTGGTGTGATTCCGATAAGATATTTGATGGTGTTGTGGTGTTTGTAGTTAGACCATGTTTGAGCTCTTGCATAAAGATTGGATGGACGTTCGATGAACACTTCAAAACAATCAATTATAGCCACCACTTTCCGGCCAAAGTTTTCACGAAAAATCAGTGGCATTGATATTACTAAATCATCACGATGGGGCCAAAATACTAATTGCTTCAAATTGACATACAACAAGTCTATCACTTCAGTAAAGCTTTTTGATACTAAGCTAGCACTCACACCATATCTGTACGCCAAATCTTGAACTTGAAGGTTTAAACGCAGCCTCATCAAAGTTACAATATATTTCTGGAACTTTGTTAAACCAGAATTTTTCATGAAGGATATGTATTCCGATATGAGTTCGAACATTGCCATCAAAACTTTGCTTGATGCGAAGCCAGTATAATATAGTACTTTTGCATCATCATGAAAATCTGTCTCATCCATTAACCTAATGGTACCAACAGCTTTACTTAACCGTGCAACCTGTCTACGCAAGGAACTATTTTCAATACGAAGCTGACTAACTTCATCATCTTTCTCATCAACCTCGTCAACTTCCATCATATCATCATCAACAACTTCCATATCATCATCAAGCACATCATCAACCACTCTAGAACTACTTTCGGCTACAAAACTCAACTCTGACAACTTCAAAGCTGTCTCCATTTTCCTCTCAAAAACCTTCTTTCTCCTTCCTACACACCTTTCATATCTAGCAACACTACTACTACTACTGCTGCTAGCAACACAACTAGAACTACTAACAACAGCAACATCACCATTACTTTCATCAACATCACTATTTAAACGGTCACCATAACCCCACTTCAGCGATGGCACCCAATCTGGGTTTGTATCATCCAAAAGATGAGCAGGTGAACCACTAACAAAATGAGTACTACAAACTCGCCAGGTATCGATTTTTTTGTACGATGAATCAGCACGATGGATAGCAGCCAGCCAACAATTTCTTCGCCTCTCTGTTAGTGCTTTTATCTGGTCTCCTTGGATTGTAATAATCTTCGGCAATCGATAAAAGCTTACATTTTGTTTGCCCTGTATGTTATCACAATCTACAACACAGCAAGCTGTAGGCATCTTGATAGTGATTTGTGAACCGAGTTGTTTACTTTACTACCAAGTTTACTACCAAGATGGCTGACCGTGATGCATTTCGGGTAATCTCGGAAATCGTAAAAACCTCTATTCTCTGTTTGTCCGTTTGTCTGTTACGCAAAATGGTAGATGTGAACTGCGAAAGAGAGTCATCAATGTAAGATCACACATAAATTATTTCTCTTCTTGTGCGCGACGTCAGTGTGAAACCATTGTATTGAGACCCTAATCGAATGCGACGTTTAGGGAAAATTATCTCGATAACCAATAGGGATAACTGACGTTTTTTGGGGTCCGCGATACAGGTTATGCGGTGAAGAAAAAATTTAGGCCAAATGTTTTTTGCGACGGGTGTGTGACGTCATCAAAATCTTTGATCGACGATATCTCCGTAACGGTGCGTCATAGACATATGATCCCATACATTTTCTTGCTCAGAATTTCGAGCTCTACAAGATGGTGACACTTTGTATTGTCAATTCCTTAATTCCATATTTCGTGAACTCTTTGGGAGGTGACACAACGCAGGCTTAACCTGGGCGGCGAGCGACGCCGCCTTGGCGGCTAGTTTTTATAAAAACTGAAGTGTAATTACCTGTTTGTAAACATTGAGATAATAATAATAACATACAAAAAACAGTTTGCATAATTTAAGATTTCAAGCTGCGCTTCTAAATCCAAATCGTTTTAATCCACATTATTCCTTTCACTAAAATTCCACAAAAGCTAATATGAAAAAGCTATATTAAGAAACGAAAAAGTATTCTGTCACTCACCTCCTATACAAAAACCATACCCCCATGTTGTGAAACGGGAAAAAGCAACGTCAGCAAATTATTAGCTCGATACGCATGCGTGACTTTCCCGTTTCTGGGGACACCTTCATAACTAAGGGTATTTTAATAACCATTCTCACTAACGTCAACGGTTTACTAAAATTTATTTATTTATTTTTTTGTAAATTCAAGATTTCACAAGTACAATTCTTTAAATTGGCTTAGAGATGTACAATCTAAGTAAAATTCCGTTCGTTTTTCTCTAATTTCAACTTTCATGCTTGAAGAATGCAATTATTAATTTCACATATTCACAAATATTTGGTGTGTTGCTCGAAGATAACGAATTGTTACAAAGCTGGTGAGAAAACAACAGTCAGCAGTTTTCTACAAGAGCAAATTATTCGTTTACCACGTTTTATGTTGTTGCTGTTGGTTTGATGTTTGATAGTCCCTCGTTTCTCCAAAGCCATCTTCTGATCATTCTGACATCACCATACAACCTTCATTTCTACTTATGAAAAGGTCCTGTGTCACATGCCTTTGATCTTTTCGGAAGAGGTCGGCATTACTCAACATAGTGAGATAACATCCTACTTGTCCATCCATCGTCCAACACCCATTGTTAGCTACCCCTATGTTGAAGCTACAGTAGAGCCCATTAGTATTTTGTGTTGGATTATATCTAAATGAACCCAAAATGCTATATCTTATAACAGACACGGAGGGAAGTTGCATAAATTGTTTACACTCAATACACTCAAAACGTAGAGAGAGAAAACTTCAACTTTTTATTAGCTTTTGTTTTAAAAAAGTTACGCGCTCTAACATGGGTGCTATCAAACAGGGGGGAAATGGTTTCTCTTCTTAAAAAGTTCACACGGGAGGAGAGAAAAAAGGCACGTGCTAAATGAATAAATAGAATAAAAAAACGTTCGATCAGAACGCTTAACAATTAAAAGAACAAATTAATTTATTAAAAGAAAAGCAAAAAAAAACATTTTGTTTTGATATGATACTCTTTTTTTACTTATCGGTTTTTAAACATTTTGATTGCTCAAAAAAAAAGTTCACCCGTCTCAGACAGTCAGACAAGAGTTAGTGGCAAACCGAACATATGCTGCCACGTTCTGCCACTGCTGTTTTTTGTCCAAAAGGTTTAATCAGTTAGTTTCTTTGTATTTAGTTGATGTACTGTTTTCAAAGCCAAGTCAACGTGGAATATAAAACTAACAATAATGATAAAAACAAAACGTTATTCCTATTAGTTCATCAGCCAAAAAAAGTCACGTTCGATTGGGGTTGCAATGTATTTGCTTCGAACTCACGTCGCACACAAAAAAAGAAATAATTTCGCTCACAACTTAATCTACCATTTTGCGTGACAGCAAACAAACGAACAAACAAACAGACGGAGAATCGGCTATTAATATATAGACTAGCCGCCAAGGCGGCGTCGCTCGCCGCCCATGTTCAGCCTGCGTTGCATCACCACCTGCTCCAAATTATTGCACTTAAAACCAGCGGTAAGACTTCCTTTGCTACTGGCTTTATCGCTTAATAAAGCTCGTTTGCACATGAAGAGAAATACGTTCCTGGTGTTTCAAATCCAGCATGTTTTTAACTCAGCCGTTCATTGTTGCGGTCGCATTTAAAATGTCAGTAGAATTTCTTGCTTTACACAATGCATTCCGAACGTAAACTTCACGTGGTTTTTATTTACGATTTTAAACCAATCAAATATCAGTTTAACAATACGCTCAAAACGCAGAGAGAAAAAAGTTTTCAACTTATTATTAGCTTTTCTTTTACGCGCTCTAACATGGGTGCTGTCAGAAGTAGGTGAAAAAATGGATTTTCTTCTTAAAAAGGTCACACGGGAGGAGAAAAAAATGCACGTGCTAAATGAATGAATTGAATAGAAAACGTTCGATCAGATTAAAATAGATTAAAAGAAATTGATTAAAAGAAATTAAGACAACTATTAAGACAAAAGCAAAAAAAAAATATTTTGTTTCATGATTCTCTTTTTTTATTTCACCCGTCTCAGACAGTCACGAAAGCGTTAGGATACACTGGCAAACCGAACATGCTGCCACGTTCTGCCACTTCTGCTTTTTGTCCAAAATGTTTAATCAGTTAGTTTCTTTGTATTTAGTTGATGTATTGTTTTCAAAGCCAAGTCAACGGTGGTCCTCACGGCTGTTTCGTACGCGAAATTAAGATAAAGCGGAGCGCGTATTATTTTCATGTAGTCGCCATAAACATGGTGCACGCAGAAATCATGATCTAGTCCATTAGAATATCTGAACGAAGTTCTCTTTAATTAAAGACTCTCTGGATATAAAAAAGTTTATTTCGTCGTTTTTAATCTTTGGCATACATAATAATCACAGAAGTTTCCCTGGATTATTAGAGAATTTTACTTGAAAAGCTTATAAAGTTTTGTTATGATTCTCCATAGCAACTCCCTTGGAGATGGACTTTGTACGAAATAAGTATGACCTGGAGTTTTATAGGCATCAAATATTATGTAATGGAGTTGTTAATAGATGTATCAACACTATATAAAGATCTGTGACTTTAGCCATTTTTTTTTGTTTGGCACATATTTCAGCACATATTTCAGGATAACAATTTGATACACAGGTAATTTCCTTTAATAATAATACAGCACAGCACAGCACATATAAATTTGATGCTGATAACTTTCTTCATTTTACTGTCGGTTTGATTTGTGGAGCTTCGGGAGGGTACGTAGATAGAGTAGAGAGAGGAAGTGCTGATTCATGATATGCCTTATGTCTGACAGGATTTTTGATGTTACTGTATCAATGTTTTATTTGTTTGAATGAATGCTCTCTTCACCCTGCTCTCTATAGAAAGCTGATGTTTCATTTTCTCAAGAAATGTTCCATATGTGAATTTTTGGACTGATCTTTATATCAGGGCAGTTTTTATGGAGAAAATCCAAAAATTCTGATATCAATATTTCTACAAAAAATTTGAAACTTACACAATGTTGTATAATTATTTATTCGAACACGGTCAAAAATAGTACCCACCCAGTGAATCAATTTTTTCAACTGACAGTGCCCTGCTGAGTTAAAAATGTTATGACATCTGCTACCTTATTCATTAATTAATCTTGAATTTTCCATTCAAAAATCTTTATATATCTGCGTTCAAAAAGTTGAAGGTTTCCCTCCCCATTTGTTTACATTTTTTATAACTCGTTCCAGGCCTCCGTAAAAAACGCTTAATTTCGTAGAATCGCCATTTGAAACAGCCGTGTCCTTGGAATATAAAACTAACAATAATAATAAAAACAAAACGTTATCTCTATTGGTTCACCAGCCAAAAAAAGTCACGTTCGATTGGGGTTGCAGTGTATTTGTTTCGAACTCACGTCGCACGCAAAAAAAGAAATAATTTCGCTCACAACTCAATCTACCATTTTGCGTGACAAACAAACAAACAAACAAACGGAGAATTGGCTATTAATATATAGATAAATGTCCATGATTCAAATTATGTTCTCTTTACATACCTAATGGGAAGAGTATAGTTGCTTTTTGCTGAATTATTCTATCCTAATTTTATTCTTGTGGTAGCACTTCCTTTTTTTCAGTTTTATATTGAAATTTTGATGAACAAAAAGGATTTGTTAAGTGTATTACCACTACACTGGTTCTTAAGATATTGATGTTTTTGTATCAGTGTGAAAGTAATCCTCATGGAGGGAGTTTACCATCAAAATATCCATCCTTATGCAGACAAGCCGACAAATCAGTCATGTCTCCCTGTAAGACGAGTTACTTTGTTCTGCCTTGTAGGAGCTCATTTGAGAGATACATATAGTATCACAATCTGGATTATTTATATACTGTCAGAACTCTAGTGTAATAAGCTGGAATTTCCTAAATGGTTCCTACCTTCTTAATTACTTTTCGCCTTTTAAGCAAATTGATTAAAACGTGATGACTGGAGTTGATTTTAGAAACAAAAACACCCTATATCCACACTAAATTAATTCATTCCTGTGAAGGAAGTACATAACACAAAGGGAGAAACTGTTTGTCATAAAAGATTGTCTGTGGTCATGTTATAACGTTTAATAGAAACTAAAACAAAACTTTAGTGAAAGTGAGTGTGGAAACCAAAAAAAATTTGAAATAAATTTGAATTTTGTTATTGTAAAGTTTTTATCCTGTTAGATTTTCTTCAAATACGACAACAAAAACATTCTTGAGATTGGATGACCACTGGGATAGCAATAAATTACAGACACGATTTCTATCTGATTTACTTAACTTAATATTTCATTTAAACATTTAAGGGTATATACAGCAATTTCTTAATATGAATTATAGCTATACACTAGTTAAAAATGCTGCAACAGTCATTACACAGCAACGGCATCTCTTGTGGTGTCGAAAGTCACGGTGGTTTGGATTGGTGATTCCTAAACAATGAACAAGAAAACAATACACAACACTGTCAACACGTTCTCAAATAGAACATTGTACACTGCGAGACTTACAGATATGATTTGAGTGTCCTGAAAGTTTTTGACCAAGAAAGAGAAGGTTGGTCGTTCCGTTGGCTTTTCCCTCCAACAATTCAACATCATTTGGAAGCTAAAATGAAATCCCATACAATGTAAATACTGTTGAGTTCTATAAACTAATGCATGGTTTTTCATAGCCTCCATCTATACTTACATCTGTTCCGAGCAAAAGCTTGGTTTCGACAACCGATACCCGTTTTCCAACATATTCAAGAGCTGTTCCGGATATATGTTGGCATAAGGAGTTTCTCCTAAAATTAGGAAGAACAAAAACGTTTCTTAAAAATTCAGCTAAGGTAAATTAATTCAAGGCCTGCTTTTGCCTCGTTACATTTGACTTATTTTTATGACTTTTACCTAGAGTTTCTCAAAAATTTTCATATAAACTTTTGGCGGCAATAATAAATAATTGAGTCTTACCGAATGTAAAAATCTCCCACATAAGAATTCCAAATGACCACCTATAAAATCAAATTACTGTAAATAACTTACAAACGTATATTACGTACATTCCCATTCACTGATATTCTAATGGCATCAAAGCCAAAATATCGAGCAAACTGACCATAGCCACATGAATTTCAAGGGACCTTCGCATTTGATTTCGACCTGAGGAAGTGCCAGTTAATGGGAATATACTTTACAGTTACTTTGCTTTCCTTAGCACAAACCATCGCTGGCTACCAAAACTTTCTACATTCAATGGTTAATAAACAATGTCAAAGCAGACTTACACATCGCTTTGTGATGTATATACACTATCAAAAAGAGATTCCATTGCCAGCCATTTATAAGGAACCGGACTCTGTAGGAAAATATGAACGATTAGAGTTAACTAATGTGCTCTGAATAATTTCAGGAAACTACCCGTTAATAAATATTTTATATTTAAAAATCAATACTTCATCTTACTCTTGTAACTTTTCTGTAATAATCAGTCACGTGTACATCTCGTGAAAGACCAAAATCCGCAATTTTCACCACGTGATTCTCTGCGACCAATATATTTCGAGCAGCAAGATCTCTATGGACAAACTAAAAAAGGAAGCATTATAATATTGGAAGTGATATTGAAAGTAAGAGGAAAAACGAATTTTTTGAAAATGTTGATATACCTTCAAAGATGCAAGATATTCCATTCCTTCGGCAACTTGCAAGCAATATGAGATGAGATGTTCGAAAGTCAGGATCTGTTTTGTTGATATGTTGTTGGACATGTTGACGTATTGTGTTGGCCTACGCTGTTGTAGGTACTTTTGAAGGTTTCCATTGCAACAGTACTCAAGAATCGACCATATTTCTCCTAAAGTCAGAATGATAAGATTTTAATATTTTGATAATAAAAGGTAAGTATAAAGGAACGGAGTATTTATTGAAATTAGGAGAGTTTCACAAGGGTTTTATCACAATTTCGTGTTGATGCGTTGTAAGATACAAAATATGAAAACAATAGCAACTTACCCTTTTGGATTGAAATGCCAATCAGGCTCACAACATTTTTATGTTTTCCAATTGTTTTCATGATTTGAATTTCAGCCAACATTTCCCTAAAGTTTTTCTCATTTGTACCTAAAAATGAGAAGAGCTGCTAACTAATAAGTGATATAAAGGCAAGCTTTAAGCCAACTCAAAAGAGTTATCTTCATAGTTGAGATGGCTTCAGAAATAGCATCAAAAAATCCAATAGCTCAAATTAGCAATTGGCAAAGTATCCAATATTGTGTTTAGATACTGATCCTCGAACATTTAGAAATTCTTTGTTATAGACATAAGCTATGGGCTCATATCCAACAACGCAATGTTAAAAAAAACTCGTCATTACAGAAAATGGATTTTTAAAATCTTAATCACATGGCTTTGAAGCCAAACAAAAAAAACGAAAAGATATTTTCAAAGCATACATCCAAAAACTGTAGTGAAAACATTAAAAACTCAACAGATCAGTTGATGATTGTTTGAACTGTATTAAGAATTAAAGATCTGCAATCTCTTGCCTTTTAACATCTTCACAGCAACAGTGGATGGAGGTTCAGCAACATTTGTTTGCACTGATGCAAGCATTACTTGACCAAACGCTCCTTTACCGAGGAAACCTTTTAACGTAATATTTTCACGAGGTATTTCCCATTTGACGTTTAATGGCAACGTTTTGTAGTATTCATTAGTTGTTTCCTTTGGCAAGCATACTGCAGAAGAGAATTTCACCAGACGAGACGTTTTTAGTTTATCAATTTTCTTATTTTTCATCAAATATCTTTTTAGCAGGAAAGTAGTTATTATCAACATCACAAGAGCTGCAGTAACGAGCGAAATAAGCAGTGCTAACGTTGATTTACCATGACCTTGCTTGGTCGTTGAAGGGCTTACTGTTTCTAAAACAATGAAAAGGGCATCAAATCGGTCATTTCCTTTACTTTTAGAGCTGCTGTTGCCAAGAATGCTCAAACTAATCACGCAAGCTTGAATATATTTTACCTCTCGGCTTTCTTAAAATGAAATTTTTAGTATCACTCTCTTTTTCATTTTCAACAACCATAGTGTAATTCCCGTAATCTTTTTCGGAGATATTGTAGAATTTGACGGTAAAATTTCTATATTGGACATCAGTTCGTTTCGCCTCTTTTATTATTGGTGCCGTCGATGGCACATTTACTTCTTTCTGATTAAAGAACAGTTTGTAATGCGAATCAAAAGGTACTTCGACAGGTTCTGCAACCGTTTCATTATCACCAATAGCAGCTTCGATGATCTTCAAGTTTTTAGAATCAAATATTGGTAAGAATGGCTCTTTTGGTACTTCTAAAGTAATTCATATCATTTACTCTTTAAAACTTTTGAAACTCTTCAATACTTCTGTTGAAAAGGTGACAATAACTGATTTGAAAAATATTACCTTGAGCATGCAGTTGAACCGTCTGATTAACACTACCATATCTGTTTTTTAATATACATTGGTATCTTCCATGGTCTTCCACACGTAATCTCTTAATTTTAAGGATTTGTCCGTCCTTTATGTATGTAATTCCCTCTACGTTGCTTTCCAGAACTGTGTTATCTTTACGCCTGTAAAATAAAGCGAAGAAAGTTGCGAGTTTCAAGATAACAGAACAGATATATATTTAGACAAGCATAAAACCCTATGAAAAGACTATAAGTATGATTACCATATAACAGTGATTGGCTTGGCCCCAGTGACAGAACAATCAATTTGCGCAGAATTTCCAATCAATTCAACGAAGAAAGAGTGTTTGTTTAAAAGTCGAGGTGCTAAAAACGGTGAAATCAACATTGTTTATTGAAAGGAAGATATTAGGTTCTGCGATGGTTCATTAATCTCATGCAACGCCTGAAGAAAGACTAAAATTAAAATGTTCTTTTTATCCAACATCATTGGCGGTAGAGTAGTTGATCATTGGTAGTTGATTTCCATTCTCTGACAACTGAAAAAGTGTCAAGTTTTTCTGTATACATGAAGGGCTCATATTTATTTAATGGATGATTAAGTATTAAGTTTTTGTTGTATAACAGATATCCAATGGAAGTTAAATTGGAGATTGGTTTTCATGTTGAAAATTGCCTTTGGAAACTTTTTCCTGCAGATGCTTTTATGTCTAATACAAAAGTTACAAGAACTTCTTGTGTTGAGAAGCTTTGCTGATTTTTTTCTCGTGTTTTGTTATTTTTTTATATTAAAAGCAGGTATCAGTAAGTATATAACTTTGGCTTTTGTGTCCTTTGGTGATGACCAGAGTCAAAGTCAAATCACTTTGCTGATAGAACGTACCTTTATGGTAATTCCTTCTGTTTTTGGTGGTATGTGAGTCTTCTTGAAGTGGAAATCCATTTGCTAAAGAAATTAAGGAGATTATAATCAATAAAAGTCTTCATTTTCTTCTTTTCTCCGTTCTATATTTATTGACTTCAATACGTTTGCTAATGAAAATGCATTTTAGTTTCTGATCATCGAGAGAATAGTGCATAAGTATAGTGCGCAACATTTTAATGACATAATTGGACATAATTAGAGTAGTGTGAAGTGGTTTATATTGACTAAACGTTTATTTTTAAATTGCTACTTCCCCTTAATTCAATTATCCCCTGAATACAACATAAATATACCAGAATACAACGAGATGTGATCGATGGATAGATAAAAGTGTTTGGCGAACAAATCGGACATTCTCAATGACACAATGGGGGTATGGTTATACAAATTGTTTGATGGCAATTGTATGAAAAATGGTTGAGCCTGTTTATCTTGTTAAGTTATTTATCTAACTTTCCCTGTTTTGTCTTCTTTTTTTTATCCCTAACGCCCTAACACCCTATTTGGCGCTGACGCCTTTTTGCAATACTTTGACTGCTACAAAAATGCAAGATTCAACATGTAACACCAAAGCATCTATTTACACTCACTCTGCCAAATATTGTACAATTTGTAATAAGTATCTTATTATACTAATTCGCGATTGTGCATCCGGTTTTTATTTTAGAGAGTGACATATTTGTTTTTTTTTCACGGTCAAATCCTTCTTATTTTTTCCCTTTTTGTCGTAAAACCACGCAGAGACGAGAGACACTTTTTTTGATTTTCCGCGATTAGTATATGCTCCTCCGTTTTGTTATTTTTGGTTTGCGCAGTGGAAATCAGCCGAAAAACGTCTTTGGAGGAGTGCGAGCAATGCAATTTCTTCGTTCGAAATTTGTCAACGATCATTTCGTGAGCAAGAAACTTCGCGAAGAAGACGGGTTTCTTTTTGTATACGAATATTTCAATTGAAATTTGATTGTTTTAGGCAGCAAATCGACGAAAGAACTGACGAAGAAACACAGGTTTGTATGCACGAAGGTATTGTTATTATTATAAAACGTTTTGCTAAACTTTTACTCTTATTAATAAAACAACACGGGTAGCAAGTGAGTTAGTTATTTGTTTACAATGAAAAATCATATTTAGATATACAGAAGAAGTGCAGTGAAGTTTTTAAAAGATAAGCTGCAGAAAGATCGAACGATTAATAAAAGAACAGGCAGCAGCATGTGTGTAAGTGATTAGTTAGCAGGTAGCACACATGCGTAGGTGAGTTTTTGAACAGATGTTTGTTTTTTTCAGATGAAAACCAAACGAAGAACGAGTGGAAGAAAGTCGTGCTGATTTTACGAATTTCTTTTTATAGTTATCAAATAGTTATGGGAGTGCAGCAGTACAGAAGTAGTGTAGATGAAGTTGAAGAAAGGATGATGTTTATTTACATTGGTGAAAATGGTTTTACTTTTTTTCGGTGGAAGATTGTTTGGAAGAGATATAAAGTAATATACGTAAGTACATGAGTCAAACGGATTTAATAAATACAGCGTTAAAAGAGAATAAAAACAGAGTTAAAACGATCAGATCATAAAGATGCAGGTCCTACACGAGCAGTTACTGATTAGTTTTGGTAACGAACTGTTCCTTATTTTATTTATTTCAAAATGGCTCCACAGTTATGAAGTTACGAAGAAAGCATTTTTATGTCTTTCACTGTATAAAAATGGTAGTGAAATTGCAGTAGAAAACAAATAGAAAGTGTATGTTTACAATAGGAAAGTATGCTGGAAAGTTAATCGAGTGTTATTAATTTGTTTACAGGTATGAAATATAGAAAGTAAAAGAGTTTAGAAGTGTTTGATAATGGCTACAGAACATGATCAATTATTGTTGTTTACTATCATGATGATGTGAATTGGTATTGAAAGGTAAAGTTAAAATAGTATCTATTTAGTTAAAACACAGTTAGTATTAGTGGATAAATAAAGGATAAGAGGGATGTTTACTGTTGTGTTTTGAATTTTCCAGCGCAGAGGAGGAGCTTTGAACTGGAAATAAAAAATGGCTCCACGAATGTTTTCATATGTTAAAAATTTTTCAGCTATACTAATTCTGTCATTACGTTTGTGTTTTTAATTATTATTTTTAAGGTTAATATATTTTCAAAGTTTCTTTTACTTTGTTTTGTTTTTCTTTAGATTTCGTCATAGCATGATTAGGTTTTTTGTATATGTTTTTTGAATGTTTTCATCTGTTAAGTAGAAATGAAGCACATGATGGGTTATAATGTTGAGAGGGTTACTTAAGAGAAGAATGGATTATGTATTTTAAATGACTGTGCAATGAAACTATCCTACAACAAATAAGCGTTGTTGGCTGTATTTTTCTTAAGTTTATATTTTATCGCGTTTATGCATATTTTGTGTTATGGTAATCGTTTACGTACTATGCCTAGGTATATAACTTTGGCTGTATGATTTTATTTGTGACTTTTTATCTTCTGTGTAAATTTTTGTTCTTAGTTATTGTTTTTAGGATAAATGCGTACTTGAATTTCCTTTTTTTTTTGTTTTGTTTTTTTTTTATTTTCGGTATTACAATTGAAATATTATTCTTTTAGGCAATAATAAAAAAGCACAAAGAAATGAAACTCATGGTTTTAATCATGATGTTGATGGTTTTGGGAAGAACTAAATATATCATTTCAAAAATTCATTAATGATTGCAGTCCAGTAGTAACTTTTGAACAAAAGAAAAAGTTGGAAGGTATCATTTTTGTAATATTATTCAATGTTTGGTTTTGTATGTCTGGGTTAACGGTTCTGAGTTATATATTGCGTTTTTTTACATTAAAGTTACTTCTCTTCTGCGTATGAATATATATTCTGAGCCATGTTGCTATTTGTTTCTGTTTTAAATTTTCTGAATGTAAGAAATGAATTAAAAAATTAATGCCTGAAAAGAAACTTTTGCAAGAGTTAAATTCTGCGACACAACGCATACTGAACAAGGGTGGCGAGCGACGCCGCCTGGGATGTTTTTGAGTTGCGATTCTATGATTTATTTCTTCATCATGGGGTACGTACACGGGAATGGTGGATTTGACCTAATGTTTTCGAAGTTAAGTTCGGTAAAAAGTTTTTACCCGGGATACTAGTCTACTTATACTAATTCGCAATCGTGTGCAACACATTTAACTTAGAGAGTGTTTAATTTTTGTTCTTTTAATGGTCAAAATCTTCTTAATCGTGGTCATATAGCGGCAGTTCGACCACGCAAGACACATTCACGATTAGCACGTGGCATCATTTGACGTCAGTTTTTTTATGATCACGGGGAATCATTGCATTGCATCCCCAATCGAACGCGACTTTTTTGGGGAAAAATCTCGAGAACCAATAGGGATAACTGACGTTTTTTGGGGTCGGCGATACGGGTGATGGGGTGACGCATCATTTGGGCCTAAATTTTATTTGGTACTGCGGATATGACGTCATCGAAATCTTTGATCGAGGATATCTCTGCAACGGTTGGTCGTAGCGAAACGATCCCAAACACTTTTTTTATCCGCTTTTCGAGCTCTACAACATGGGTACACTTTTGAGTTGCGATTCCATGATTTATTTCTTCGTCACGGGGTACGTACACGGGAATGGTGGATTTGACCTAATGTTTTCGAAGTTAAGTTCGGTAAAAAGTTTTTACCCGGGATACTAGTTCCTTAATGAATGATAAACACTACAGAAACTAACATATAATAGAATAAAAATTAATAAATTTGTTCTTTCATGTTTTTTTACTTTTTTAATCTGCACTTATCTCAACATACCAGATTAATTAAAAAATCTTCCAATATCTGACAACGGAGTGCTAAGCGTTCAGCAAGTATAATCCGGTTAACTTGAACTCGAGTGTCGTTCCTACCTTTCTGTTATACATCTATTTCTTCTTTTATTTATTCAATCTTTGCTCGTAAGTTGAAATAACATACTGCATAGTTTGTGTAGCAAAAGTTTAGTTTATACGGTCAAATTTTTGCCTTGTCTAATGTAAATCTAATGACCTGTACTTATGAAAACTCTTGTATTCTTAAGTAAAAATATTGACAGTGTCTAATCGTAGGTCAATTGTTTTACATTAGACCAGGCGAAAGTTCGACCGTATAAACTACCTCATACTAAACTAATCATACTACGCTAATTAAAGTCAACCAGATAAGATTGTATTCACACAAACATCAATTTTTCATGAACAAAATCATAAGGTTTGTTATATGACATTAAAAATAATGGTTTTCGATCTAAACTATCTTACACCAGTGATAGTTGTGAGTTTTTTCAAGTTTATGCAATTAGCCATATTGAATAGTTATTAAGTACTCAAAGTTCGTCAACAAGACCGTAAAGTAATTAAGACATAGTAGTATTTTATGCGTACCTGGTAGAAATCTTTGACAAAACATAAACATAAATAATACGAAACGTTTTTCATACATAATCATTTTCCCTCTGCTGTATATCTAACAAATAAACATCTTAGTAAAGTAAACAAGCGTTTACCTATATATAATTGGGTTTGGGAAAATCCTAGAAATGGACATTTGGGGGATGGAAAAAAAATTTCCTGTTATCAATGATTTTAATCTTTCGAATAAAGAAGGATTGAATAAACCAATGAAAATTTCCGAAATGAATATGACTAATCAATTCGTTCGGCGTTGTAGAAAAGAGCAATTAAGAAAAAAAATTGATGCTTAACTTGCCGACTTTAAACGACTTGATTTGGCCTGTCTTTTTGTTTTCTCATGTTTTCTTATGTTTTGTTCCTTTTTTTTCCAATTTCTTCCACTGCGTCTTGTTCTGTTTAGCATTCGGGAATAGAATAATCCAAAAAAGCCTATTTTAGGAAAGTTTTTATTTTGAAATAAAAGCCAATCCAAAAGGAAAAAAAAACACAACCAACCAGGTTTAAGTGCGCCGTAAAAAACTGAACTACCGAAGACAGTGTAGTAACCCCCACGCGTCATTAGAAACAAACAGTTTTTATCCGCTCGTTCTTGTCGCCTTGGTTATCGCCTTCACAATCGAAAATATTTGAATACAATTGCATAGGATATTTCCACGAAAAAGCAAGACATTGGATAGAATTTGGTGAAAACAACACAACAAAAAGATCTTTTTTTGTGAAGCTGAAAATGATTGTCACATGTAACGTACTTAAGGTGATTCCCAACTGGTTTAGCTAAATCACTAAAATGTTGTTCTGTAAATGTTCATATTTGGTAATGTCAATGCACATGCAAAAATATACACATTTTGAAAAAAACAATTATGACACTAATTATGTGCATAATTAAAGATGGCTATTCCCTTTAATTTTCCGCTGCTGTGAATAACTAACAGTGGAAAACTATTGGTTTGATTTCAAACTTTGTCAGCAGATTTATGTTACAGATGTTCATGTTCCATATAATTTTCTAAGCAATTTGACTATACGGTTTTTTTTATAAGCAACACGTTTATAAGCAACACTAGTAAATTTTCTCAAAAATTAAGCAACAGTACTACAAGGATGTTACATAAATTAGCAACATGAAATTTTGAAATAATGCAGCACTAGCATAGCTACAGCACATTTCTTAAAATTGCCACACTAGGTGGTTACACTAGGTTGCAGTACTGTGTCCTACACTTTGTACTTAAATACTTAAGCTTACACAAAGGTATTCAAGACTGGAAATTCATATCTTTTCAATTAATACTTAGCAACAAATTAAGCAACATTACTACTAAAAAATGTTCATTTTTTAAGCAAGATTACTACTAACGTCTTATAAAAAAAACGTGTAGCTATTGTTTAAGGATTTATGACATTCCAAGTAGGAATTAGGAAAATCTGGTGGAGGACCACCTTAAATATCAGTCTAACAGACTTCAGTAAAAATAGTTTGATTCGATGTCCTCGCTATTTATATTTTTTTTTTTTCTTTTTTTTTTATTTATGTAGCTACATACTTCGAAAGGACGAAGAGAAAACCTCGAAAGCTTACGAACAAAACATTCTATTGCTCTTGATGCGTTATATTCCTGTACAAAAACAGAAGTGCTACTAATGAATGCTATTATTATATGTACATAATGTAGTATTTGTACCTCCATGAACACCGCGTATCATAAAGAATTACCAGACCAAATTTCAGCCTCGTTTTTTATGAGCTTAGATTTAAGCAAATGACAGGAGTTTGGGGATGACCTTCCAGGGAAATCAAAACTCCTTTTCTGCAGCGATGCAGTGCAGATGGTGTAATGTTTAGTAGCTTTGAGTGCGTACGCTGCAAACCGTGTTGGAGTCTAGTCATGTCGTATCCTCAATACTTTACTCCCATGCGCTCTAAAAGCAGCGAATCAACCCATTGGAGCCATCGACTGACTGAACACTGGCCTTAGACCAATGCCATACGTATCTCCGGCGGTAAGTCAACTGCTAGTTGCAGTCGGCGGGCAGAAGAGCAACCTTCCCGTTTGAAGCCCAAGGACTAAAAACTTCCAGTTACATGTATACAATATAACAATTTTTGGGCTATTTGTTTAAGCACTGGCGCTGGTTCCACTGCGCCCACACGCCAATAAAGCAATTGCTAGATGCGCCATATTCATTAAAAAAAACGCCTTCTGTCTCCGCATCGTCAAAATGGAGCATCGAAAATTCAGTTCTCACAAATCTTCTCTTTGTTTTGATTCAGTTCTTTGCTTCAATCAGATCAAAGCGACAAAATCCATCGAAGAATAATATTTGCTACTGAGATAACTGTCAGTAATATTCTTCTGTACAACCACTTGTAATCACTATAAATAGGTAAGTTTGATCACAGTGTGCAAACTTCTTTTACCATGCCTACGAAGGAGTGCATTTTTAATATTATGTATTATATATACCTTACATATATTATATATGCCTTCAATATTAAGTATTTAAACGCCCTTCTATGAACTTTGTACCATTTTAACCTGATGAAGGCACGTAAGATGTCGAAAATTTCTTGAAGAAGCTGTTGTTTTTATTGTTTTTATATACCTTTAATGTTATATATTATATAATATAATATCGAAATAACTATAAGAGTTGCATTCTATTTCATCAAGGATCTGTACTTCTTGTCGTAATAACTAAAGATATAATTAATATTACATCTTTTTAATTTGCTAAGGAGTAAAAGCTTCCACTTTGAGTTGCAGGGATCGAAATAGCGGTCGGCAGAAATAAAAACACCAGACCAGAAAATTCGGAAATTTCACGAAACAAAACGATCGGTTAAGTGTCTAGTAACTGAGGCAATAAAAAAATACAAAATTCTCTATCAACTTAAAGGTCACTTTTTTCGGAATCACGTGGTGTTTCTTAACAAACATTGTAAGTACTTATCTCGTTTATTTGATTGGCTGCATTTTTCTGTATTTTTATTTTTCTGTATTTTTATTTGTTATTTTATTTTATTATATAAAAATATATAGTTATTATATTACTATTATTATTACTATAACAATGCTTTTCTTCGCAAAGACCATTGGGGATTTTTACTTTCTAGCAGACAATTCTCCATAAATACATAAATTATCCTGCCTCGTTTTTTATCTTCATAATTATGACGTAATTCATCATAATAAGGCCTGGTTCAGACCTGACGATTACGACGATTACGACGATTAAAAAAATGTCAATCCTAGTAATCGCCAAGTACCTCAAATTTTTTTATATTTTGTTGTCGTAAACCCCAGGCGTTTATGACGATTATGACGATTACAGTAAATTTTAATAGTTGTAATCGTCGTAATCGTCAGGTCTGAACCAGGCCTAAAAGGTCTTCGTAAAATAATCTTTCCCTGAGGTACTATCACTATCACGCTAAACGTCATAATTATTCAAAATGAAAACAAGATGAGGACTGCTGTGATGAATAAATTATGGATAGGAGCATTTGGGTATCTTATATATACTAGCGAATGTGCATACCACTTTTAAAATCTTCTTAATCGGGGTCAATAATCCAGAGCGCATGTTGCCAGCGGGGGGATTGCTCTAGAACCGGTAGCATTTTTACTTTCTAAACGAAACTGTACACGAAACTGTTATATCGTTACTATATGGTTGTCAACTTAAAGCAGCTTACTTATTCAATTTCCGCGCGCTATGCGTAGGAAATTGTCTGGTTTACACATTCTATCTATCTAACTGTCTATGTAACACTTTTTTGCCGTTTTCGGAAAGTCCGTTCGGATTTCGGATTGTTTGTTTATTCAAAATAGTTAATGAAAGACCCAAAACTGTATGCAAAATGTAATACTAAAAGTCCACTTTCAATATTAATTCATAAAAAGGTGAATTTTTTTATACTTTTGGAATACTTTTAGAAGTTATTTTAGCCTTTTTATTTTGAAAACTTCCCAATTCAGTTATCCTTTAAAACTTCTTTAAAAAGTCAGTAAAATATGCACACCGAGCACGTGAAACGTTCTCCAACCGATTTGGCTTATGTTTTGAGGAAGTTGTATAGATTACTTAGAAGAAGCTTTGAAGAAGAATTTTAAGACTTCATCTACTATTGCAATCGAAATATAATCATGAGAACATTCCTTATGGAGGAAATATTGATATTTAGCTGATTCTGAAAAAAAAATTCTTGAAAAAGAAGGTGAACGTTTGATAGTAAACGAAACTTTGCTGTGAAACGAACTTTGAATATCACAGCAGGAATGTATGTAGTATCAACATTACATTACGTCCTATCAATAAATGCATGAAATATGTTCATACACCGAAAGTTGAAGATATTGAAAAAAAAAAAACAAATGACATTGTCTTAGCAGCACAAATCACTTATGTTGTGAATGAATTGATCCAAACATACATACTGAAAGTATAAACATGTGCAAGATATTGGTGAACGATATGTCTTATAAAACTGTTTTTCTGACTCTGAAACATCATAGTGAATTGAAAAGCAGTAATGAATTAAAGAAGGGAGTAGCTAATTTGGGGAATTCCAGATTGTATCAAATTATTCATCACTGTACAATGGTCGGTCAAGTTATCACTGTGTGAAACTAATTAGCTTTAAATTCACACTTAAAAGATTTTAAGATTACATTGTTCAAAATAATCTTGCAAATCGCTCAATGGAGGCACAATGATTTAGTTTGGATATATGTCAGGAAAACAAAATTTGGATGATGATTCGAATCCAACCAATTATATACATACAATGAGATCACTAAAGCTTTGTGAAAATTTGGAGTGTCATATGTTCTAGGACACAATACCTTAAGGGGATTTTTTGCGTGGATTAAGTTTTGCGACTTTTGCGAATTTTAGTCAAATTTGCAAAAATAAATTGACGCAAAACGTCAAGTACGATTTGTGAAAATCAATCCACACAAAATTTCATGATTTTATTTGCTCATTTTTTGGCTCTGTGTACCTTTCGTATATTAACTATTTCCTTGTACTTATCAAGCACCCATTGGTTTTGCAATGTGGCAGGCATGGAAATGGTTATTGCAATAACGGAGTTAAAGCCAAAAAGCCAAAACATTACAAGCGCCAATTAACAGAAATTGAATACATCATAAATACCTACTCTGCAGAGTTCGAAAATTTAAATGACCTGGGCCCAACGAGAGGTATCGTTCTTTATGTTAGGAAGACAATACTTTACAAGAAAATCGAGTCATCAAATGTTTTGCAATCACACGAAACACCGAAAGAAATATTTATGGCAGAAATTCTCCTCCAAAATAAGGAGAAATTGATGTTCGTTGTAATTTATCGCAGTCCAAATAGTAACACCGAAGAAAATAATCAAGTAAACAACTTTTTTCGAGCGCTCCCTGGCATTAAGAAATACGATCACTTCATTATTGTAGGGGATTTTAATAGAAAGGAAATTGACTGGGAAACGCTTACTTCTAACAACTCACAAGACTTGGATTTCTTAGAAGCCGTGAAAGACAGTTTTCTGACGCAACACGTCAACCAAGCAACAAGAGGTCGAGGTACAAATGATCCGTCCCTTATTGATCTTGTATTTACGTCTGGGGACCAACACATTGACAGTATCAAATACGCTTCGCCACTCGGAAAGTCTGATCATGTTTTGATTATATTTGAATATCAGTACCAACCTGAACTCCTTCCACCAAAAACTGTGTTTGATTTTAAGAAAGCTGATTTCGGAAAAATGAAAGATCTCCTTAACATAGATTGGGAAGAAAAATTTCAAGACTGTGCAGGCGATGTCGATAAAATGTGGAACACGTTTGAAAAGATCTACAAAAGTGCCGAAAAAATTTGCATACCAACAAGAACAGTCAAGACTGGGAAAAGGACTTTCAAGTATCAACTCGACAGAAAAACATTATCTAAGAAGAAAAAGAAGTATCGCTTGTGGAAAAGGTTCATCGAAAGCAAAGATGCAGAAGTTTACTTAGAATACTGTAAATGCAGAAATCAGGTACGTAGATTGACCCGTGCTGCAAGGAAAGATTTCGAAAAGGAAATTGCAAGATCCGCAAAGAAGAACATGAAAGCTTTCTGGTCGTACGTCAACGCTAAAACAAAAATTAAAGCCTCGGTTCCAGATTTACACCTTGAAAATAGTTCTGATGAAATGGCTGAAACCGACCAGGAGAAAGCAAACGTTCTTGGGAAGTATTTTGCTAGCGTTTTTGTAAAAGAACCAAACACGCCTATTAATCTTGGAGGATTAAAAGCACCTGTTATTGAACGTGACTTCGAATTGGATATGGATAGAGAAGTTGTGCTAAAGAAGCTGCAAGAGCTTAACGCCAACAAAAGTCCTGGCCCAGATTCCCTTCACCCGCGCATCTTAAAAGAACTTGCACCTGTTATCGCCGTACCGCTATACATGATATTCGAAAAGTCCTATACACTTGGAAGAGTACCATCTTCTTGGAAGAAAGCAAATATTACAGCAATCTACAAGAACAAAGGAGACAAACACACAGCCGAGAATTACAGACCAATCAGTTTAACAAGCATTGCTACTAAAATCTTTGAATCGATTATACGTTCATCGTTGCTATCATACCTAAAGGAGAACAATCTGTTAACTACCCGTCAATTTGGTTTCCTGGGAGGAAGATCTACCATTCTGCAGCTCCTAAAAATAATGGATAAATGGACCAAAATCCTTGAAAACGGAGGTGTAATAGATGTTATCTATTGCGATTTCAAAAAGGCATTCGATACAGTCCCGCATCGCAGATTGATTGAGATTCTACGGCACTATGGACTTAAAGGATCAATACTCTCCTGGATTCAAGATTTTTTAACCGATCGATACCAACAAGTTGTTGTAAACCAACACAAGTCCGATATGTCCCGTGTGACCTCTGGAGTACCCCAGGGGTCTGTGCTAGGTAAGTAAGTAAGTAAGTATCAATTTATTTCAATACAGATAAGTGGAGACCACTTCAATAGAATTAATCTAAACGAAGGAAGGGCCACCACATCAAAAAGTTACAGACATCAAAATGTTACAAAATTTAACAAACAAGTAAAACAATAAAAAGTAAAAAGCTAAAGAAATGAAGAATAAACAAAATGCTACAAAACACCTTGTGTGACAACTAAAATAAAAGTAAAATTAAAAATAACTAGCTTTTTTTAAAATTTTTTACTTATTTTAAAAATATGAGAAAACATTCAACATCTATCAATACTGTACATGCAACAGAAAAATTTTAGTACCAACTAAACGTAAGAAGACAAAAAATATAATTTGACTAGGTCTTTCAACCTGTTAAGTGATAAAGTTGACAAGTCATCAACATCAAGGTAATTCTGAAGAAGATTCCAAGAGGCCACTGATTGGTATGTTAAAGAGTAATCTCCAAACCTAACGGTGGAAACTTTCGGAAGACGCAAGATACCAGATTTCGCTCTTCGAGGACGAGAATAATCATGAGTAATATCAGCTAAATCAAAAGTGTCATACAACGGAGAAGGTACATTGCCGTTCAGAAGCTTATACATAAAGACAATGTTACAAAACTTGATAAAATCATGAAAAGAAAGAATTCTAAGTTGAGTAAAAAGGGGAAGAGAATGAGCATTAAAATCTGAAAATGTCATAATTCTAACAGACTTTTTGTGAAGAGTCATAATGCGTTTCGTTGAATTTTGATTTAAAGCCCATACATTGAGAATGAAATAATGCATAATATATTGATAAAAGAACTTCTCTCGACACAAAATGTCGCAGCTTACTTAGTGCACCATTCGCTCTAACTAACTTTTTGCAAACAAAGCTTATGTGATCACCCGAGTTTAAATTCGAGTCAATGATTACACCTAGATACTTTGCAGAGTCACTAGGATAAAGTCTAGTACCATTGATTTTAACCTTGAAATCAAATAAAGGTGGTGTACGTGTTGGTGAAAATAAAAGTAGTTCAGACTTTTTTTGAATTTAGTGAAATCTTATTGGCGTTCAACCAGTAAACTAAACATTTCAAGTCAATATTCATTCTCTTTGCAAGAGACTTTAATGAGCTTTGCCGATCTAAAAGCATAGTGTCATCAGCAAATAAATTTACCACAGAAAAAGGGATAGCATGGTGTAGGTCGTTAATAAAGATTAAAAATAAAAGTGGGCCTAACACTGATCCTTGGGGTACATCGTGCAAAATTATCTTAATGGACGATTTCGATCCAGAAACAGATACAAATTGCGATCTATTCGATAAAAAAGACTTGAACCAATTAAGAGCTACTCCTCGAATACCATAGGAATATAGTTTTGAAAATAAAATATTATGGTCAACCGTATCGAACGCTTTTTGTAAATCTATCAGAACAGAGCAAGCATACTCACCAGAATCGAGAGCTTTTCTTATTTTCTCTGTGTAATTTATCAAGGCAGACGATGTTGAGTGCTTAGATCTAAATCCAAACTGTAGAGGATAAAGACAATCGCTTTTTTCAAAAAATTGAACAAGCCTCCTTTGCATGAGTTTCTGATAAACTTTGTCAATATTAAATAGTAGTGAAATAGGCCTATAGTTTTCAGTACTTAGTGGAGACCCTTTATTTTTAAAAACTGGAACAACCATTGCTTCTTTAAGTTTTGAAGGAAACACACCTGTTACGAAAGACAAATTAATGAGTTCTGATAAAATAACAGAAACTTGATTTGAAACAAGATTAAGAAGCTTAAAATGAATGCTGTTGGGACCAGACGCTTTGCTTGTACTAAAAGAATTCAAGATGTTTTGGACTTCAGAAGGATCTGAACAGATATTCCTGTTCGTCTTAGAATTTTGAACTGAGATGATTTCTTTAATACCAGACCAAATGTTTCTCAAATTATTACTGTTAGTGACAAAATACTTGTTATAACAAAGCTTCTTACTAAGGCGCAAAAGAGTAACGATACGATTACGATAAAACTTATATCTGGACAAAAGGAAATCTCTCAGACCAGGGTCATCTGTATTATTGATGTCACCTAGGATACTATCTCGAATTTTCATGGACGTTAAAAGTCCTTTTGTTATCCAAGGTTTACTTTGTAACTTAGCTTGTTTTTTGGTGAGTTTAGTCAAAGGCACGTGTTTGTCATAAAGAACATTATACTCATTTAAAAAAGCGTTGAAAGATGCATCAGAGTCATTATTTTTGACTTCAAGAATTTCATCCCAATTATTATTGCTAAAGTCCTGATAAAATTTTCCTGGATCAAACTTAGACCAGTTTCGTACCATAGCTTTTGGCTTAGAAGACATAGATTTCAGTTTTAAATCAAGAAAAAGAAACTGTGGTAAGTGGTCCGAGATCCCAATAGTGAGGTTACCAGAAGTTGAGGAAAAACTGTTTGCAGACAAAAAAATATTGTCAATCAAAGTGTTCGATTGGCTAGTAATACGGGTTGCTAGAGTAATATATGGTAAAAATTGATATGAACCAAGAGAATCTAAAAAATTAGAATGTGAAGGTATACAATCACTGTTCAGAAGATTAATGTTAAAATCTCCTAGAAGAACACAGGCCCTCTTCTATTTGTTATTTTCATCAACACTTTGGCGGATGTTCCTGAGAAGTCAGAACTTTTTCTGTACGCGGATGATTTGAAGGTGTTCCAAGAATTGGATGTAAATGCTGCCGAAACTCTTCAGCAGGATCTTACCAAACTACAACAATGGACAGACACTTTTCTGTTAAAATTTCATCCTGATAAATGCGAGCACATGCAGATTAAATCTAAACTGAAGGCACCTGCACCGACACAATATGAAATTGATGGAACTATACTCGACAAGAAACAAGACGTAAAAGACCTGGGAATATATTTTGATGAAAACCTCACTTTTGACAAGCACATCAATGACAAAGTCAAAAAAGCGAATGGACTTGTTGGCATGTTAAGACGTACATTTATGCACTTGGATAAAGACACCTTTAAACAACTTTTCACGAGCATTGTGCGACCCCATCTTGAATACGGAGCACCTGTATGGAACCCGCATCTCAAACAACAGAAAAAACTTTTGGAAGGAGTGCAGCGACGAGCAACAAAACTATTGCCTGGAATGTACAACTTAAGCTACAAGGAAAGGTTAGAGATCATGGATTTGCCAACACTTGAGTTCCGACGATACAGGGGTGATATGATTGAGTTGTACAAAATGACTCATCAGCATTACGATACGGAAGCTGTTGGAAATTTAATCCAGCTCAGAACGCAGGATTATCCGGATCTGCATTTACGTCGCCATAAATTTACTGTGACAAGAGAAAAGTGCGGTAAAGATATCAAGAAGTACTTTTTCAAGAATCGGGTTGCAGAACAGTGGAACAATCTGCCTCCGAAAGTAGCTGAAGCTCCATCATTGAATAGCTTTAAGAACAGATTCGATAAACTATGGAAAGACACTGGATTAATGTACGATGTCGAAATGAACCTTGCGGAAATTACTGCTCCTCGAAAGATACGTTATCGTAAAGTTGAAGAAGACTGAAGATCGAACCTGGTGTCAAAGGCATTATATGCCTATTTCCAGAATCCTGTATTGTATTGTATTGTATTGTATTGTTTTTTTCGCTGCAAATACTCTCTACCTCTTTAGCCATTAATTTGCAATTTTGACAAAGGCACCACTCTTTATTTTCAGTACGATTGCTTTCAGCAGTACGATCGCTTTCAGTACGATTGGTTTCAGAATTATCGTTGTCTTCATCTTCTAATGAAGATACCGTTGGCTCAAAGCTATACGGAACTAACTTGTTGTTCGTATATAAAAATTCTTAACTAAAACTTTCATCACTGCTACTCTCAGACATGTTTCTTTTTCTCGTATAACATACGCTACGTTTATTTTGAACTTTTCTACGTCATTAAAAATTCTCGGCTCCAGATCCCAAACTTTCCAGCGATCTTGAAAAAAAACGGCTTTATGCAGAAATATAAAGAGCTCGTTCATGTAGAATAAAAGTTCTTTCGCTTATAAAATTATGATTTTTTAAGTTATATTAACAAATAGGTTAAGTAGAAAAAGATTTTTGAAAAATTAAATTTTTAAGTTTAGTTCCCCTTTAAGCTATATTATAAAGTACACGCATTGCACTTTGTGCCCATTCGCAAATATAAATCCAAACATTTTCCTTTAGAAGCTCTGACTCAAAAAATTAATCCACGAAAACGCTCTCAAACCTTGGCTCGCAAAAATTAGTCCACGCAAAAAAATCCCTTTAAGGTATATCATGTTTGAAAAGAACATTTTCATACTATTAATTATTAATGAAATGTATTTGGCATTTCCACATTACATGGCTATTCGTCCAAAATTTTAAAATATTATGTACAATGTTAAAACATTATTATAAATATATTTTTATATAAATAACAATTAAAAACTTGGTTAAAAGGGAGAAGTTAAAAGAAGTTAAAAGTTTTATTGTGTCATTTGTCTTTTCGTGCACATTGGTGTTATTTATAAACTCCATGGAAGTGATAATATGCAGACAGTGGTGGATCTAGAGTGTAGTCGCAACTTGTGGAGAAGCGCATTAACATAACTTGTGAATTCAGTTCATATTATCAATGGGATTATTTGAACCTTTTTCTTTTATGTTTGAATTGCTAACACTCTCCTACACAAGTTGCAGCTTACCTCTGGATCCGCCACTGGTAGGTTTAGTAGAAATAGATTTTCATATTGTATGTTATTTTGATTTAAGTTATGTATAAACAATATGATTTTTATCTTCTTGTAATTCTGTTAAATGTCATGGATTAAAATCTTTGAAATGCCCAAGTTTCTCCTGCTCCTATTAATGCAAGCTATGAACAATTTCATGTAATATTTACTTAAATATATCACCAAATTCACATACTGCCAAAATTTGGAAGATGTGCACGAAAAACAATTGTATGGTCCTGATATTAAAGTTGGCAGTTACTTGCAGATTTGGTCATAAATAGCCGAGGTCTGCAGTTTTAAACGAGTTTGCTCGTATAGCTTTAATAGTTTAATAGTGTTGTGAAAGTCTTCAATCCCATACAGCCTTTTTTTCAAATGATTTTGGTTCACTTCTATCGAATATCAATTTATTTAAAATGAGAACTGTAACTCATATTTTGGGAATTGTGATAGACCTGCTCTCACATAAGCAACAAGAAAAGAATGGATAAACTCAATCAGGTATCTTGAAAATTAGGCTGAAGCAATTTCCTCTAGGCCTGATGTGGTCTTTGGAGATGACAAAAAACTTACAATCATTTAACGCGCACTTAACAACTCCTAGATTGTAAAGTCCTAGATTATGCAGTTTTAAATAGTCAAAGGACTTTAGTGACCTCTAATAAGACTCTGATATCAAATGTTCACAGTAATTATGAATGATTCTGAAGGCCTATCTGAAAATATATTTCTATCTTTAATTTTCTATAAAATCTTGTTCTCTTTCATGTGCATGCTTGTCTACGTTCAATTATCACGGCCTAAAAAGAAAAACAGCCAAAAATTAATGAATGTAGAAATTTTGAATTATTTATCCACGCAAGGTTTTGTGAAATGAGTGTATGAGGCGTTACTGGTATTTCTAGAGAGTAAAATAATCATCAAAATGTAACGTACATCTGCTAGTATACAACTACCACTCTTCTTCGTCATCTTCCTCGTATGTTAATTTGTCGCCATCATCGATGTTTTCCGATTCGTCATCTTCATCATCTTAGGTATAAAACGATATGTGTTTATACATGCATGATGACATTTGTGATTTGGAAAAGGAGCTAAATGAATTAAACAAACTTACCATAACCAGTGCACGAATCGTCTTTAACTACCTCTACAATCTTCGATGAAGCATCGCCATCAAACCACTTGATGCAATAGGTTGCATTTTCATCCGAATACTATCCAAATGAAGTAGGATCAAGTGACGTTGGTTCCGAGCTAAGTGAGTTCAACCAGATTCTTGAAACATAGACACACCTTCTGATTTTTTGATGCAGAACTTTAGAGCAAGGTGGCATTACACTGGAATCCAATTTCTTTGCCTGACTTTGATTGAGAGAGGCTGATCCTTTTTTCGGCTTGTATTTTGTCACAAAGATCTCGAAACGTGCCTGGTCGACTGAGGTGGTCTTTTTCGTTCATACATCTGACACACGAAAGACTCAATTGTCAACATATCATCCTCGGAAATATTTTCTGAGTGCGATAATCTGGAAAATACTTCTTGAAGTTTCGGATTTTTTTCCACAAGCTTGAATGGTGTTGTCTTTCCCTTTTGGTTGAAGGAAGATGTGTAATCACACCCGGTAAAAACATGATAGAATGGGAACGCTTTGCTCAGTGGTTGTCCAAGGTTATCAAAGAGTTGGTTGATGTTGATGTACCTCAGATTGTTCTTAGATTGGATACCAGATTCCACCCATATTTCTTTATCACGTACATGATGGAAGATTCCCAATACAATCGCAACCACATCTGTATCCACGGTTCTTATCACAACCTTCCCATTTGGCAGTTGGCCTAAGTGATATATCATCCTAGTATCCACTTCTTCATGTTCTGCATTGTACTGAACTGCTTCTGTTTTCACCATTTTGTTTGCTCGAGACATGAAGAAATAACATGTATCACCATTGTTGACAATCAACGTTTTTGAACCCAAGATTCTAGCAGTATCGTGGTTTTCTCAATAATTGGTCAAGAAGGTGACAAGAGCTTCTTTAAATTGATCTCCTCACAGCGCTTGGAGCCAGTTTGAAGGGCGTTTTTGTTCAGGGCCAGTGATCTGGTAAGCCATATTATTTTGATTTGATCTCTTGTTTGACTTACTTTAATTGGGTCAGATCGGCTATTAGAACCATCAGTTATCGTCAGACATGCGGTTTTTGTCATCTCCAAGGACCATAGTTACAACTGTGAGAATTTCAGATCTGAGGCTCATGGGTTAAATAAAAGTTATTTTTGACGGTTTTGTATTTGGTCCTGGGACCAAAAGAACCGCTAGGAATGCGTCTGACGACCAATTTTGCATTCATGACTTCATAAGAAACAAGAAAATTTTGCTTAAAATTCTGAGGCTTATGGGTTAAATAGATGTGTAACAGGCTCCTGGACTATTTGTTTAATTCCTGTATTTTCAAAATTCGTCAATTTCTAACGAAATATGGGGTGTCAAATTATCTGGAATCAAATCATGGTTTTGGTCAGTTTAAAAAAGGATTACCACTGCTATCAATGAGAATAAAACAAAAGGACAACTACTTTCTGCATTCACCTACAATTTGTTCATTGGAAAAAAGCATTTCCATTACACATTTTCTTGCCCTAGATAAGATTCCTTCGAATAACCTTACTATTAGAGCAGCCTGAAGGTTGTTACATACAGCCAAAATAGGGAGCTTAAGCAATTGCAACGGCAACGAAGACGACGACGTGTTTAAAACAAAAGCTTTGTTTTCTATGTGGAATTTGTTTTGAAAGGGAGCTTACTACTTATGAGACCATTGGGAAGATTTTATAGGATAATTATATCATTAACATATTTGCACGTTCTATGCACAACGTGAAAAGCCATGATTTGAAGTCGTGCTGACAACGGAGACGTGATTATAGAGAAAGCCTTTTTCTCTTATGTAGATTTTATAGCAGCTCGATAACTTTCTAGTCGTTATATGTATATCAATTGAATAAGTTCTCCAATAAAAAGAAGTTCGTCAAAATACTATTCACAAGTACTTTTATTATTTTATTCTTTTTGCTCACGTCGTCGTCCACGTTGCCGTTGTAGTTGCTTAAGCTCACTAATTGCAGGACGAAACACAACGTTTAAACTTTTGGGAATTCACAGCTACTAAGAGAGATTTCCTTATTATGAATTAATGAAAGTGATAAAAATTATATCTTTTTGATAAGAAAATGTTATACCTTTTTAGTAACCACTTTTGAAAATTGACATGAAAGTTTTTCTTTCATATCTCTCTATCGAATGAACATTATTTATTGTATGATGTACCAATATTTACGTTAAGTAATTCTCCTTACAATAAAATGAAGTTCACGCCTAAAATCCTTGTAGTTTTTGAGAAATGTGTTTTCAAATACTTGGACTGTGTTTTGGCGCAACCAGTGTTTAAACACTTCTTAATGTTTGCTTGTCTATTTGGATGACGAAGTTCCTATACGTTCTGTTTTTGATATGTTTACCAGATGCACAGATGGGAAGGACTTTTTGGCGCACCCGGTAGTATAAAGCAAACGACATCATACTTAAGCCAAGCTTTTAGGGGATGATTTACATAAATGGAGATCAAGGATGTATTTGTGTGCGTTTTTGTTGCATTCCTAAGCGTATTTTCGTTATTTGTTATACATATTTCAAAAGTTTCTTTTACGGCACTTCTCTAAAGCATTTTTATTGAAATAGTGTGGATACTTCTATGAAAATGCACTAGTTCGCAGTAATTTTTCAACAGATGCTTTATGCTGCCCTTGCATTAGGCATAAATAAAGCAAAAGCTGGTCTGGGGTCAAACTTTTCTTCACTCTTATGAGTTTTTTTCATTGTAGAAAGATTATTAGAGACTGAAAAAAGTCCTGGTGTCTAGGTTTGGATTTTCGATATTTTTAAAAAGAGTCTTCTATAAGTAATGAAGCACTGCTCTCGCTGTTCTCTTTGGGAAAAGCACTACTGCTTCATCTTAGAATTGCATACGGTGATATTGTAAAAGAATGTCTATCTCTCATCGTTTCTTTGTTAGTGCTTGTGCAAATCAAGGTCATGTTCTGGTTGGCGAATGGAAAATCGTTGTGTGTCTCGAAATTTATATATTGAACCTCAGTCTTTCCGACTTAGCCGTGGACATCACTATGGTTTTGTCGCGAATCCTGTCAAGGTGGATTCGAACACAAAAACAAGGTTCTAAAAATGTTGAATGATGTGTTGTTCCTGGGTTTGGGTAACGGTTTTGTGTTTACTTCAGTGTTCAATCTGATACCTTTGTGGCTGCAAACCGTTGAAGCACTGACTTTTGACGAAAAAAATTGCTTTTTTCGTTTGCATTGGGATCTGGTTAACATCATCAACTGTAGTCCTTACGATCTATTTCGTTGCCTTTTACGGAGCCAATAAAGTGAAAGGTCAACTTCACATGATTCCAACTGCTCTATTAACATATTTTACTATTTTCGTATTTCTGAATTGTTATTATCAGATTACAACCTCGATGAAGCGAGTTAATCCCAACGAAAAGACACAAAGTGACAACGTAACGCGAACGTGGAGCATGAAAACACTGAAAATAGCTATAATAAACGTCACCCTCTGTATTCTATGTTGGGTGTCATATACTGGCAGAGTTATCATAAAAAATACTGGTGTCAAGAATGATAATACGTTTCTCGAATAACCTTTCTGTTAGTCATGCTTAATTCCATTTCTTGATCCTGTTGTTCAATTTCCGCGCGCTTTGCGTAAGGAAATTGTTTGGTTTACACGCTTATCTATCTATCTATCTATCAAACACTTTTTTGCTGTTTTCGGAAAGTCCGTTCGGATTTCGGATTGTTTGTTTATTCAGAATATAGTTAATGACTGACCTATGCTAGGAAAACTTAGGACATGTTTGACTAAAATTGGGAAATTTAGACAAGGTGCTGATTTCAAATTTGACAGTCATTTTGTCAGAATTGACTAAAATTGGACAATTGGGGCCAAATTTGGACCAAATATCGAAAGTTCTTCAAATTTCATGAAATTTTGCATGTATTACAATTGAAAGGTGCTGATTTCAAATTTGACAGTTATTTTGTCAGATTTGACTAAAATTGGACAATTTGGGCCAAATTTGGACCAAATTTCGAAAGTTCTTCAAATTTCATGAAATTTTGCATGGATTACAATTGAAAGGTGCTGATTTCAAATTTGACAGTCATTTTGTCAGATTTGACTAAAATTGGACAATTGGTGCCAAATTTGGACCAAATTTCGAAAGTTCTTCAAATTTCATGAAATTTTGCATGGATTACAATTAACAGGTGCTGATTTCAAATTTGACAGTCATTTTGTCAGAATTGACTAAAATTGGACAACTTGGGCCAAATTTGGACCAAATTTCGAAAGTTCTTCAAATTTCATGAAATTTTGCATGGATTACAATTGAAAGGTGCCGATTTCAAATTTGGCAGTCATTTTGTCAGAATTGACTAAAATTGGACAATTGGATCCAAATTTGGACCAAATATCGAAAGTTCTTCAAATTTCATGAAATTTTGCATGTATTACTTTTGAAAGGTGCTGATTTCAAATTTGACAGTCATTTCGTCAGATTTGAATAAAATTGGACAATTTGGGCCAAATTTGGACCAAATATCGAAAGTTCTTCAAATTTCATGAAATTTTGCATGGATTACAATTGAAAGGTGCTGATTTCAAATTTGACAGTCATTTTGTCAGAATTGACTAAAATTGGACAATTGGGGCCAAATTTGGACCAAATTTCGAAAGTTCTTCAAATTTCATGAAATTTTGCATGGATTACAATTGAAAGGTGCTGATTTCAAATTTGACAGTCATTTTCTAAAATTGGACAATTTGGGCCAAATTTGAACCAATTTTGAAAAATCTTCAATTTTCATGAATAAACATCATGCACAAGGTATTGGTGAACTGTTTTTCTGGCCCCGAAACATCATAGTGAATAGCAAAGCTGTCAAGATTAAGTTAAATAAATTAAAGAAGGGAGTAATTTGATGAATTCCAGACTGTATCAAATTATTAGTCAGTGTATAAGTCATTCAGATATCTTGAAAATTAGCCTAAAGCAATTTTCTCAAGGGCTGATGCGGAAATTGTTCAAGCCTAATGGCTTCTAGTTTATCTTGTCACGATGAGAATGAGAATTAAACAAATATTTACTGGAAATCAATACTATATAAATACTTCTTGAATATTTAGAGAATCAAATGTAGCTCTAAGGATAAAGTTTAATTTGTATATAGCTACCGTTGTCGCTTGATAAGTGGAACTTTCAAGGGACCTAAAAAAAATGGTTCCACATAGCGAATGTTCCACTTATCCGAAGTTTTTCCAAAAACTTTTATTTCGTCCAAAAAACGCAGTTCTGGGAAAAAATTTCGAAGTTCTAAAAATAAAGTGCAAACGGTTCCAGAATGGGTAAAATAAGACAGCGAGTTCAATTTATGAAATTCACTTAAAAAGGTTTGATAAAGCGAATCCAAGAAACCAGGGAAAATGGTTCCACTTAATGAAAGTTCCACTTATCCAGGTTTCCACATACCGAGCGGCAACAGTATATAGGTATACAGTGGAACCTCCATACATCGGTCACCTCTTGGTAAGCGGCCAGAAAAGAAAGTCCCTGCCGCATTTATTGTCAAACTCTTATAAAAAATCCGCCATACATCGGTCACCCCCAATCAACGGCCAAACGGCCACTTTCTATTGTCTCATCTTGTTCACTTGTTGATTATTTCAGGTATTTTGTGCAAATTTAGCCATTCTCATTATGCAAAAATACCTGTGTTATGTGAAGAAAATGATAACTAAAATAAGGTTATTTTGAATAATTAAATTGTAAGTTTCATTACACGTATTTATAAGAAACCCGTTTATAAGAAACCATATACTGGATTTCAAAATCGCTAAGAAACTTTCAGAACTGAATGTTGTCGGCTCCAAAAAATTAGGAAACTGAGTAAAAACTAAATAAAACACTTTCCATAGAGTTTCAATTGATGTATAAACATATAATAATATACATTCGATTAGGGTCTCAATACAATGGTTTCACACTGACGTCGCACAAAATAAAATAAAATAATTTACTCTAACAACTTAATCTACCACTTTGCGTGACTTACAGACAAACAAACAAACAAACAAACGGAGAATAATACTTAACTAGTAACCTGTGTAAAAATTTTTTACGGATTTTAATTCTTGAAAATGACGTCTCAAAAATGGTGTCGAAAAATTAATTTACAAAATGACAAACAAAAAGTGCGTTAGTGTTGTAGTCACCACTTCGTCAATAACGCGGACCATAAAACTACCAATTATTTTCGTAGAGGTTTTAAAGATGTTTTCCAAATAACTTCGAGTCTAATTTAGGAGGCAATGCGATGGTTCCCCTGATTTCAAAGATACGCTTAAATAGACACAACCTAGATAAAACATTTTTCCAAGTTTGCAGTCAACACTGGGGCGTAGAACAAAAAAAATCGTTTTACTTGGAAGATCTGCAACCCATCAAAAATAGTATATACGCGCTGTGCATCCGCTATTTTCACTCTCTAAATAAATTGCATCTTGTGTAAAATATTTTACGTGTTTTGATTTTTAAAATGACGTCTCAAAAAATAGCTACAAAAATTTTAATCACGGAACGATGCTGAGAAAGTACATCCAACTGATTTGAAAAATACAGTAACCGTTACCGAGATGTCGGCGATCAAACATCACAGCCCTGCGCGGACCATCAAAAATCATTGCATTGCATCCCCAATCGAACGCGAGGTTTGGGGAAATATCTCAAGAACCAATAGGGATAACTGACGTTTTTTGAGGTCAGCGATACGGGTGATAAGGTGACGCATCATTTGGACCTAAATTTTATTTGGTACTGCGGATATGACGTCATCGAAATCTTTGATCAGCGATATCTCTGCAACGGTTGGTCGTAGCGAAACGATCCCATACACTTTCCTGATCAGTTTTTCGTAAAAGGTTTTTACCCGTTTGTTTGTTTGTTTGAACACGGTTAAAAATTTCGAATGGGAATTCGATTTCGAGCAAATAAACAAAGACATCCCAGCTTGTTTGACTTTGAATTCATTCGTTAATAAAATGGCGAACAACGATAAACGTGCAAAGCGCAAACAAACAACCCTGAGCTGCACCCACGTAGGGTACAGCGATAAAAACAGCCAGTAAGTTATCGCATCTACCTAAGTTGGTGATATTCCATACAACGTTGCGTGAGGGCTTGATTAAAGTCTTTGCATGGATTATGAAGAAAACTAACAAGAAGAAGAGCGTGTTGATGAAGAGGAAGATAAAATCCGAACATGTCCTCTCAAAAATAGAAAATTGAAGATTATGTATGACAATTGGGAAATTGGTAAAGTTACGTGGTATAATAAGAAGTTTAACGAGTATCCAGTCTAATTCGAAAATGGGTCCGATGACTGCATTAGCTTGGACGATGTAGTAGATGGAGTAGATATCATAATATTAGACAAATAGAACTTATTTCAACAACTATACTGTTGTTCATTGCTTTTTGTTGATATTGAAGTTCATTTTTCCTGTTGTTTATGTAGTTCTTACATATAAGAAAAAAACTTTGCTCGATCTCATTTTTACTCACATCCAACTGTCGCAGCTGTCCATTCCTGTCAAATTCAATTCAGGTTCTTCCTTCTAAATTCCGTTAAAAATATCTAATTTCAAATTTAAGAAACCAGTTAAGAAACTTTCAGTATAAAAACGGAAAAGAATTAAGAAACTGTCAATACTAGGACTGTCACTAGTTTCTTTAAAAAAAATGCGTGGTAGTATGTTTTTCTCTCGAATGATTTCTTTCTGCTTGAAAACCCTTCAGTCTTTGTAATATCTTCAGCCAATGAAATTCATTATTTCAGTAGCGTTCCACAGGGTATTTTAAGCCACCATCTGTATACAGAAGAGATAAGACAGACGCACCAAATGTCATCTACCGTATTCTCTCTAATTAGCGCCCGGGCGCTTAACATTAACTCGGAAATTAATAAGCGCCCGGGTGGTAATTAGAACTTCTGTAATAAAGAAAGGGAAGACTATATTGTAATGTCTAAATGTAAGTTATAAGTACAAAATCTTAATTCGTTGCCATGAAAAATACAGTCGTTTTTATTCTTTTATGATAAAAAGCAATGGTTCGTTCACAGCTGCCATGACCATATTTCACAATTTTTTTATAAGCGCCCCTCTCTAATGCACCCCCACCCCCCCCCCTTGCTTATTCAAAAATATAATATGAATTATTTGTCTGTGATAACTTACTCTCATCGCTTCATTGCTTTATTTTAGCCTCTTTTTGTTGATAACTTTCTACAGGTCTACCATAATCGCAATGTTTTTTGTTCTTATGCTAATGCATATAAACACAAGACTGTTCCGTAAGAAAATCTAAACCTAGCCCTGAACCTGAATCATTCTGAGATCAATTTCATCGAATTTCGTAAAATATTAATGAAACTTTAAGGCAGTTAGTTTCCCTAAAAAGTTGGTTTTATAGATCATTATGAAATTAAAGAGGCGTGTCCAGGAAAAACACTTCTATTATTTATACATCATATATTTTAGTCGAATAAATTATACATTTTTGGGAAGCTTGGAAAAATATCTATTTACTGGTATAAAAAAGCGCAACGGGGTACTTTTTTTTGGTACACACTGTACATCAATACAATCATCATTTCAGAATTGAACAATTACCACCTAATAGAAAAAGTCGTAAAAGGATTTGTTGAAACATTTTTTCCTGTTGCAATGTCTTTTCCTCCTTAAACAACAAAAACGTCATTGATTTTCAGCTTAAAAAAAAGGCCTTGGATCGCAGTGACGTATGGTATAAAAAAAGTATGCTGTTATAATGCTCTTCGTCGCATTGACTTTTTGACGATTTTGCCCACTTGGAGGACACCAATGAAACACTCCGTGGGCGAGGTACATACAAAATGTAAAACCGTTGGGGTTTTTTGTTAGCAGATTAAAAATTGATGTCACATAATGTTGTTTATTCAATTTCCTCAATACCGACAGAGACTGCCTACCATGAACGATACGTCAATTACCCTTATTATTTACGTAATGTCGTCGCATCGTCTGGATCGCTCTAATCAGCTCTGTTTAGTTTCTTTAAGTTAATTTATAGTTCATTTTCAAATATGAGTAAAACCTGAAGATTTTTTTATATCTTTCGGGTTCTTTTGGTCTCTGCGGTGTCTTTGAGAAAAAATGCGACTTCTGAATAAACTCGAATCATGAACAATCACCACATGGAAGACTCTTATCCATGTCCGACGATTACACGCGTCTAGACATGCTGAGCAGCCTTCATGCTATAATACCTCCCACGGATTACGAACTTCCCTGAACTTTTTCCGCACAAAGTTCAAATTCGACGAAAATTTCAATTGGGTAAAGTATCATAAGCGGGATCGCACATCCTCACATCCAGCAAACTGTCAAAGCTCACAAGCATTCATGAAATATATTCGTCGTTCCAAAATTGATTAATAGAGCTTTCCATAATATCTGTTTAAACACTGAATTGTGGCCGTGCTTCATATCTAACCTCGTTTTTATGCAATTGATTGTTTACCTGATTTCGTGACGTTGCAACTTAGTAATAGTCTTTATTTATTCCCAATTTCCGTGGCAGTGGCAGTTAGAATATTAAAAGCGAGGTTAGACACGACAACTCGGTCACAATGCAACGTTTAAACAGAAATTCGGGAAAGGTCTATTAACAGGTATTTAATCTTAATAAACAAAACCTCTTGAAGCATTTTAATCCCCAGGGTTTGATTTTTCTCATTAAAAAAAACAACAAAAAACATCATTAATATTCACCTTGAAAAAGAGGCGTTAATGACGTAAGCTACAAAAATGAGTATTAAGTTATCTCTAGGTACATATAAAATTAGCTTGACGCAAAAGGAAAAATCATTTAAAATCATCTTTAAAGTCATTTAAAATAATTTAAAATGCCTCAATAAAATAACTATGGAGTTGATTTTAATAGTCTATCGACGGATGAAAATTGTAAATATTATGATCACGTGATCATAACTGAAAATAAAAACAAAAAGCTTGTCGTTCATTCATCAATATCTTCGCAATCAGCATTTCGTTAGGTGAGAATTATTTTGTACCAATTTCTTTAAACTGAGAAAATTAAGTTTTAAATTTTATAACCACACAAAATCTTTAAGAAACCTTTCTATGGAGAGTGACTTGGTACATTTTGAATACATCGTATTTGGAGTCCCTGACCAAAAGTTATTTCAAATTTGCTAATACCCACTCTCCTCCAGGAAAAGTTTGCAATTGGAGATAGAACAAAATAGTAGCGAAACAAGTGATATTTACTAAAATTATTTTGTTTTAACTCCATGCTCTTGCAAATTCACCTTTAACTGACTAAAAATATTTTAATCAGTACGAAAAACATCTATTTTCCATTATGTTGCTTCTGTGTATATCACTTCGAGTTGCTTGGGCACTCCAAAATCTTAATTTGAAATTTAAAAAGACTACAAATTTTCCTTAAAAGTCTTTGGCATGAGCTTACAGTAAAATACAACAGATACGTTACATCTAAAAATGACAGCAGGGCTGAACGAAAAAACGCTCGTGATATTAAAGATGAAAAGGTAGCTGTTGTTTGTATTGGCTTAGAAAATGTTATAAGCTTGCCAAAATCTAAAGTAGGAAACTTTTAATACAAAAGAAAGCTTTCACCATACGTATATATATTGTTCATACAAGAAAGGGTATTGTGTGCTTTGGAGCTTTGCTGGAAGAGGGAGGGAATGACATACTTTAACATATGTGTTGAGAATGTCTACTAGTGGGTAGGCGAAATATCCACATAAAAATAAAAATAAAACTTCTTGTGATTCTTTTCGCTATGAAAAAAGATAAGTTTGGTACCATCTATGCAATTTATATTTTAAAACTGCGTATTTAAAGATTGCGTTAAATTTTCTAGGGCGAAGGTTGGCTATTTTTTCAATTGATTAATGTCCTTTGTATGTTCTCATGTGACTTTTTATATTTGCGTGACATTAATCTTTGTGATTATATTCAAACCAAAGAAAATGAATGCACTTTTAAGGCTTTATCAGCATCTTATGATTGATTAATCGCTTCCACGTTCACCATTTTGAAAATACAATAAAAACAAACCTATTTACAAGATTATCTAATAGCGGTTTCAAGGCAAATCAATAACCTCATATCATAAGCCGTATTTGCTTGGCTTTTGGAGATAGAACATAATAATTTTAAGGCGTTATAACGAAAAAGGAGATAATATCAGACTGTCGTTTGAAGGAGATTTTGCGCTTGCTTTTGGAAAAAGCTCACGGAGAAAGAACGAAATGATCCTGAAAAGCTTGAAAACAATCGGAGCTCATTTTTTCCGAAAATGGAGATAGAACAAAATAATTCTCACCTAACGAAAATTTGTCAGAGAGTAAATGGTATTTCTGACACTTCTTATCTTCTTACATCAACTCCAGAAAGGACGATACGATACGATACGATACGATACGATACGCATTCCCTCTGATAAACGCCGCCCTCTATTAAACATCGCACTTACAGTCAAACATTTGTAATAAACCCTCTGATAAACGCTGCCCTCTATTAAACGCCGCATCTTGAAAAACGGCGTTTATTAGAAAACAAGCCACATATAAAACATTTCGAAAAGTTCGATACTTTATTTGTCTTCTATCAACAGTTCTTCCACGTTTGGATGAATTTCAATTGATGTGTAATTAACTGAGCAGGAGATTCTTGTGTAATAAGAATATATATTTATTTAAACCATTTTCCCACAATCTTTCGCAAAAGTTTTCGGGAAAAGAAAACGTTGTTGATGAAAGTCTGCTTTTATCTCATTTGGCATTTTGCAATAAACACCGCCTTCTAATGAACGCCGCCCTTTATTAAACGCCGGACCCAAAAGTGGGAATTTTTTATAAACGCTGCGGCGTTTATTAGAGGAAATACGGTATATAAGTTCTCAGTTCAACATAAAGTGTTAAGGCACACGGCGAGAAAAGCAAGTTATCCGAAGTATCCGTTATTCGTGCGATTTTTCGGGTAACTCTAGTATCCTAAGTTATCCTAAGTATAAGTTATTCGAGTTTTCCGTTATTCGGGAAACTTACGTATATATAATGTCCGCCAGTTATCCGAAGTATCCGTTGCTTGGGCGAATTTTCGGGTAACTCTAGTATCCTAAGTTAACCTGAGTGTGTGTTATTTGAGTTTTCCGTTATTCGGGAAAACCGACGTATATGATAATGTCCGCAGTTATCCGAAGTGTAAGTTATCCGAGTATTTCATGTGTCGGGAAACCTTTCGAAAAGAGACTTATTATTATTAACTTTGAGTTCGTGTAACTTTTATTCTTCGCAAAACTTGGCATGGCATGTAAGCGTTGTAGCGGAAGAGAACAATAGACCTTTCCCGAATTTATTTTTAATCACACTCCGCCTTGTTTTCGCAACAGTTAATATGGCAACATGTCTGGAGACTCATTTAAGTAATGCTTAATGATGAGTGTAATAATTGTGATAATGTATGACTGAGCACTGGACATTTGGTTGTCATAGTATAACATATTAACCCTTTATCGTCCACGGTGTAACCATATGGTTACCTCATGTTTCGTCGGAAATACAGAAAAATCTACTTTGTAAGATGTCATGAACTTCGGTGTTCTGTAAAATACCATGCTTTAAGAATCTGAAAAAGGCGCTCTTTTTATTTTACGGCATTGTTGTGATCGTTCTGGCTGTCAGAAGTATCGGAGGTTCAGTGGCTGCGAAAGCATGCCTGTTTCTTATGTGTAATTGTAGTATAAATAGCTATTACTTGCAAAACTATTTCATGTTTTTTTATAGTTAAGGGATGTGTGTTTCTAGTATAATGAATTGTTTTTGTTATGGAGCAACACAGATAAATACACAGGACAAGAAAAATTAAAGTAACCATATGGTCACTGTGAACAAAGTGTGTAAATATTCTACTAAAACTGTTTCTTTGTTTTTGTGCCATATGGTTACTGTGAACATATAAAGTAAAATAAGGAATATGATAAAACTTTATTTGCATCTCATTTTGTGTCATGTTGTCTTATTTCTTGTTCATTTCCACACAGTATTTAACATAAAAATGAGTAAAAGACGTATTTATAATACTGAAGAAGCGTTGAAAATAATTTTGGAACCAGGATCAGATTCTGAGTATGAAGAATTAGAGGAAAGTGATGGAGAAGATCACGATGCCACTTTAGCACCACAACCAAGAATTGAAGAAGAGCAACCAGATTTTACAGTCATTGGAAATGATGCAAATGAGCATGAGAATGACGATAATTCAAATGATGATAATAACATCGATCTCTCCACGTATATAAAACATGTCCCTCGATGGCGTGCTAACAAGATACCTCCAGCAAGTGATACACAATTTTTAGGGGATAACTTTGGTTTACCTCCAGATGATGTTGGCACATGGACAACATTTACTTATTTTAAATTGTTTTGGAAAGATGATATAAATCAGTTGTTGTCGGAGCAAACCAATCTATATAGTTTTCAAAAAAAGGCGAAATCTATAAATAGTACTCCCGGGGAAATTGAACAATTAATTGGCCTCCAAATGTTAATGTCAGTGGTTAATTTACCAGCATTTCACATGTATTGGGCCAGTGAAACACGATACGCGCCTATTGCAGATATCATGTCAATAAACCGCTACAAGGCATTACGTGAGAATCTTCACGTCAGTGACAATTCAATGATCAACGAACCAGCAAACAGAACTAATAAACTTTATAAAATCCAACCAGTGTTAGATCACGTCAGAAAAAATTGCATTTTACTGGAACCGGAAGAAGAACATTCAAGAACATTCAAGTTAGCAAGTATAACAAAGTTATCAGGTAGTTCGCAGTGAAACGTTTTGCTAAACGTCTTTTACTACTCTCAATACCTGTCTTTCATTGAATTTGCAACTACTGTAATTTTAGAATGGTCACTAATGTGAAGGAAGATCTTACTAAACTCATATCTGAGCAACAAACTGATATTGAATTACTGATGGATAGAGTAAGGGATTTGGAGCAGCACTTGTTGGATAAACCAAGTACTGAAAATAACGAGCAAATACCATTAGAACTTTCGGTAACAATCGTTTGTCATTTACTTCGAATTCAACTAAACTATGTGCTCTATTATGTCGTTTCAGATTTTAATGGCGCCTTAACTTTTACCTTTGTTATTAGGACAAAATTCATGCATATGTTAAGTCACTAGAAGATGAAGATTCCTGGGACTTTAATTTAAGGTGAGTTTATGTTTATTCAATTTGTTTTCTTCTTGTTAGCAGAGACTGACATATGAGTGGAAAAGTATAATTGATTTGTTTTTCATGTTATGAGCATAGAACAATTCTTTAGATTTAATGAAGGAAATAATGGCACAGTCACAGCAAACCTTATCCTGGCGATCCAAGAATTTGGTGAATATCCAACAAAGATGATTCGAAGTAAGAATTTTACATTAAAATCCATTTATGACCAGGTAACTGAGATAGTGAAGTGTATTAAAAGCAATGATTGACGGTATATTTTTGTGTTCTTTTTTGGTATTAGAGGCCTGCAACAGATATTTCAGCCATCTGAAACGTACTGCCAAGGATAAAGAACAAATGACAGACGAACAACAACAAATGGCTGGAAAAAATGCGAGAAAAGTAGCTAGACGTACAAAAGTAAGTTACTTATTTATAACAATTTGACATTCATATTTAAAAGGATGTGTGTATTGAAACTAAAATGCATTGTTATTCTATTTATTGTAGCTGTGTCAGCGACGCAGGAAAATTTCAAGAACAATGACCCTCACTGAAGATGAAGAAGAACTAGCAAATCAGATGACTGGCAAAATGATGACGGATGAAGAATCGGGTGATGAGAACGGAAATAAAATTATTACTATGAAGAAATTACCATGGCGCAGTGCAAGACTAGATGCATTTATTGAGAAAGTTGATGCTTTGCATCAGAATCGCAACATCATGGTCCGTGTTGAAGGAAGTCCTTCAAAGCGCCTACCTTCTGCTAAAGTGCCAAGCATTTGCATAGACTGATATAACTGACATAACATTGCAGTGTTTGTATTCAATAAAATTGAGTTTTTTCCCATTGACAAACCTTGTGTACGAGTGGTTAATTAGAATGATCTACCTATTTAAGTTTGAATTAACAGTTGCGTACTTGCATCTACTATTTTGTTTACTATTGACACCATGTACTAGTGTCTATTTTGTGTGTTGGTATGTGGAAAACTGGAGTTGAAATTTTGAAAGATAAACAAAAAACAAATGTATGCAATGTGTAGAAGAATATTATGTCAAGAATTGTGTTTTGTATTTTATTTTATAATATATAGATATTGAATGTGTACGAATTTTATAACATTGTATATATGATTTATAGTCTTATAGTTTAGCAGTATTTTTTTGTACCACTGGCATTGTATTTGAGTATAGTACATTATTTATAAAAAAAATCCTATAAACTAACTTCGGTTCTTGCTTACATTTTCCTACATCAGTTGCAAAATAGGATTAGAAACCTTAATAAACAACTTATATGAGGACAATAAAAGGGTTTAAAAGGGTTCATTTGGCCACCAGCAAGAAATTACATTCCGTGAAATTTAAGCCAATGAAAACAAGAGCTGCGATGGGTTTTCCACAAGTTTTCCTTACTTATACGAAGGTTTCCTGGCATCGGATAACGGTTATCCTCTGGAACATTTTACGCAGGCATTTGTTTACTGAGTTATACGAAGTCGCAGACCGCTGAACTAGATTGTTATGATTACGTTCAACTCAGGAAAACTCCCATTTGGATGAGTTTCCCGAGTTTCGGGTAACTTTTCACACGAACTTCGAATAACTGCGTGGTACGATTCCTGTTGTTATACGATCTCGGGAGAACTCGCGTCAACGTGTTCGGGAAACTCCGGTAACGCTACGTTATACGTAGTTGCCCTTAAACGGATAACTCTTATTTTCCGCCGTGGCAATTAAGAAACAGTTTTTCAGAAAAAAAGCATTATTTGACTCCGAAGCTTTCTTGTTCGAAAGGTCTCTGTTAATAATTGAAATTTTTAAAAGATCATGGGTTTCCTATTACTAATCGAGTTTAAAATTAAACAGCTGTGCATTCTATTGTATTTCATTCGTCCATAGACTCTTTGATATGGGAATGAGCAATTAACCAGTCCGTGGGCGAAGTACTTGCAAATGGTGAAAATATTTTTTTTTTTTTTTTTTTTTTTATGTGAGCAGATATAGAAGCTTTGCGTTACATATGCTGTCGATTTAAGTTTCTCAATACTGACAAATAAAAATCAAAATGAAAGATTAACCTTCCATAAAGTTAAATTAAGTAACCTTCTTATCTACATAATGTTGACGCATCGTCTGAGTCGCTCTAATCGGCTCTGCTTAGTTTCTTTAAGAGATGTAGTATGGTTTAAGAAAAAAACAAATAACGGTTTTGACAACGGTTTTGACAACAACAGTTTCTTAATTTATAGTTTATTTTCAAGTATGAGTAAAACCTGAAAATTTTCGATATCTTTCGGATCCTTTTGTTCTATCTCTGTGACGTTGAAATTAATCGCAACTTCTAGATAAATCCAAATGTTTAAGCCCTTATACAGTTACCACATAAACGGCTCTTTAAACTGGAAGTCTCTATCATTCCATTTTACCATAACTTACCGTAACTCTCGATAGTTGAGATATTAAATCATTTGAACGCTCGAAAGTAGGTAACACAAAAAGAATAGTAGTTCAACACTATGATTTCCCCGATTTATTTTCAACGCTAAACCATCGTGCCCCGCCTTGCATTGATGTGATAATTTGATTAAAACGATTTTTGAAGTGTTTCATATTTATAGCAGGAAAACGTGATAATTGCATAACTTAAGTGGTGATTATCACTGTAGGGCGTGATAAAACGCATCAGGCCATGGATATGATGATATAATAAAACATTTTGCCGGGTCCGCCAAAAAAAGTCTGGGTGTTTGAAAAGACATTTCTCAAAATCTACAAGGTTTCTGGGGTGTAAACTCAATTTTAATGCAAAGAAAATTGCTTAACTATACTTTATCTTTCTAATGAAGGAACCTGATTTTCTGTATGATGCACCGAAATTTAAGTTAAGCAATTCTCTTTAAGTGTACACCTAAAAACTTTATAGTTTTTGAGAAACTTTATAGTTTTTGAGAATTCTCTTTTCAAACACCTGGACTTAAGCCGGTAATATCAAAATCAAATTATAGTCAATATATAGCTTATCTTAAGTTTCGGCTTAACTGAAACTTAGGTTCATTCATTAAAAGCATAAAGTAAAGTTAAGCAATTCTCTTTGGATTAAAATTAAGTTTACACCTAAAAGCTTTATATCGAGAAATGTCTTGTTTGGTCGGGGTAACATCAAAATCAACTACTAGTTGCAAGTCGGCGGACGGAAGAACCAACCGATGCGGATGGACACATAAGGACTAAAAACCCCTATTTACTTACTTACTATTATACCGTTCCTCTTGGCTACTGTCAAATAAAAGCAATTCCTGATTCAATATAATTTCAACGTAGCTTCATTTATTGAATGGCGTATTATAAGTTTGATTACAATCAGAATATAGCAATTACGTGCAATTGCGCAATTACGAAGGTATTTATATATGTGTAGAAACAAAAGCGCTTTCTCATTACACACATAGACACTATAGGATATAAACTGTAAGTGATATAGCTGAAGCGTAATGACTTTCGAATACATTTTTCTTACTTTAATCGTACTCTGTCAAAGAGTTAACTCAGGTAAGTTCACATATATGTAATATATGTTATTTGTCGTTTCTATCTCCATTGGTAAATATACATGACGCTCTAAGGGATTTGATATCAAGTCATGAAACGTTATTGACAGAAAATTGAACGTCTTTCGGTTTGTTATCAATATCCTTTAAAGCGTAACATTATGATTCCTAAAATGATACACATAGCCATTTCTTTTCAAATATTGAAATTCTACGCGATAATGGACAACGTGCAACCCTATGCAGCTTGCAAACGTAAACTTTACAACTTTACAACTAAAAAAAACCCTGATACTCTCGATTCTGCTCAGGGTAACGCTAATGCAAGTAATTATAAGCTTGCAATTGTCGACAATTGTCAATTGGAAATTTCATTAATTTTGTCCTTCTCGAATTTTTGTGACTCAAGGCGTTACTCACTTCCTTATAAAAGACGGATTATGGATGATTCCGCGCAGCAAAAACTGCATATGATTATCCGTTGATCCATTATTTATTAAAGATTTGACGCTAAGCTTTTTCAATTGCTAGAGAACGGAAATCGATCACCTCGATTTTTAAACAAACACTATTTCTTCGTTGAATTGGTTGGAAATCCTGCGCAAATTGATTGTTCTGTCACTGGGGCCAAGCCAATCACTGTAATATGGTAATCCTACAATCTTTTCATAGGGTTTTATGCTTGTCTAAATATATATCTGTTCTGTTATCTTGAAACTCGCAACTTTCTTCGCTTTATTTTACAGGCGTAAAGATAACACAGTTCTGGAAAGCAACGTAGAGGGAATTGCATACATAAAGGACGGACAAATCCTTAAAATTAAGAGATTACGTGTGGAAGACCATGGAAGATACCAATGTGTAGTAAAAAACAGATATGGTAGTGTTAATCAGACGGTTCAACTGTATGCTCAAGGTAATATTTTTCAAATCAGTTATTGTCACCTTTTCAACAGAAATATTGAAGAGTTACAAAAGTTTTAAAGAGTAAATGATATGAATTACTTTAGAAGTACCAAAAGAGCCATTCTTACCAACATTTGATTCTAAAAACTTGAAGATCATCGAAGCTGCTGTTGGTGATAATGTAACGGTTGCAGAACCTGTCGAAGTACCTTTTGATTCGCATTACAAACTGTTCTTTAATCAAAGAGAAGTGGATGTGCCATTGACGGCACCAATAATAAAAGAGGCGAAACGAACTGATGTCCAATATAGAAATTTTACCGTCAAGTTCTACAATATCTCTGAAAAAGATTACGGGAATTATACCTTGTTGGTTGAAAATGAGAAAGAACGTGCTGCAAAAAGTTTTATTTTAAGAAAACCGACAAGTAAGTTATTATCAAGCATTTTTGTAAAAATTCACTTCGATTGGTAAAACTCATGTTATTGTCAATTAAAACATGTTGATCAAAAGGAGCATGGAAGTAACCTAAATGATGTTCTTTTAATTTGTTTGATGCAGAAATGCTGTTCCGTTGTAGATTTTTTATGATTCTTCTCTGCGTGATGGACAAACGTCATTTTATTTAATGATCTAATAATCTCTATTTTGTCGCGTATTACAGTCTAATTCACCAAGCGATGAGCTTAGGAAAAAAGCTTTTTTGGTTTTTGTGACCAAAAAGGAGAGTCGCAAGTTTTAGTTTCAGAGTGGGATGAAACTATATATGAGGCCTTAAAAAATTTGTTAAATTCGTTGCAAGCAATCATGATAATAGATGGTTGATCGTCTGTTTTATTTAAGTTATTGAATCCCTTTCACATTGATATGATTTTCATTACAGAGAAATCACCAAACGGTACAACAGTTCATTCAAAGGGAAGTCACAAGTCGCTGACATCTACGTGGATCATCATGAGCGTTGTTGGAGGATTTTCGATACTTGTCCTCTTGAGTATCTTCATTTTTGTGCAAAGTAAGAGACATGTCAGATGGTCGACACCAGGACCGTGCTTCATTCCGAAAGTGATCATTCATCATAATGAAAAACACATTGCTGTCACAAATACAAATGCGTCTTGCGAACTGATTCAACCTTTAAAGATGGGACAACTTCAACAGCAAGCACTAGAACCAGTTGATATGTTATAATGTCAACTAGATAACATAAAACATATATAAAATTCGGGTGAACAAGAGACTAAAAAAGAAGGTGTTCATTACCCTTTATGTACTTTCACAAGTGTAGATAAATACTGTAGACAAAAAAAGTGACTCGGAAAAATATTTCATCTGATGTTATCGAAATTGCAAGGAACAAACAAAAAGTTAAACTCATTTGAAAGCCTCTTTTCTCCCGGACACACTGTATATTAGGCAATTAGGAAAACTTCATATTGTTACTTTTAATTCCTCATATTTTAAACCTGCGTGGAAGATACACAACGTAACTGTACCGCTGTAGCGGATTATTTTAACTCCCTGGGAAAAATAACTCCCCCAGTTAAAATGAACTAGGAAATAATGACTCCCTTAGTAAATAATGACTCCCCATTATTTCGGATTGAGAAATGTCAGGGAGTCAAAATAAACTAGTTAATCATGACCCCCACCCATCAAAAGAAGCCATTGCAGTGCATATCTTTAACTATAAACCCCTATAAACCCAGAGAAAATGACAAAATAAGTTATCATATACCATATGATATAGTCGAACGTGCTAACGGCATTGGGCTCAACTTCATTATTTATAACTCGAAGGCCCAATCAAATATACCAAAGTTCAGTCAAATCCGATCATTTTTGAAGTCTCCAGGCTGCCCCAAAGTTTAAGCCCCGTTTTGGCGCAAAACGCCGTCCCAGGCACTAAAAATTAAAATTTCAAAAACACCCCAGATATTCACCCAAGAAACAAGTGTGCAAAATTTCAGCCAAACGGACATTCTCAGATTCTAGCTCAACTGAAGTTGAGAATAAGGCATTCGGTGAAGGAATGAGCAGACAAAATTTAAATTTTTTGAAGTCTCGACGCCCAAGGAATGGCCATATGAATTTTAAAAGTTTTTAAGCAAGATTTAGAGGGGAGTCATTTTAAACCAGGGGAGTCAAGATTTTCTAGGATATGTTAACTCTAGGGAGTCATAATTTACTAGTTTATATTAACTGGGGAGTTATAACTAACCAGTTTTTTTTTATGGGGGAGTGACTATAAACTAGTTTATTATGACTGGGGAGTCATTATTTAGGGGAGTTAAAATTTACTGTGACACCGGAAAGGAAAATATCGTTCAGGCTGACCACATGAGAAAATTCAATCCCGAAAAGTGATGGTTGTGTTTTTGAATGGACAATAGCTTACCCCGCCGACCCATCTTGCCCCATATTACCCTATATCCTATATTCCTATATCCCTATATCCTGTGCTTTTTCACATAGCTTGTACCACCAAAGAAAACAATAGACCTTTCTCGAAGTTTTTTTAAACGCCAATATCTTGCAAAACTATTCTACTCTGCCTCGTGCTGATGTGATAATTTAATGAGAATTATCGCAAATTATCCACTAGCAATTTTAAATTAGGCAGAACTAAGATTTGAGTAATAAAACTAGGTGAAACTGGATAATTTGAAAAATGTCTTTATTAGCATCTAAACTGAAATTTGGATTCATCTTTTTGTCTCAAGAAAAACAGAGTTGATGTCATCGGAGAATGTGGTTATAGAATTTGTTCCTGATTGCGACTAACTTGTGAGAATATATTAAAACAACATTGTGAAATAAGCTTTTAAACTAGATTTCAAATCAAAAGAATTGATTGTGACCAGCTTGTGATTGTAAGCAGCTTACTGTGAGAAAATTATAACCAGCTTATGTAGGGAGAAAAATACGATCGTATGAAACGAGTCTATGACGTCATCAAAATCTTTGATCGACAATATCTCTGTAACGGTTGGTCGTAACGAAATAATCCTATACATTTTTTTGATCATTTTTTCGAGCTCTGCAACACGAGTACACTGTTCGTTTTCAATTCCTTAATCTTATTTTTCGTGAACTCCACGCAGTTTGAACACGGGCGGCGAGCGAAGCCGCCATGGCGCTAGTCTTATAATATTTCTTCTGAACAGCGAAAAAAGAGAGATTTCAACTTATCCCCTGCAGTATATTGACGTAATCTGATCAAATAAGAAAGAAACCCTCTCCAATCTTTGCCTAACAAATTTAATCAATACTCTCATGTGGAGGCTGTGGTTTACACGAGTGCGAGGCTTGGATTATTGAGGCTCTTTCTAATAGACCTGTTTAAAAGGGACAAGTCTATCGACCCAGTCTAACAATTTTTTCTTATGTTACGCATTTTCACGTCGTACAGGAAAATTGTATATGTGACCTAAAAAAGAGAACTCAATTTGGCAATAATCATGATAATAACTGGTGCCCAGCCGGCACATGTGTTAAAAAATCTCTACGAAGGAGTGTATTTCTATATAAATATACACACAATTTCTATGAAAATGCTCTCTGTCGTAGTGATTTTTTTGACGATTTTCGTCTGTTTAGGTTTTGCACTGAATTTTTTGCACGTTGACATGACTTTCATTACAGGAAAATTACCAAACTTAGCTAGAGCTCTGTCCAAAAAAAGTCACAAGTTGCTGACATTGATGTAGTTATCCAGCTGACAATATGTAACAAGATCCCAGTGGGCAAAATCGTCAAAAAATCACTGCGGAGGAGAGCATTTTATTGAAATTGTGAGTATATTTCTAGAGAAATGCACTCCTTCACAGAGGTTACTTAACAAATGTGCCGGCTGGGATTATACTATACTGTAACTTGGTTGTAAAAAGTGCATCACGGATGACATGAAAGAGATACCGAAATGAATTGAAAAGTCATTATATGAATAATAGAAAAATAACAGTTCAACTTCTTTTTGTTTTGTAACTCCATGGTTAAATTTAATCTTCAGTTTTGCTTAGCAATCATAGCAGAATAATATTGATGCTCAGTTAAAATCGCATTGTTCTAATAAAACATAACGTTTCCTAGGTAACACCATCTAAGTTACTGAAAAGTGAGTCCACTACCAATCGTTTTTTGGTATCTTTTGAATAAATTGTGACGTTCAGGGAGATTTTGATAACAAACCGTCAGATGTCGTATAATTTATGACGTAATTCTTTTTTGATAACTCTACTTTAACAATATTTATCGTTATTTCTTTTGTTCTTTGTTCTTTTTAACGTTCTAACGTTATTCATATAACGTTTTACGACGGTTTATCAAACTTCCTTGGAGCGTCACAATTATTGATGAACTCACACCTAGCTATGCCTGAGATAGAGTTCGCGCGCTAACTTTTGATGATGTGAAGGGTTGACGCAGTTTTCACAGAAAGTAATGATTTGATAAATATCCAAAGTGTTATGTGTTAAAACTGCTAAGGTTGTCAATTTTTTTATTTTTATTCGTGGTTTCCCAAACATACTGTAAGTCCATAATCGCCATATCACGAGGGAGCTGTTGTTTTCATCTGGGTTTAATATACTGTCATTGTTTCATTTAGCTTAATAAACAGTCCAACAAAACAAAATGTCGAATTCTGAAACGAACGCGATATCGAAGGAGCTAATTGGATGTGAGACACCTAAATTTTTAATATTTAACATGAAATTAGTTCTGTGGAGTTTCAATACGCATGGTCCTTAATAATCTGTTGTTTTTTCCCTTTTAATTCACCATCAGTGTTTATTCAAATCAAACTCTATCTGAAAGCAGGTGTAGGATGAAGAGAACTATCCGAATGTTGGTTTTCAGCTGGGAATAAGATTAAGCGATTTAGGTATCTGATATAGAGACTAAATAAAGCTTTCTAAAACATATTATTGATGTACAGATAAAACTGTTTACAACACTTGTAAGAGAGCGTGAGGATGACAGTAAAATTCTGTCGTTTACAACACTGCAGGTTGGTTTCATAGGGGAAAGATTGCTACAGACTAGTTTGTTTTCATTCAACAGTGTAAGTGTTTAATCAAGCACAAGGATATATGGTCGGGGTGTGTGCGTGCACGTATACAAGATTTCAGCCGTTGCCAAGTAAACACATTTCGCACATCACACCTAACCTAAACAACACCGCGTGATTCGAATGTCATTAAAACGGCTAAAAGTGTTAAAATAAATGTTTTCTTTACAGTTGCCTAAAGCAAATAAAAGTAAGTAATTGAGTATATCAGCAGAGAGTCATACTACTCTTCTGGAAAAGGTTTTTTCTTATCTGGGCAGGTAGCTGCTAGTTGATGGTTTGTTCTTATTGTTATCATCTGGGCAGGTAGTTGTCATGTCATCGTTTTTTGACACACTTGGTTTATTTATATTTTAAGATCATTAGACCAGAGTTATCAGAGAATCCAAGAAGCTTAACACAAAACAGTTCAGAATGGAAAATAACAACGGTGATGTGTTAAAAGAACACGAATATATCATGATGGTTGATCGAGACGAAAACGGTATGTATAGTCGAATCTCCACGATTTGCATCTCTATAATGGAAATCTGTATAATTCGAATTCTCTCTAATTCGAATGCTATTATCCCTTCACCTATTACTTATTCGTAAATGAACCCCGTAGTTCGAACTATTCATAAATCGAGCGTTTTTTCGGTCTTTCGGATGTTCGAATTAGAGAGAGTTTACTGTATGTAATGAACATAACCCAGCCGACGCATTTGCTAAAAAATCTCTGCGAAGGAGTGCCTTTCTATAGAAATTATACACACAATTTCAATAAAAGTGCTCTCCGTCGCAGTGAGTTTTTTTCTTTTCTACAGTCTGTACATCTCTATAGAAATCTTCTCCTACTCAGTGCTTGTTCAACAAATTTGTCCAATGGGAAATGGCTGATCAAATATAATTACCGAATAAGTTATACACTCTTAGAATAATGAAAATTTTCAAAAATTACATCATTGGATTGGAACCAACAATTTTAACATTATAGGCATGCACACATCTATTTTGGAAAAAAGTGGATCCAAGGAACAATTGATCGTGAAAAAGAAGAAGAAAGAATATGTTGAATCCTTTTCTGTGCACGGTTTGACCAAGATATGCCTGGGCACACGTTCCGAATCGATATTCTGGTCAGTCATGTTACTAGTAGGTATAACTGTATCAACCACGGTTATTTACCGTTTGGTTAGCAAATATCTGAAGTATGAAATTTACACGGAAGTTTTTGAACATAAAGCCTTTAAAAACACTTTCCCGAGTATAACAATCTGCAACGAAGCTGAAGCACGCTCGCATTACTTCTCATACTGCGGAGCGCAAAGTCCTAGCGGTTCTTCTTGTAATCGCAACGCACGATGGTATAAACCAAAAGTGAACCAAATCAAAGAAAACCCCAAAGAATGGAGTAACGGATATTTCCATGTAACACGCTGTAAATCGTGGGGTAGCATTTATTGTGCAAATGACCAACACTTACTGTCTATCGTCAAACATAACCACACCTGTTTTACATGGAACTATAAGGGGGATTTTCACGACGCATACGGACATGTCGCGCTGGAGTTCAAAATTAACACATCAGAGCATAAGGGGGTCAAAATTGCAGCGTACACGCATGACCCAAGGATAGAAGAGTTGGATGTTACAAATCGGTTGATCATGGACCCGTTAATCACATACGAACTTACAGTACGTAAGACAGAAATCAAGAGATTGCCGGACCCTTTTCCATCCAAATGCGTAGAAAGCTTTCATAAACAAATCTTCACCGGGAAATATTCACGACGTATGTGTATCGACTCGTTGAATTATATCAACATGTACAAAAAGTGCGGAGATATCATGGACTACCACAAACAATTCATACCAAATGAAATCATTAAGAAATACGGTAAAAATGTCACACAACATGAGGCCATGGCTTGTTTCATCAAAGAGAGTTATCGACATGTTTCACTTGACATAACAAATCAATGCCCCTTTCCATGCGAAGAAATCAACTACCATACGACAACAAACGTCCACGGAATACGTGACGTCTTCATATCGGCCGACAGGAGCAAGGCGACAGACACATACATGATGGAAATACAACTGCAGAGTGTCGACTCTTACCAAGTGATTGAAGAGAAGCAATTGTACACCTGGGACCAGGTACTTGGAGAAGTAGGAGGCTTACTTGGCCTAGTCATTGGTGCTTCAATACTGTCATTTGTGGAGATTCTCGCATATGCCTACTTATGCCTCATGCAAAAGTGCGCACAGTTTTGGACTGAACCATGTAAACACAAATGGAATAAAAAAGATCTTGTCTAGTGATTACAATATAGAAAGAATGGTTTCCGTAATCGCCAATAAGAAACAGAACTTCCATACCAAAAATTCTGAAACTGTGAATATTTGATTAATAATTATGTGAGCTTGTTAACATTTCTAATGGTTTTCAATTTTGCTAATACCATCCTTTAATCCCCAAATATTATTCTATTATCTTTCCATGTACCAGAAAAATCTTCAATAGTATCTTGAGGTTATTCTTTGAGCTATTCAACTTGTAGCCATATGATAAAATCTGCTTCACCAAAACTCTTTTTGTTGTCTCGCCTTTATAGCTACATAAAAGACTTTGAAGGCTATATCTCAGCTTGATTAAATTTTAAGCTTTAAGATTTTTTGATCCAAAATAGACCGACTATTTGGAAATAGTCAATCATCGGTCAAATGAAATAGGCTTAAAGATCTTGGAGAAGCGAAAATTATCCATCTGTCTATTTGTTCATTCCCTTACGTTTCTTTACCTAGCTCGCCAGTTCTGTTAAAGTTTTTATCAAGAAGTTACTGCGAAGAATGCATAGAGAATTTCACGCTCACCTTTAAGCTTCGATGTGTTATTTCTATAACTTCACAAAGAGACAACCCCACTGTGTGAAAAATTCGATGTTTTACCTTGGCTTATAGTTGGGTTTTCGAAAAAAAGTCACAAAAATTCAATTCATTTTAACTGAACCCACACAAAAAACGGTCACGGTTTTAGCTTGAATTCCGTCTTGTGAAGAAAGAACCCATATACTTACTAAGATTATTGAAAAATTAGATTTATGACAATTTTCTATAAGCGCCCCTGCCTAATAACCGCCCCTGGTCAATTAACAGTAACCGTCTTTTGATGTGCGGTCTCTGATAAAAATTCTCGAAGTTTTCGTAAATATTGGCAGTAAACAACAAAAATATTTTTCACTCACAAATATGAAAAACTTAAATAAAATGCATCTAACATGGAATATATTTCATGCAATATTTAACAGAAGGTCGAATCAACGCAATAGTGTTTACTCACCTTCTTGCTTTTGTGTGATTTGTAAGTGGTTTTAGAAATTTGTTCGGTAAACAGATGATAAGATGATAAGAGAAACACACACATATATATAAAACGTATGTATGTATGTAACGTATGTAAAACGTATGTATATATTGAGAGGCAGCAGCTTAAATGTCGTTTGCTGGTTATGATCATGCGCTGATGCTGAAGAACAGGTGGGAGACATCCTTATAGAGGATATTTGTGGTATGGTCTTTGAAAAATTTTTATTATAAGTACTTTCTGAGTGTTTTGGTATTTTCTGCAACTTCTATTCCCTTCCCTATTCCCTAAAAAATGCAAACCTTCACTGGTAATTAGCTAGTGTTTACAGTGGAAGATCTAGAGGGTATTGCAATTTATGTAGGAGAGGGTCAGGAATTTAACCACAAAACAAAAAACGTTCAGATATAATCCCATTGATACTATAGATTGAATTATGTTAATGCACAAGTTGCGACTAACCTCTAGATGTGCCGCTGGTTTAGTAACCAGGATGCATGAGAAAAATCTCTATTCCTCATACCATCAATTTGTCTTATGAACTTTTTACGTTTTTCGTCAATGAGTGAGAAAATAAGGGAAAGACTGTATCCTTTTCCAGCCTAAATGAATATCTTATGAACGTGTAAACATTGTCACTCTCAAAACGCTTCTGCATGAAGCATCCAAAGAAACAACAAGATTCGCAAAAATGCGACTATATATTTCCCCAAAGTTGCAAGCATTTTATCAATTATTGTGTGTACATTGATAACCATGAGAAAAATGATTAAATCATTAAATAATTACGGTATAAATACCATCAACCTGATACTCAGATTGAATTTAATACCACAAAAAAACTTACTTTGAACTTATTATGATATGAAGTCGTTCACGGCCAAATGATAACCCAGTGGGTCCCTAAGACGTCGTAAAATGGTCGTGAAGTGGGAATCTCAAAAGACGTCCCAATTACATCTTCACTGAGACGTCCCGATGACATCCCAACGACATCGTAACGACGTCGCAGGATTATGAAATTTACGTAGTAGAGACATCGTAGAGACGTCTTTCCAAGACGTCCCTAAGACGTCATGAAATGGTCGTGAAGTGGGAATCTCAAAAGACGTCCCAATTACATCTTCACTGAGACGTCCCGATGACATCCCAACGACATCGTAACGACGTCGCAGGATTATGAAATTTACGTCGTAGAGACGTCGTAGAGACATCGTTAAGACGTCCCTAAGACGTCGCGAAATGGTCGCGAAGTGGGAATCTCAAAGGACGTCCCAATCACATCTTCACTGAGACGTCTCGATGACATCCCAACGACATCGTAACGATATCGCAGGAGTATGAAATTTACTCGTTCATCTTCGTAAAGTCGTCGTAGAGACGTCGCTCAATGATCGCGAAGTGGGATCCTCAGAAGACGTCCCAATCACATCTTCACGGAGACGTCTCGACGACAGGATATCGCAACGACTTCAATCTCTGGCCGTAACGACATCGTAGAGACGTCCGATTAACAACCTCCTTTTTCTGGGATCATAGGCCATCTATGTTGGGATCATCAAAACAACAAAACATACAACTTCAATAGATGTCTCCTTTTTAATTCTTTCTAAACGTTTACAACGCAACAATTTACAGTTCCATATATACTAGCTAATTTGCCATCAAGTTATGAAATTTTGAATCACATGTATTTCCACATTTAAAACTCCCTTCGGCTAGCCTTTTTGAAATTTCGCCAACTTCGTTATCGATCAGGAGATCTTTGAGCGTCAACGGAAGTTTTTTTATGTCATCTACAGTACTTTTCTGATGCTAGAATGCTGAAACTAAGTTCAACAAGAATGTATAAATATGTATAAATATACCCACCGAATAGATTCAGAAAACAGAAACTCATCGTTAATTTCATCGAATAGGATCGTATCTTTTCAAGGTGTTTTTCCATTTACACTTTGCCAGTTTACCTTTGACAAAACGCCATGTTTAATTAATTCTTCTAAGTTTTATCTAAACGTCTTTTATCGAAACTATGTTACATGTATCATTATTAACAGTATTAACCTTTTCTTACAAGAAAGTCTTTGCTTTTGAAACTTTCTATATCACATGTGAATTTTATAACCCGGGAATTTCTCTTTGTCTTACGTAATTGTGATTGGTCTATTTTATATTCTTTAAATCATGCAACTGTAGTAAAACCTATTCGATGAATCTTTGTTGACTAATTGCTTTTAAAAATTTATAATTCTTTCGAAGGTCACAATTTAATCTGTATAGAGACGTCCCAAAAACGTCGTAAAAGCATCCCTCACACGACCAAGAAAAAGAATCGGTACGAATGTAAATTCCATATGGAGTATATTGTTGTTACTCAAAGTTTACTGTTTAATGACTGCAGAATGAAATTTGAAAATAAAAAGAGAAGGACTCACAACTTATACTAAAGCCTTTCATTTCTATTATTAAAATCTATTCTGTCGGCATTTCTTTGATGTAATCCTCGCCTCTCATTTCACTGGATTTCGGTTCACATGGGTGGGTTTATACGACGCTTTAGGTTTAATCAAATGTGGAAAACCAACGAATTGAGAGAAAATACGATTTGCAGAAGCATCAGCAATATTCTAGAGTATCACAAAACTTCTACTCAACCTTTTTTAAAAATGTCGGATTGAAATTAAGATAAATTTGTCGGAGTTAAGAAGTATTTTGTGTATATATTTATATCCAAAGATTCGGTACTTTGAAAAACGGCTGGGTGATGCCTGAGAATATACAGAAAGAAGAGTGCTTTTTCATTCAATTCTGAAAATTTCATGTTTGAGACTGTAAGAAGTCATGAGGAATCAGAGTTTAAAAACTGGCTTCAAAATAATCATAAAATCTTTAAATTCATTTCTGGTTGGTTATTACGATCATGGAAGCCAATGGAAACATGTATTTTTAACAGCACTTGAGGGAGTTTCAAAACTGCTTTTGTGAAAACTTCAATAAACCGAGGCGAGGTTTGTTTGAATAGATTTATAAAAGTTGTAAGTCCTTCTCTTTTTATACGTCCATGATTTAATTTACAGACTGTCATTTGTATTGTGTTTTGATTTACGCTCGTTGTTCGTACAGGAAAATTGACAGTATATAAATTTTGCAAAATAAAATATGACATACAGTATGTATCAAAACAGTATACGTGACCATGGAATTCATTCAAAGTAAACTATGTTTCTGTTGTAGGATTAAATGACTATCCAGGGAAGTACACTCGACCAGATTCTTTCAAGTTATTATGTGTCTCAATCCTGTGTGTTTTAAAATATTATACGTAATTAGTTTTCTGAACTTCTTATTGCATATACGACATCACGTTTTTACTTGCTGCTTTTGTATGTACTTTTTGAATTATCAAACTGATTGAACTGCTTGTTCTCCACATGAAATGGGTTTCCTTTATGGCTGGTACATCGTGATTTCAGTTCAGTTGGGCTACATTATATATCAGGATGTAAAATAAAAATAAATCTTCAGCCTGGCTATTGATAATGAATTTTCACCTTTGCACTGAAACCACCAGAGGCGTAGCCAGAGGTCAGTCAAAATTTGTGGAGGAGAGTTAAGTCATTTAGGATAGAAAAGGAAAGCGTGCAAGTAACCTAATCGATACTTAAGACTGAAAAGAAATATCATAATGTTGAACTCCTCCAGGTTTTTTTGACTGACCCTAACTACGCCTCTGACCACAGCTTCAATGGTTTGCTGTTCGAAGCAAATTAATTACCAATCATCATAACATTGTTATCAACAAAAACAAAACATATCATTGACCATTGATATATCAATTCTTTCTGGTTTTTACGCGTTCATTTCATTCAAAAGTTTTTACAAAGCTTTTTAAGACAACGCTGAACTAAAACGATTCATTTCCATCATTTAACATCATTTAACGTTTCATCTATTGAATCATTTTAAAAGCTACCAGAAAAAAAGCAAAAATCTTCCACTGCACTGACTGAAAAAAATGGCGTGCTGTAGACTAGCCTCTATTCTTATCTAGTTTGGTTAGTCGAAAATTCAATACCGAACCGCGGCTATAAAAGTGAACAGAGAAGAAGGAGAAGGAGAAGGAAAATGCCGATTTTAACATATATTTCGCCCTACGGGGAAATATATAAAAATGAGAATCGATCTTTTATTTGAATAAAAACGTTTTTAAAAATCAACATACATATTTTTCAATTAAGCTTTTCGGAGTAAATCCATCTTCAGGTTAAAAGGTTTTAAAAGGTTTTTCAATTCATTAAATGGCATTATGGATCATGGACGTATAAAAAGAGAAGGACTTACAACTTTTATAAATCTATTCAAACAAACCTCGCCTCGGTTTATTGAAGTTTTCACAAAAGCAGTTTTGAAACTCCCTCAAGTGCTGTTAAAAATACATGTTTCCATTGGCTTCCATGATCGTAATAACCAACCAGAAATGAATTTAAAGATTTTATGATTATTTTGAAGCCAGTTTTTAAACTCTGTTTCCTCATGACTTCTTACAGTCTCAAACATGAAATTTTCAGAATTGAATGAAAAAGCACTCTTCTTTCTGTATATTCTCAGGCATCACCCAGCCGTTTTTCAAAGTACCGAATCTTTGGATATAAATATATACACAAAATACTTAGTAAGTAAGTAAGTAAGTAAGTAACGGGAGTTTTTAGTCTTTGGGCTTCCATCCGTAATGGTTGGTTCTTTCGCAACTATTAGTTGACTTACCGCCAGAGATACGTATAGCATTGCTCCAACTTGCCCGAAGGCCAGTGTACAGTCAAGTCAAGTCTTAACTCCGACAAATTTATCTTAATTTCAATCCGACATTTTTAAAAAAGGTTGAGTAGAAGTTTTGTGATACTCAAGAATATTGCTGATGCTTCTGCAAATCGTATTTTCTCTCAATTCGTTGATTTTCCACATTGGATTAAACCTAAAGCGTCGTATAAACCCACCCATGTGAACCGAAATCCAGTGAAATGCGAGGCGAGGATTACATCAAAGAAATGCCGACAGAATAGATTTTAATAATAGAAATGAAAGGCTTTAGTATAAGTTTTGAGTCCTTCTCTTTTTATACGTCCACGTATGGATACAAGATCTTTTATTTGTTGAACAGTTTTACGATTTTTATATATGCATGGATACACTTCTCATTCACCATTCCGTTGATCTATTTTTTCGTCAACGTTAAGCAAGTTTCACACAACATTTGCAACGTCAGTTGTAAAAGATTTTTTTCACGTGTTTTTCAACTAGTAATCGTTATAAGGATATACCTGTTTCTATCGATGGTTTGATGAAATAATTGAATTCTCTTGGCCTTACCCTTAGAGAATATTTTAGCGTGGACGAGAACGAAACTATGACGTAAGGAATTTTTGAAGACCGCCACTTAGATGGATCAAGGAGTAAAATAATGCAGAAGTGATTGCATCTCTCTTGGATTTTGAAACATTTTCAGTCTCATTGCATTGATAGTTGTTGAACAAGAGGCGATAACTGACCCTAGCTGTTACTGCATGATCAATATTTATCCTAATCATAGATCCTGCACATAGCATACTTCAAAACACTCTCTACATCTTGCATAATACAAAATCACTACACAAACATATCAGACACGGTGCTTGTTACGATAGTAAAATTACATAATCATCCTTTCACAACTCTCTCACGATTGGTGCCACCTGCAACAAAGTTTACTTGTCTTGTTTATACAAACTAATATGTTAGTTCCACTTCATATTAAGCAAAATACCTAACGGTAATGTTAATAATAGCTAAGTGTGATTCAGCTCTATTTGTTAGAAAATGGAATGAAAGATAAATATTGAACACATATCTTGAAGATATCTTATGGTAAGATACGTCAATTTATAAGGAGTAAGTAAATTGATAACCAGCTATTGAAATGTGTTTAAGTCCTTTTGCATCTGCTGAATGGCTCTTTCGTCCCGTATTTTGTATCTAAAAAATCTTTTAGTTGAATCACTGGCATGAATTTGAATAGAAATTGCACTAAGACAAGAGTGGAATGAATTGAATGATTGCTATTGTTGCTATTAGAACGAACAATGATGGCAGTTACACATATTATTCAGTAAACTATAGACACTTCTATTATCTGTTCTTCTTCACAAAATCAGGAGAGTTTTTGTTGAGCAACCAGAAAAAGTCGATGAGTTATGTAACATAACATAAATGGCATCAAGTGGAGACGTGCCCAATACAGAAATCTCTTTTCCTTGTTGGGCAGTGCGTGAAGCGCGACTGATCATTAATCAGTGTTTGTCCGCTGACCTGAGTACGCTAAACAGCGCGCGCAAGGCTAGTTACTAAGGCGCTATTTACAGTGGCGGATCTGGAGGTATGGCGAAATTTGTGTAGGAGAGTGTTAGCAATCTAACCATAAAAGAAAAGCGTCCAAATAATCCTATTGGTAATATAAATTGAATTCACAAATTACGTTAATGCTCTCCTACACAAATTTCGACACACCTCTAGATCTGTCACTGATTTACACTAGTGAAAGCAATGATAAAGCTGCGATCTCTTACCAATACCAATATACAACTGATCTCTGATTGGACGTACTTTTAAATAACCGATCAATGAATAATGAAAGTTTGCTGAAAACTGAATAGACAAGCGTTTTTTTTTGTAATTTGGTGAAATATTGTTTTTCTTGTTAGTAAAGCCTATCAGTTCAAAACTTCTTATTAGCTCGTTTGTTAGCTACTACACTGTTTTGTGTACAAAGACTTTCAAAGATCTAGTTCTTGAACAGTTCAAGAAAGCAGTTGAATTTGTTTGAATTCATTTTTGGTTTCATGAAATTATAATTAAAAACATATATTTTTTTTTTCAAAACGCGTGGTTTTCTACATTATGGTCTTAAAAAAATTTTCTTATAAAAAAATATACGGCTCACGCATGTATATGAGTATGTTCATGTGTCAAATTGCAACCATAACATTTAAACGGTGAAAACACTTACAAATATATTTGAACAAATGAGGCTAAGCCCGACCCTTACCCTCACTAACCCAGATACATTTCTCAAGATTTACACCATGAAGTCCGATGGTTGCAATTTGTCAGACGAACCATAGGGTATAATCCTTTTGTCTTTAATAAATTAACTTCTGGTGTTTTATGATTAGACCCTATTTACACTAACTTATGCCTTTTTCACCAGTGAGATATAACAAGAAAAAACAAGCCTCAAAGAACTTTGTAGTAACTTTTCATAACTTTAAGTACAATTGCTGCTACCGTTTTGCGCCATCTGGCTGTTGTTACATCTTCTTTCCAGCGCGATGTGTGAAAATAATCATTACCCCTGCAAAGTTTCGCGAGGTTAGGTTCATTTTAAACACAATAGTTAAACAGAATGTCCCACGCACTGCCCTTCGCGCACACAGGCTTCTTGTTAAAAATTTAATCTTCTCAAGACATTTTCCTTATTTTTTCAAAAGGCACTGTTTCATTTTTTCACAAAAATATACAAGTTGAAAGATGTTAAAATAAGCTTCTGTACTGATGTTAAAATAAATTCCGTTTACTCATTGAAAAAAACAGTTTTGAAATTTCCGTTTCCAACATTCTCAAACACACTGCGCAGTATACAGTATACAAAAGTATTTAGGAAAACTTTTGTATACAAACAAAAATTTTAATAGTATTTTTACATTTGATGATTGCACGTAGCGTGAGACTGACAGTCATGTATATTTTTTGTTTTCAAATTCTAATAAATATTAATACTCATCGGGCACATTTGTTAGAAAACCATTGCGAAGGAGTGCATTTCTATAGAAATATACACACAATTTCAATAAAAATGCTCTTAGTCGTAGTGCCTTTTTGACGATTTTTCTCATTGGGTCCAGATAACATATAAAGTTCACATATGCTAATTTCTTTCTCTTCAACTGCGAGCGAGCGATAACCTGTTAAGCATTTAAGATTTTGTTCATCCAATGTTTTAGCATTATGCATACGTATAAGATAAGATGGTTTTCGTGCTACTTGCTCTAGCGTTTTCGAGAAAGTCATATGAGAAGATGTCACATTGTATATGATTAAAGGCCCAAACCCAACCTCGAACACAGGGTTTTTCGACGTTTTGATACACAGACAGCGGCAAAAAAGATCCTGGTCAACAACGATGAATATTGCAATTTGATTGGATATTTTTAAGGTTTGCTTAACCGGTTATTATTCGGAATGGTTGCAGTTTAAAATTGAATTCCGAATTTGTGTGTGCTTACATTCCGTTTTGAAGAAGAAGCAAAACTGTCTCTTTGGTATATTAAAGTTTATTTTTTGTTGAACTTCTTCCTTGCCATCCATATATCAGAAAGGAAAGAAAGTCTGGGTTTGAGGTTGGCTTCGAATCAAATCGAAAGAAGTTGATAATACTTGTTTCCAAGCCAATGGAAAGCCGTTATACTGTTAAACTATGCTTTCTTTCTTTCTCATGGTGTAAATAGAGCCTTACTGTCCATTGGGTAAATATCGGTAGTAAAGTGACAGTATTGAAAATGAATTGTGACAGTTTCAAGGGTTTTTTAATTTATTTGTCACTAGAAAACCGCCATTTCAGCATTCATCCATAACTTTCATTATTGAGACGAGACAAAATTGGAATGTTCAAGAATTAATCACACTGTTTTTCAAGCTAATTCTGAACTGAATCACCGATTCATGTTTGTGGAATAGTGAAATTTTACTGTTTACTAATAAGATTTCAAGTTGAGAAATTCGATTTTTTAATCTGGCTACAAATACGCGAAGTATTATACGAAGCTACCACGTGGCGTGGTTTAAGTTAATGGTTCTTATGAACCTTTGCTTTTGGGGCTGAGATTGGACTAACATCTTGCAATTATCATATTGAATTGGTATCCGGACGACTAACAACCGTAATACTTACTCTAAATCTCACCCTAACCATCCTCTTATTATTGGTAGTCGGGTAAATGTACGGTTGGGCTAATGTCCGGTATAGCAAATGTCAGTCGGGTTTTTGTCTTCGGAGAAGTGTCGGATGGGTTTTTGTCCTCAGGGAAATGTCAGTCGGGCAAACCTCATAGAATCTCTTGAATTTACACTTAAGATGTATTCTCAGAATTTCTATCCCTTTCCAAATGATAACTATTAGGGAGCACGAATATCGATATTCGACGTTTAAAACATATCGAAAAACAAGATCTTTGGCAAACCTTTTCGATTTTTTAAAGATAAAACAGGACATCTTTTGAACCCTGATATTATTTGAAGTCACAACTGACTCCTTGTTCATTTCTTCACTGAGTTAAAAGAACATCCCATCACATTTTGAAGAAATAAAAAAAACCAACTTTTTTTGTATTACTCTGAGCCCAACCATCTCCACTCTAATAGGTAATACTTAATATCAGTAAATCTTTCTTACTTATCGTATAAACAGAGACTCGTTATATTAAATGTTCGTTATTTACATCAACAAACAGTTTAAAAAAGTTTAAAAAAATTTTTTTTCTTTCTTATGGTAGAAACAGAATGTTGTTATAATGAAATGTATTATGACTGCTTCAAGAATATGTTCATTTCTTCTCAAGGATAAGCCGTGGTTATAATCAAGTACATACTACATGCAGATTATATCAAAAACTTAAATCAGAGATTTAATTAAAACGTTTTTTTTAGATTGACCACATATGAACATCATATAATACAGCAAAATAAAGATTGCATTCGATAGTTAATATTGTCATTTGTTATTGTTAAATCAAAGGAATGATGTACCCATGGCGTTTGTACATACACGCAAGGCAAGAATTCACAGAAAGTCAGTTTTATCGCTGCTAACACGAGGTAGGAAGATAAGAGAACAAGAAGACATTCAAAAGTCGTCAAAACTGATGGACCAGAAGTCAGTTATACTAATAACAACCTTCATTGCTCTACTGGGTACAATTTTCAATATCCTTACATTAACTGTAATCATTGCTGATAGAAAGTTGAGAAAGAGGCTGTCGTATGTGCCCATCGTCAGTTTTCTGATTGGTGGGGTAATACAGGGCTTGACTGCAGCCCCACTTTATGTCTACAAAAAGTTAAGTGACGAAGAGGATAGGGAGTCATGGACTTGTGATGCGTATAGATTCCCTTATTTCTTCTGTGGTCACATTATGAAAGTGAGTTTGTTACTGGTAGCTTTAGATCGCTTAGTTGCAGTCAAATACCCTTATTTGTATATCAGATATAGGAATATCAAAATTGCAGTCTTCGTGGTCGTAATCTTATGGATATCAACTATACTTGTTGATTTGATACCATTTTTTGACCAAGCAAATTTTAAGGACCAATGTCAGCATAAACCAACACATACTTGGGGACACTTGGTCATTTTTTTATACAACATTATTCCAATGGTCATTATTATTACTTGTTATTCCTTCATATGGTGTTCAGCAGCTAAAGTCGAATTTGAGAATCACAAAATCAAGAAAAGTGTGACTGTAAATTCATTAGAAGAAACAAATATGGCGAAAGTCAGAAAGACAGAAAGCAACAATAACAGTGTTTTGACCGAATCGTTTGAAATCGATACAGATGAAATCGATTCCATTCAATCTCAAGTCAAAAAACCACCACCTGAGATTAAAGTCACAGGTATAATTAACGTGAAATATCAGGACGACTCTCTGAATTTACAAGATGAACTGAAAGTGAGCAAGCAAGACCTTGAAAGCTCTTCAAACTGTAAAAAAGTCAAACACAGTCGTTTAAGTGAAAATTTGGCTATCGGCTTGGAAATGAAAGCCACAAAAACGTCACTTACGCTAATAGTAACATACGTTTTGTGTTGGCTTCCACTTGGAGTTGTCTATATGGTTGATCATTTTTGTGATTATTGTTATTCTAGTCAGGACAGGTTGACAGAAGTGAGGACTACTGTTAAAGTCTTAGCCTTCTCGTCGGGGATTTTGGCACCAATCGTGTATTGTTGGCGAAATAAGGAATTTCGAAAGTCGGCAAAGAAACTGTTGTACAATACCAAAACATTGGCAGTTTGAATCATATATTAAAATGAACTGTTGGTAAGATCTCTTTTTTTTGAAAGGAGAATGTTTACAAGATTTGTTTCCGTAGGGAAATTAGAAATCATATGCAATACAACAACTTCAACCACAGACTCCTTCGTTTTCATTAATATGTGCAAATGTTCCATTTACGTGAAAAGCACTGGTACTGAGGTTGAGCAATGGTATAATCCTCTGTTGATAACACGCAGTTGAAGGATTACCGTCAACAAAGAAATCATAAAAGAAATGATAAAGTTCAGAATAATGCTTTATGATAGGAGAACAGCGGAAAAGCAGCTAGCGTGAGAAATTGAACTACGTCAAGGATTGACTCGACTCAATCAATCACAGAACAAGCTACCTCGTACCCAGGGTACAGAAGTTGGTGTATAATCGAAATGTTTGAAACTTTGGATAAAGGACTGGAAAACAAACCAGGAATACTCTAAATTAACTCTAAACAAACCAGTGGTCTTCCAGAATTTCCAGATTTTGAAATTTCAGGAATACTCTAAATTTAGTCATCTTTACAACGAACGTGTAATATTTTATTGAGTGCAGGAATTTTTTCTGGATAAAGTCTTCCGTTCATCCATTATGTTTTGTATATTTTTATTCATGTGTTCAAGATTTTGTTGGAATGTCTCAGCGAATAGAGAATCCTTATGAAGGGATAGATTTCTACGCATGTGAATACACATAACATTTTGAAATATGGGAATTTTTGACAGACCTCAGGAACTTGCCACATTGTAAATAAATGCATTGTTGCTGTCGAATGGAAAACATTTTATCTCTTTACTTTATGTAAGGATGTCAGTTTTTTCCAACTGGTGTCGCTCAGTTTTCTTGAAAATGTTATGAGTTATACGGTCGAGTATTCACACTATGTTTGTACTTGTCTCGTGTGACCATATATCTTGGTTGTGCATGTCTCGTGTTATGAGACATGTTATGAGAGAACGTTCCGTCAGTCAACATCAAAGCCTCATCTTACCCTTATAAAATCTCAATTTTGGAAAATATTCATTAGTTTTTTGGAAACTTGAAAAACACTTAAGACCAATCAATATAAAGAAGTTTCGATTTTTCATGCGATAAAGTTTTTCAAACAGAGTGTTCAGTAAATTACTCTTCGTGGCAGAGACTTTTTTGACGATTTTACCCACTTGTTAGACTATGAACAAAAAATGTTTCCAGATGTTTCCCTCACCTCGTTTTTAATTATGACTTATCTTATCAAAATAAAAGAACGTGGTATAATAATTTTCCTCGAGGTATCATCACTTTTTGTTTATTATGCAGACGTCATTATTATTCAAAATGAAAGCCACCAAACATTATTTATTCTGCTGTTAGACCGAAAATTCGCTTCGTCCTAGTCAATACAAAGCCACAGAATAGCTCCGTGTGCTCCCAAGTTGTCCATCATAGCAGAGGGTTTGCTTTTGTGAGTAAAAATATTGAACATCATGGTTAGCATATTAAGCATGACTGAATTGCAGATGTTGTCATTTCTATGATGTTAAAAAGCAATTCGTTACTAATAAGATAAAAATAAGGTTTGAGTTGATGAGCTGGATCAAACTTATAAACTCGAATAATTAAGAGAATATGTTCATGCTTCTGAGAAATGACTCAGTCAACTTCTGGGAAATCTGACAGCGTGAGTTATTTGTTTGGAAGTGGATTGACATTTCCTTAGACTATTTCAACAATTTTTTTAATCCTTCTGATGGTTCATAAGATGAAGTGAAGTGTTTAAGGTAAAGACCTGCAAAATAAACAGAGATGAGGGCTGCAGTGTGATGATGTCAGCAGTTCGAATCCTGCATGAGAACAATAAGAAATGGATCTGGAACGAGTAGATATTCTTGAAATGATGAACAATCGTAGTTATACAAAAGCTTTTCGCTCTCGTGCGGATTTCCCCTTGTAAGAGACAGCTGAATCAGTTTTCTGGCGTCCGCCATCTTTAACGAGTCTTAAAAAAAACCGAAGTAAGTTTTTATCAGTTTACTTCTTCTTACATCACATGATACGCTGGTACTAGATGTTAAAACTGATTTTCAGTGGGCCAACTCGTCAAAAAATCACTGCGATGAAGAGCATTTTTATTGAAATTGTGCTATATTTCTACAGAAATGCACTCCTTCGCAGTGATTTTCAACAAATTTGCCTACTGGGAAACTTCTTTTTGATTTGAGTTTTCGTTCGAAGGAGGGAAGTTTTTAACAACTGAGTATAACATTTCGAGGGGCCAAGAAAGTCTGTAGTCTGTAAAATTGATTTACACTTTCAGTTGAAGTAGCATATCCAGAAGGTAACATGTGGTGTTGTTGACCAAAAAGTTCTTCGAAAAGTTTCTTTCATCTAGTGTCTTCTTATTTTCTTATTGTTCGCCATCGGTGTAAATCGATCCATTCCCAACAGATAAATTTGTTGAAAAATCACTGCGGAGGAGTACATTTCTATAGAAGTACACTAACTCAATGCTCTCAGTCGCAGTGCCTTTTTTCGCCCACTGAGTTCAGCTGACGTTAGTAGCATTATTGTCTAAGGGGATGTTTGCTTGCATGCTTGAAGCATACCTTCCGTAGCCCAAATGAGAGGGATTATAAATGCTTTGGGGCCTTTATCACAAGACCCTCGTTGATAGTAGTACAATAAGAGCTGAGGGGAGCTCCCGCTGGATAAACATTGAAGTTTGCAGAAGAAAAAACGGCATATCTTTAACATCTGATAAAATTTATTAGAAAAAGAAAAGATATCCGAAATCAACAGTGTGAATGTCCTTCTAAGAAAAAACATCTCATAAATTCTCGTTCAATCAGATTTGCATGGAGGGAACTGTATTTCCTACGGAAGTTTCAGAATTTCACGAAAACCTCAATGGACCTTTCTAGAATCTCTGTTTAAACATGGTATTGTAACGAAGTAAAATTTAAGCGGCACAAAGCAAGATTTAGCAAAAAGAGGCTAGCCCGTTTGTCGGGCTGGCTCGCCTACGACTGTTTACATGGAATTTTCAGCCCGCTTGCCGGGATCTCAGGTAAAATAGCCGAAATCTCGGCAAGTGGGTCAGCCCTCCCGTCCCGTCCGGTAAAGGGACTGTTATTGAATAATTTTATCTAATCCTGGACAATAAGAATTAATTAGGTACCATAAGAAAATCGAAAATATGTTCTACGCGAAATATATATATACAAAAAAAAAAAATAAAAATATAGTAATTGTTAATTACAAAAATATCAAAAAACATTTCATATCATAAAGACGATAAGTTTATCATACAATTCACATTAGAAAAATTTATCCAAACAATAATAACAACAATAATATTCAATTCATGTACATAAGATAAATATCATCACCGAAAGAAGTGTATAATTATGAGCTGTGCCATTTCTGATCAATTTTTCTTCTTGTAATGACCTGAGCTGAACAGAGATTGGTCAAAAATTCGGAATACGATCAGTACTTGGTAGGAATAAGAAATATTTTCCATGTGTTTCATGATATCCTCCTTTCAGTGGAGAGTATATCAAAAGGAAAATTTCCATATAGTTCATCTGACAATTTGATAGCATCAAAACTTTATGGTGTAAACCTTGCAAAATTTGATTGGGTAAGTGAGGGTTAGGTTCATGCCTCGTTCCTTCCGACTTTAAAGAAGCTTTAACCGAGAAGTTTGACGCCTTCGAATTGTCAGATGAACACACTCTTTCTATTGGCCAGTCAAAAGAATTAAATGAGTAAATTACCTCGTGTGAAGGCTAAATGGAGAAAACTTCTAAAATTTGTGATGCCAGGGGATATGGATGACAAACCATACAACTTTATATATGCATAATGTTATAACGTTAAAACATAGGAAACAACAACAAAAGTTGTTCAAGTGACGTTAACTACATAAGACTAGCGTTATAGAACTATAAAACGTTTGACGGTTTGTTATCAAAATCCCCTGGAACGTCACACTTGTTTTCAAAACGAGTAATCAACTTTATAAAATTCATTATAAATAAAAACAAAAACATAAATAAAACGAAAATGATAAAGCAATCAGGCAGAAATTGATTTTAGAATTACGTCCCAATCTCAAATCTGATTTCTTGTTTTCTTGCAATAATAATACATTCACCTTATATCTCGATTTCATCCATTTGCGCATAATAATTGATGACGTTATACCAATCCAGAATCTCCAAATTATTTTCAGCGCGCAATTTCCATTCTCTGTCCTTCTGCTCTATCGTTAACAAACACGTATCGTGTGAATCGAGTCTTATCGGAGAGCCACGTAAATATACGGTTCCTGACAGTTTAGCGTCCTTGCTACGTGAGTAATGCAAATAACCCGACGCAGTGACTTCAAAAAAGCGCCTATCCCACTTTGGTGTTCTTCTCTTTCCACCACTTAACTTCTCTAAAAATCCGGACTTAGTAGGAAACGATAGATCGTCGTCATCACTTTCTGCCGACAAATTGTCGCCGATAGTTCGAACGATACTCTTATCCTTCAATGTAAAAATCTTCGTCGGCGTTTTTGATTTGTTCGATTCGCCATCCTGCTGTTGAGGCTGCACTTTGGTGATTACTGTATGCGACAATACTCTTTCATAGCAGTTTCCTGCTTCACTGTCGCTCGTGTCCTCACAAGTAGATGTAGTGCTACCAGTACGATATTCTTTGGAGACAGAAGAAGCAGATTCGCTAGGTTGCCTGTACTTCTCAAGCAATACTGTATTGGTAGATTGAGCGTTGGAGGTTCTATGAGACAAACGTTTCTGCTTTTGTTCTGCGTCTTCAACGGCTCTCTGTAGCTGCTTCATAAAATCACCAACAGTATTCAACCAGCTCTGAAAATCTGATGTAGAACTCTCACCAAATTTTTGTTTTAGGGCAACAGATATTTCTTGAATTTTCTCGCATTTTTTCTCCAATCCAGAGATATGAGCAGTGTACCCATCGATAAAAGATTGCACACCAGTGAGAAATTCTGCCGTTGAAGAACTTTCCACCATCTTAATTTTCTTAGAGATTGCATGCATGTCCTTCTTCATAATTTCGACTTCAGCGATCAACCCTAAAAAAATATGAGAAAAATCAGTGTTATCAAATCCAGGCAGACACTTTTGAAGTTCGTTTTTTGATACACACACGTTTTTTTTTTTATAAGCAACTAAGGTCAGACCTTAGTAGTAGCTAATGTTGCTTAAAAAATGAACATTTTTTAGTAGTGATGTTGCTTAATTTGGTGCTAAGTATTATTGGAAAAATATGTGTTTCCAGTCTTAAAAATCTTTTGCAAGCTGAATGATCTAAGTACAAAGTCTAGGACATGGTACTGCAACCTAGTGTAACCACCTAGTGTAACAATTTTAAGAAATGTGCTGTAGCTATGTTAGTGCTGCATCATTTCAAAATTTCATGTTGCTAATTTATGTAAGATCCATGTAGTACTGTGGCTTTAACTTTTTGAGAAAATTTACTATTGTTGCTTATAAGCGTGTTGCTTATAAAAAAAACGTGTAGCATTAACAAAACATTCCTGGCCATAAAAAATTTTCAAAACAAACATTTTGAGTTACCAATTCATTAAAATTTACTATGAAGTAAAGGTACCTTTAATCGATGCATCAGTTGGGAGCAGTAGGGCGGGTATTTCTTTATAACAAAACAAACATTCTCGATCGTGAGTAGATAATTCTTCAACAATATACTTCAGCATTGTATGTTTCTTGTCAGCGCTTCTAATATCTACTAACTTCACCAGTGCACTGAGCTTGAATCCATGAGCACGACCGCGGTTTGTTCCGCCATTAACATAGTTACCGATCGATAATATGTATTCGAGTAGACGTGGAAATTGTTTGGTATCACGCAAGCCTTTGCACGCAGACAAGAGATTCTCAATAGGAACTTCCACACCTTTGAATTGATCAGGTAATTCTCGTACTATCAACAATACATCTAACCGATTAGCTAATTCTGGGATCTTACAAAGTGCCATCATAAAAGCATCAACATTCGGTAGATTATTTACATCTCCATTAAACGATTTGAACATCTCCACTTCTTCTGCGGTTGGCTGAAAACGTTTCAGCGAGGTGATTTCTTCGGATGTTAAACCACGATCTTCGTCTAACACGGAGAGTTTCTCTTCAATGCAATTCCTATCGAGTTTAAATCCACTTAAAAATATGCCGAAATTCTGCGCTTTTCTCGGATCAAGCAATGACTTTTGAGAGCTCTTCGTGTTTACAGATACATCGCTGCCACCTGGTGAAATACTACTTCCTTTCGTTGATTCTTGTTTACTGTCGTTGACATGAAACAATCCCTCCAGTTTTTCTACGTTGAAAACATTCAATCTTTCCGTGGCATCAATCCAGAAAGATGTCGATATTTGCATGTCAGGAACCTTGGTCCAAAACAAAGGTTTCAGTTTACAGTTTGGTGTTATGTCGGTCTTCGGAGGTAATTTTGAAACCATGAACCCTCCAAGAGGTGGTGGTGGAGGAATTGAGCCGTTTAACTGTGGCGATGGCGGCGGTTCAGGTATCGAGCCTTTGCCACTTGCAACGTTGTCTTCTGAACTAACCAAATCTATCTTCTGAATTGGCATTGATCCACTGCTTTGCAAACCATCACTTTGTTGATTCTGATCTACTGTGTATGCGTTTGTCGTCCCCACATTTTTCCTTTCATTTGGTGTAAAATTGGCAAGATCAGAATCCTCATCATTCGCAGCATAGGCCATCATCTCGTCTTCGGATAATCTCGGTGGCAACGAGGGAGGAAGAGAACCTTCTTTAAAAAAGTCTACTTGTAAGTTATAATAGTTATTGACAGAATTCGATTTTATTTTGTTGACTTTCGCATAATCAGAAGATGAAGAAACTTCATTGGATTCTGAATGTCTTGGAACATACTGTGGATAGCCAGAACCTGGTTGTTGCACTTGACTTAAATTCAAAAGATTGTAACCTGTGAGATTATATGGCGATTTGCTCTTGCCTGAATTTCTTTCTAAGTGAGAATACGTTTGTGGTGTTGCTTCGTTTATTCCTGGATAATATTGGTTGTAGTAGTTATTAGGTGAGACTTCTTCTTCACGTGTATTTACCGTAGAACTTTGGACAGCGTTGCGCATTGTCCAGGAAAGAAGACCTGTTTGGATTTGATCATTCAATGAATGAACGATCTTTCGAACCTTCTTTACTTGTGTTGATGCGCGTATAGGAGCATCGATAATATTCAGCATAACACCAAGCTGTTCTAGTTCTTCATTCAGTGAGCGCACAACAGTCTTTAGATACTGTTCTTGTTGCAGCGGATCAAAATTCATTTCATTACTTTCCACGACTTGTGGTCTTGACGCATCTTGTATTGCTAAAATCCAATCGTCCCTTTCTTTCTCTGTGATATCAGACGGACGCCCACACATACGGAAAGTGTATTCCTTTCTGTCTGTTATTATTGTGAAGCCGTTGTCGTCTATTTTTTTGACGAAGGTATCATTTTTCAAAACAGTAATACATAACGCGGAGCTCTCTTCAGATTCTTCTCCAACCTTGAAATACATCAATTCTCCATCGCATATACGAACGAACCTCTTAGACCACACCAGAAAAGCTGCGCTGCGTCCTTTCTTCTCTAGAATACCTTCCTTAATAATCTTATTACGTCTTTCTACGATGCTATTGCTATGTACCGGAAATCCATGATACATCTGATCAATAATACTGCCTACAAGACGAGCAATTCTATTTTTCTCGTGGTACGTTCCAGCATCAATCTCAATCTCGGTGGCGTCACTGAATCGTATGAACAAAGTGGTAGAATCGTCATCGCTGTCCACATTTTTTATTGAACCAAACAAATAACTTCTCTCCTTTTGCCCTCGAATCAATGTGCTTAAAATATTATCTTGGCAATCAATTTGCAATATACACTTAATGGCTTTGTTGTTTTTACCATACTTGTAAACACCGAAATTATAGATTTCACCATTAGGATTGCGAGCTGCATTTACTTCATCCAGTTGTTCATACGGAACAGATGCAATACCCATGCCATAAGCCTTCTGCATTGCATTGTCAACAGACAATTTACCTGAAAAAAAACAACACAATTTCCTGATTACTGTAGCTTTAGAGGTGTTCCCTGTTGCAATAATAACTTAATTCATAACATTTGCATACACTGGAGGGAAACAAAGAGGGAACTCAAAACAAATAACCAAGCAAATTCTCCGGTCCGTCAAAACTGTGAAGCTGTTAACATAGTCAACACAACCACTTGAAAATCCAATTCTGCAGTGACCCCTTTACTGCAGGATGAGTAAAGGGGTCTTTTTTCTTCATTAACAACAACTTCATTACTTACAGCCTGATTTAATTAAATGACTAATTCCAAACTGAGTAACAAAATCTTCAAATCAGGTTTTTCGTAAACCAGTCCATAAATATTGATCAATAAATCTGCTAATATTCCTACCAATCACACTTTCACTTTCTTTTCTCCTGACACAAATTTCATTTCTTTAAGTTTACCTAACATGGCTGTTTCTCATCAAATTAGAGACTCGAAATACAAAGGCATAATAACAATAACAAGCTTCAACGAAATCAAATTCTTACACAAATTCACTGTTTCTGTTTCACTATATCTCTCAAGTCAAATGCCAAAACAATGGTATAAAATATGATCATTATTTCTAAGTGTAACCTTTATACTAGAAATATACTACCAATACATTAACTCTAGTCTTGAATATTCTGTTCCATGGAACAAACCCCCAAAAAAGTTTTATATCTACCTTCCTTTACCATGTTCATTAACATAATTCTTTTATCATCTCCATATTTCAATGACTTGCTCTTTTCACCCCTATGCGCCAATGGAGAGCTCGGTGTAGCTTGTTTACGTCGCAAAGAGAACGTTTTCCAAGACATGGCTGGAAAGAACTTATACTTCTTTATCTAAATGAATATTATATATGAGCATCTTAAATACTAAAAAATGTTAAAATAGAAAATTAACATAGAAGATAAGATGTTATTAATCCAGATGGAGCAAAAATAAGGATATCATAATATTTTAATGCATAGCTGATAAACAGACATAAATTTCCAGTTTCAACTTTTTGAAGATTTAAATTAGAGGATTTGGTTATCTTGTGTCAGCTAAGACACTCAGCTAACTTGATCATCTTGAGGCAATTAATTTAAAAACAAATTTGACTCACAAATCAGACCGGAAAATGGTCATGTTATTTAGTACTCAATCATGCATCGCACTTTTTTTTTAAAGGGAGTGACTGTTTTTTATTATACGTTAGGTTTATGAGGAGTGTGTAAAACCCCACAGATGTGATAACAATTTTTTTCATTATAAGTTACATTATAGTTTCAATTGACGCCATGTCAGATTTTTGATCATGTAGAATCATAGTGGTTCTAAGATAGATTAAACGTACCAGTTAATGGGGCCACAATACCAGGATACTATACACAAACATCCCAGTGGACAAAATCGTTAAAAAGTCGCTGTGATGGAGGGCATTTTTCTATAAATTGTGTGTAGATTTCTATGGAAATGCACTCCTTCGCAGAGGCTTTTTTAATAAATGTGCCGGCTGGCATAAAATAATTCTAGAAGCTGGTTTTCCATTCAGCAGATCTTTTTGAAATTTTCAAGTGTACTTTACAAAACATGAACCGGCCAGAACTTAAGATTTTGAAAACGGGAACGGGAACTTGAATAATATCGCTTGACTGTGCATGCTCGAGGTGATTCCCATGAAATTTTGAAGTTCGCTCTGTTTGTTCCGAACGTGAAATCACAGATTTTGAAGTTCTGAGAAAACGTGAAGATGGGTGAAACTGCTGAGCAAAAACAGTAAGTCTTTAACATACAAATGCCTTAGACTTATTTTAATGTGATTTTTTATTTTAAAGAAACTACTGATCCTTTTCTCTTCTTAGTATGTAATATAATCAGGTTGTTCCTAGCTAAAAAGAACAGTGAAACAACACAACAGCTCTGCTTTTTATTTTCTCCTAATCATTATGGTTTGTGGTATTTTCTCATCTAAATAGTGCTTCAGTTTAACATAGATATATCCTAAAGTTTTTAATCATATGCAAATAAAAATCAAAGGATAAAATTAACACAGTAAGTGTCGTTTTACACCGTAATAACAATGTATTGCGATGTAATTTTTCAGCTTAGCAAAGTGGATCTATTTGAAAGTGACTGATGCAGTGACTTGGCTGGTGCAGAGTAAACAAGTCATATTGTAAAGTATTAAAATTTATTGTGCACTACGTGATTCAATCGTGTGGGTGATTTTTTGTTACGTGGTAAAAGACATACCAGAAAAGTGGGATCCGGGAATTGGAACTCTCAACCCTGCATACAACAGGTGGGACCCAAGACCAGGGAGCCTTATGTGATAGGTGGGACACCAGATTCAGATCCTTTCCCTTATACACAATTGAAGCTCGGAGAACTGTGAATTCTTTCTTGTTAACTTCATAGCTGGAGCCACGTGTGATAATGTAAATGGTAATCAATCTATATACTAATACTGATCAAAACTACAAAAATTGTCGATACTTTACCTCAACGTTCGACTATGACTGGGGCAGGAGTAAATTGGACCCTTGTTGTGGTTGATATTTGAGCTTAAACAAATATTTCTGGTAAAGATGACAGCTGGGCATGCGGTACTGCTCCTGACGCAAATGTTGGTGTTTACAATGTTTCAAGTACGAAGACTATGTTTTATTTCTTCCGACTCTATAGTATTGACACTGAGATTTTATGGACCAGAGCTTGTGAAAAATGAGACGTTCATTTATGGTTCCTTATGGGTTGAACATCGAAAAGCAAACTTCTTCATTCGCCGAGTTGCTTATTTCACATACTACTTATACTTTGCGGAGACATTGAGATGTGTCCTGGCCCATTGACAAGATACGTTCCTGAATTGATACCTTGCTGAATCAGAAGGGTGTAAAAATGTTCCATCTAAATACTCAAGGTTTGTTTTGTCAGTAAACCTCGTCAAAATGGATTGTGGGGTGGTGTTGCATTATATATCAGTGACAAACATATGCTCAAGCGAAGAATGGACCTGGATAAGCTAGAAAATTTATGGATCGAAATTGAAGTTAAAGGAAGCAAAAACGTCTTAGTATGCTACTTATACATACCCCCGTCTTCATCTAAATATAGACATAAAAACACTAGTGATTTCATTACTGAGATGCTCAGTAAATCATCTCAGTGTAATTTGGAGACCCTTGTCCTTGGGGACATAAGCTGTAATTACCTAGATGCAAAAGACAATAAACCGATCAAGGCTGCTTTGTCTCTTTACGATCCTAAACAACTGGTTGATAAACCAACGTGTGTGTCGGGTGACTCTAAAACAATAATTGATGTGATTGCATCAAACCGTCCTTCCATCGTTAGCCACGTTGTTGTTATCCCTATGAGTATTGGATGTGTGAGAAAACGTCACCATATAAAGTTTGCACCAAAAGCGATTGAATGTCATCAGTATTCTAAATACAGACCTAAAGATCTAATATCAAACTTGCAAGACGTAGACTGGTCACCGCTTTTTAATGCATCGTGTCCGAATATAGCGTGGTGATACATGAAATGATAAATGCCTAAATAATGACGCCTTTAACGCAGTTGCTCCAGTGAAAAAGAAACGGATTAGGGGCAAGCCGACACCTTGGATATCTAGCATAATAAAGAGACATATGGAAGAACGCGACAAGCTATACCGTAAATCGTTGAAAACCAAATGTGAAGCCAATGTATCTGCCTATAAAAGCAAAAGAAACCAGGTCAACAACATGCTGAAAAGAGCGAGGGGAGACTGCCATCGTGCATTGTTGACGGAAAATGCATCTAATCCCAACGGATTCTGGAAATGTATAAAATAAATCTACCCTTCCAAAACAAATAAACAGCCACCATCTAAATCGATGATTATTAACAACATACCATGCACTGATAGCAACAGAATAGCCAACGGTTTCTGTTCATATTTCTCCTCAATTGTTCATAGTCTCAAGACAAAAAATATGCCCCTACGTGATTTCATATGGAACTTCAAACCGAAAATCAATCGCAGAACACGAAAATGTTTTAAATTTAGTGGTGTCCCAGTCTCGAAAGTCAATCGCTTGTTAAAATCTTTAAAATGAAAGAAAACTACAGGATACAATAGACTTCCATCATGCCTCTTAAAGGATGGTGCTGACGTCATCTGTATACCATTAACTCACATAAATATGTCGTTAACATTGGGAATATTTCCAACTGAATGGAAAACAGCTTTTTGATAAACCCTGTTTTCAAGTCTGGTAGACATGATTTATTTGAAAACTACAGACCAATTTCCATCTTACCAATCGCTTCAAAAATCCTTGAGAGCATTGTCAGGAAGCAGGTCATGGACTACCTCACAGATAACAATCTGTTATTTAATAGACAATTTGGTTTTCGCTCATGTCGCTCTACTGAACTAGCAACAACGTTGTTCCTCGATTCCATCCGCAAGAAAGTCGATGCAGGTAAACTTGTAGGGGCAATATTTGTAGACCTATCAAAGGCATTCGACACAGTCAGTCACGCAATGTTATTGGATAAACTAGAAATGTACGGAATATGTAACACCGAGCTGGAATGGTTTAAGGACTATTTATTTAATCGCAAGCAAATTGTCTGTTACCAAAATAATATTTCTGATCCAAATGCAGTCGTCAGCGGTGTCCACAAGGTTCCATCTTAGATCCACTGCTATTCCTTATCTTTTTTAACAATATGCCAGACTGTCTGATAAATAGCAAGATCATTTATGCCGATGATACCGTTATTTACGTTGGTCACAAAGATGTCCATGTTAATGAATCAAAACTGAGTGATGACATGACCCAAATAGCAAACTGGTTTGATGACAACGAATTGATTATGAACTTAAAGGAAGGCAAAACTGAGTCAATGCTGTTTGGTACAGCTCAGCGAATTGCTAAAACATCTGGGCAATTGAATGTGCGCTATCAGCAAAGTAGTATAAATGTTGCTACTAATTACAAATACCTAGGGATCGAGATTGACAGTTACCTAAACCTGAACTCACACTTTGAATCGCAAATGCAGTGGACAACTGAGGCTGTTAGGTAAATTACGATGCTATCTAGATGCTGCATCATCCAAGCTGCTGTATCAGTTGATGATCCAGCCGATTCTGACCTACTGTGGAGTCCTACTTCTTGACTTGACCAAAACGCATCTCCATCAGCTGAAATCATTTCATAACCGTGCTATCAAAGTAATCGGTGAAAAGCACAAATCGACGCCATTATTATCCATTGAGAGTTGAAACCAAATAAGAGGCTGCATGTTTGAATGGTGACATCTGTGAGAACTTTAATGATTATTTCTCGATAATTCAGCATCGAACTGTCACTCGAAACAATAATTTTGTACTGCGTCTCCCACGTGTGAGAATAGAATATGCAAATAAATCTTTTTACTTTACTGGCACTAGGATTTATAATGAACTGCCACTCAGTTTGAGGAAAGAGGAGTCTCTTCAAAAAGCTACTTAAGGAACATTTCGGTGTTTCTTTTGTGGCAATTTGAGCTCGGCACTGATGATACACGGGTCATTATGGTCTTAATTTAGCTTTTGTCGATATACTTAGCTTGTTTGTTTGCTTTTTTTTTCCCGACATAACCAATCTTCGTGATGTGATCCTTAAAATATTCTTAAATATTATTATTAAAAAAAAGTTGATTAAAAATTAAAGGCTGTGTGTTATATAATATTTATTAAGAGAATTGTTTGGTTAGAGAAATTTTGTGCACACTTTCGGCACCCGGAGAGTCGTAATTCTGTGATTTATATAATTTTTATGTTATTTGCATATTGAAAATATAATATTATATTGAAAATCTAATATTCTATATAATAGTGCTCTTAAGTTATACTCCTTGTACATTTTAAATATATATAGCTTTTGATAGTTTTTGCGCAGTGATCCTCATACTTTAGGTGTGAGGCCTATTACCCTTAAGGGGAAGGCCTTTTCTCTCTCTCAGTTCAAACATAAAACATTCATTATCTCTTGCATTTTACACTTACTTTTTAAAATCATGATAATGCTGTTGATCTCTCTCTATACTTTTCTGAGGTGGTCATGTGATGAAAAAATAAGATGCTTAAGCTGCCAATTAAAATAGAGACTTTGCTTATTTTGGGTGAGAATTTTATCACAACAAGAAACATGATTTTCGTTATCTACAAAACAACCACACACTAATGGCATGGAAAAGTTGTCTTTTTTTTGTTGTTCACCTCTGCCATCACACCTTTTCCTGTTTATAATGAAATGATGAAAAAATCTTAATGAATAAGGCCTTTAACTCACCTGTAAGTCCTTCTTCCCTTCTTCAACTCAATTTGGTTAAATGTCACTTCCATGTCACAACAAGTCAGTCGAATTAATTTAATCTTGTATGGTGATTTGTTTATGATGGCGGATTTACCGGTATCGAAAGGCAGTAAACAACGATCACATGTCGGAAACACAAAGGTCAGATCAGACCCAATAGACGAACTTCAAGTAAAACCACATATCCGATGGGATATTATTGCGTCCACTCTGCTACAATAAATCGGCACGCTTGTCATCATCCGACAAAGAGATTAAATCACAGGAGGAAGGTACAACCCAATTTTTTTGCCAGTAGCATTACATCCTATCGCTACAGGGCGATAGGATGTAATGCTACTGGCAAAAAAATTGCATATGCGGGATGACTTTACAGGGATAGAGAAACTTGAACTTCAAGTTGAAGGCTTGCGATCATGGTGGGATGGCATAATGCTATATGGTCCTAATATTGGTTATCTCCCAAAATCAAGTAAAAGCTGGTTGTTTGATTGTTCAAGAACCGCATTTCGAGGAAGCGAGGAAAGTGTTTCAAGGAACAGTAGTAATAAGAACAAGACGACTTGGAAGTCGAAAATTTCGTTATATTGCATTCTCACAATTCTAACAAATATATACTGTTCATAGAACTGTGAGATACAATAGTTGATAATGGTAGCAGAATTTCAACTCGCAAATATACAAAACAAATAGATCAAAACTTATTCGTCTCAAATTTGGCTTAAACATTCTCAAAATATAGCATTGCCAAATTGCTCAATTTTGGTCAAATTTGACAAAATGACTGTCAAATTCGAAATCAGCACCTTTCAATTGTGCTTTGTGCAAATTTTTATGAAAATTGGAAAACTTTCATAATTTGGTCCAAAAGATTTTATTGCTAAGGTGTGTGCGGACATGGCTTTTATATACAATTATTTACTTTAGTGAGATCATCCAAAATGTCACGGATCCGCGGAGATGATACATAGAACGACGATACCAATACTTCGCTATACTAGCGAAATTAACAATGGAAGGAAACAGACACCTTGGTGCAATTATAGGCAGTGATGAATATAAAACTATTTACATCAAAAGTAAAATTGAAGACTGGGTAAAAGGAATCAAAACGGTATAAGAAATTGCTGCTGCTTGTCATCCCCACGCTGCATATACAGCGCCTACGTTAAAGGCCTTCAGCACAAGTATACCTATATGATGCGCACTGTCCCAAATATAAAAGAGTTACTGTGCGAGTTTGCTAGGGTAAATTGAGACATTTGTAACTCGCATTTGACAATTTATTCTTCTGATGATGAGTGAGTGAGTAAACAAATGAATGACTAAAATAATTTTAAAAAATATATATGAAATAACTTAAAGAGAGAAAACTTAACACATACAAAGATGAACGCAGCGAGAGCATCAAAGAACAAAACAAAAACAAAACAAACACGGGCATGAGCGAATAGCAGTGAAATATAAATACAATATAACATAAATTCTTACCAGCGTCTCCTGATAAATCCTATATGCAAACTCGACTTTATGATAATACTTAAGTGATGATTTTTATGAACGTGACATTATTTTGAACAACTAAAATTTTAAAGAATAAATGAGCTAGAAAAATTTAATTATGTGTGCATAGCCCTGCACACACGAGACTGAAGTAGATGCCTGTAGAGTAGGCATAAAGTAGATGAAAGTGGTCCAGTAAAAAACTCAACTGCGTGAATTTGTGGAAAACATATAAAAATCAAATATAACAACGCGACGTACTGAAACCTTTAGAAGATGCCATTAGACATCAAAATTTATTAAAAGTCTTCTAAACGGCTATGATGAATGAATGTAGCGATATAAAGCGTCTCCTGTTTTCGTTCCCCAGTAGTTAGGTTTGGTGGACTGGGAATTCATGATCTAACGGTAAGATGCCAGATTGAGTATGAAAATTCAAGAAAAGTAACAAAATCAATGATCGCTGGAAAGTCATAAATCAAGATGATTTATACAATAAATCAGTTGAAAAAATCAACAGAAAGTGAAAAACGATCTGAAAAACGACAAAGCAAGACAAAATAATGAGAATTTACAGTATATAAGAGGAAATTTAGCAACTGATCCAACACGTTTAAGAGCCCCTGGAAAACAGAGTATCAAGTTGGTTGACAGCAAAGTTTCTTATTAGACAAACAATCATTTTGGGACGCAGTATATATTCGCATTGGTATCCAGTTATGTGTATGTGGAGCTTCCTTTCACTACTGTGTAGAACACGCACTCGTGTCCAAAAGAAGGAGGCTTCGTTACTTTGTGACAGAACGAAGTAAGTGTTCCTGATGTAACTTTATTTTTGTTTTGATTTGTAGCTACCATTTTTGTTTATATTTTGCTAAGTTTGCTTAGACATTCAGTTGTATATAGACTTTAAGCAGAGCAGTTGTGCTCTTGCACTTAGTAAAGTCTCTTAGTTAATTATCAGATTGGATTGACATTTTACATCTACTTGCTTGTGGCTGCTTTATATAATTGGACCTTATATTTCAGTCAGTTTTTTTATTTATATTTTGTTTATTTTACAGTTTGCTTGTGTTACTTTTGCCTTGCGCCACCCCTTTCAGCCATTTTGTTTCCTTTTGCTTACCATTTTGTACTTCTGCATTGGTTATTCTTTCAGTTCTTTGGTTAGTGTCTTCTCTCATACGTTTAGTCCTTTTATCTATTTTTGTTATGTTCTATGTTTACTTTATGTACATATTATTTTCCTTGTAGCTTTAATTTCAAGTGTCGAAATATATATCAAAACAAAAGGCAATCACAGTAAGGGATTTTACCGCAGAAATTTTATCGGAAGTATAGACGTAAGAACCGAGCGCCATACTACAAAAACTTACTGGAGAAGAACTGCCAAAGCCAACAATAGGGACCTTACAAAACTATGACAGCAACGTGGACGACGACGTGAGGCAAACAAGATTCACTTTACTTCAAGATGAAAATATTCTAAGGGGTCATTATATTCTACCACAGAGCTCATAGATTGAAAGAGAAGGAAAAATAGCAGAATTTTACACCTTACACTTTATTTAGACACATCGATTTAGACACATGGATCGAATATAAATCTATCAACTGGATTCGAACGAGATTGAATTTCTACCTTATTGTGTCTAACTGAGGATCAGATCACCATGGGGATATCCGTTTTTTTTTTTTTGGGAAGATTTCTTCGTATATATAAAAAACAAAGAAATCCTAAGTTCGTAGTGTTGTTGATGGTGATGTTGTGTTTCTCTCTTCTCTCCTCCCAAAAAAAACCCATAAATACACGAATGAATGGAGACTGCCGTCAGAGATCTTATGTAATGTTACCTAAGTTATCCCCTACATGGAGCGGGAAAATTGTAATCGGAAAAAATGAAATCACAACACAAAACTATCGTTTAGCAGATGGTCGAGTAATCAGATAATAATTGTTAAATTCTATCGTTACTATGGTACGTTTTCCTGAAAATAACAAATCTTATGAAAGTTTAAAGAGGAACAAACGTACAAAAAATGTTATTTACATTTTACTTTTTCTTCTTGTTTTATACGCTGAGATATGGAGAGTCTTTTACTTTTCACTCTTTTTTTCTAAAAACGATTTCATATGAACACCAGCCTCAGATTAGGCCAAACCGGAGAGGCTCAATTCTGTGATTCTAAAAAATCTGTGTTCTTCCGCACCACAGTGTCCCACTGACTGTACCTACCTATTGTTACCTATTGTTGAGTTTTGATGATATCTCCATTTCGTTGAAACCAGCCCTATTCATATTGAAAATAGCATTTGATTCTTCATTGCCAGTTGCATAGCCAGGTAGTTGTGGATAATCTGCAACTGTCTTCAAATAAACATCTAGTTTTTTCTTGAATATATAAATCTTTCGAGCATCTGGTCATGTCCCTGAGTGTTTTAGGTAAGCAGTTGAATAATTTTGGCCCTCTGTAGCGAAAGCTGCTGTACATGGCCCCTTGAAATCTTCCACGTGAAACAGGAGGTATAGAACAAAGTCGTCCGTGCCTATTGTGTATGATGAAATTCCCCCAATCTGGCCTCCCGATTCTGGATTGAAATGACTGAAGTTTGGTACTATCCCTTCGAGAATACACCATACTTATATAACCTGGTATCTATCACGTCTTCTTTCAAGGGAATATAGTCCAAGCTTATGAGTTGTTCCCAGCAGTTTAAATGACGCACCTCGTTTATTATGTTGTTAACAAAAGCCTTTTGGACCTTCTCAATCTCTTGAATAGCTCCTTTTTTCGTTGGTGACCAGAGCGGCGAGCTAGTCGAAATAAGAATGTAAGAAAGCATGTTTTTTTAAAAAGGTTTTCACTGTGAAAATGTAATTATATATTTCAGAAAAGAAACTGTTTTGATGTGCAAAAGGCTTAATTCTATAAAATAAATTTTCATTTCAGTCAGGGGACTTTCTTCTTAACTCCAAAGCTTTATATATGTACACCAGAGACTGTTCATGATTATATACTTTCTTACATAGGAATGATAGGAAAGGTCAGAATGTAAATTCTTATTTAACAGTTTTAAGTGATTATTTACTTATACAGATTGTTTTGAAAGGCAAAAAATATGTTTATAATATTTATAAAATAATTGTTTTCTCCTTAACCAAAAAGCGAAAGTAAATCAATGATGGCAGTGTCTGTTTTTTAAACATTGTTCCATCCTACTTTACTGACCCTGCCTTGTTGCCACTGAATCATTAGAGTAAGTTATCTTCAGATTATTGCATGGCTATTGTTAATATTGTTGAAAGCATGATGGACTGATGTATCAGCAATGTTACTGAATGTGTGTTTGACACATTCAGGAAGCAACAGATTGTTACACATTTGTTGTCATCACTCCAGCTGCATGGTGATTTCCCTTGAAAAATAAACACACCGGTTAAACTTTTCATTCCCTAATCATTTCTAGGATGGCTGAAGGTAATAACAATAATTGTGAAATTGACGAACTAACTGCGAAAATTAATGAAAGAAGTGAGCAAAGCATTGGTCCTTTGTTAGAAGATGTTGCTGAATGGTTAAGCCTTTATATGAACCAAAAAGTCACACCGAAAAACTTTCTGGATGTGTTAGACAATGGCGAATTTTTGTGCAATTTAGGGGACAAGATACAGAAACACACTGAAAATTACGTTTCTGGTAAAACGAAGTTGCTATCCAGGGGCGTGAAAGTGAAATTAAAATGTCTACCAAGACTTGAATTCCAGTGCCATACAAAGGCAAAGAAGGAAACATTTTTTGCCAGGGAAAATGCCGCCAACTTTATCAAGTGGTGTAGAAACATCGGAATTCAGGACTGTACGTTATTTGAATCCGATGGTTTGGTTTTACACAAGGATTTAAAAAATGTAGTGTTAACTTTGTTAGAATTAGCACGAATTGCATCACAATATGAACTGGATCCTATTCCATCTATTATCAAATTAGAAAAGGAAATTGACGAGGAAGAAACAGACACTATGAGGAATGTTACTATACGTAAAAGACGAAACTACAAACCACAAGATATGGATTCACAGGTAAGGGAAGATTTGTGAACTGATGCTATTAGGAATGCCTGTCTGTTCTCAAATTCATGCTTTTAAAGACGGCAGACATTAGTTTGTAAGAGCAGCACTGAAAACTTAATGTAAGTAAAATTGATTAATTGCATTGATTAGGTCATGCAATTTTGTGATCAGTGACCAGTGTTTGAATATTAATGATTTGTGAGTTGTGGATTTTGGGGTCCAATTAGATGTTGTGAGTGTGTTGTTCAATACCAAGATGCTCTCAAAAATGTGAACCAGAAAAACATTCTTATTGTATTTGTATAATAATTTCAGAGAAAAAGTTCCTCTAATGAGTGTATTAGCAAGAGACTGCTTTCCTACTGTATCGAAGTTTAGATCACATTGGAAAATTATCATTCTTTATAGGAAACTAGGATATTTTTTTCATTGTTCAAGGACTGTACAAGTTATATTTTAGGTACAGAACTTTGCTAAAAAATACAAAGTTCATGTTGAGAAAGTCAAAGATGGAAAGTATGTTGTAAATGGTCGAACAAATTTTTTTGTTCGGGTAAGTTTTGTACACATCTTGAGATAGATGTTAGCCATTCCCTGATAATTTTCTTTTATCATCAATGATGTGATGCATTGTTGTTTTTTTTTTTCAAGGTTCTTCGTAATCATATAATGGTCCGTGTCGGTGGTGGTTGGGATGAATTGGAACATTTTCTAAGCAGACATAATCCGAAAAAGATTGGGAGATTGTTGACTTGTAAGTGTGATTTGCATTGAAAGCATTTCAAAGCTACACAGTGTTGTGGCGTTAAAATATATATATTTTTCAGTTAATTTGAATTTCTTCACTGTGTAGTTTAAGGTCATAAGATAAACAGTCATGTAATTTTGGTGATTTTACCATGGAAAATGTGAACTGCCTGTCTTATTGAAAGTTTCACCATGTTGGGTTAGTAGTGCCAAGGAATGGCCAAGTATTTGGCCAAAAAATAAGAACAAAATAAGAACAACCTGAGGCTCAAATCATCAATGTTTCAAAAGTTAAGAACAGTCAAAGCCTGAATTTTCTTATAACATAACAACGATTCATGATAAGAACAACTCATGATGTGAATTCTCTCACTGGCAAATGTTTTAGAAGTTTGTTTGTTTTTTCACCCTGCATACTCATATCGGGTCAAAAAAACCCGAAAAAACCAAAAAAAAACAACAAGAGGCTGAAATCTGAAACTGCGTTCTTAAAGCTAACAACAAAATAAAAACAATTCAATTCAGGCTCAAAAAATAAGAACAGCCAGTCTCACGTCAGATTTTACTGGTTCTTATTCAAAAAAGGCGTGTTGTTTAGAGAGAGATGTGTGTCTTATGAGCTTGTTTCTTGTTTCTGTTTCCTTGAAAGATAATGTTATGTTTATTGTTTTTGTTCATTTTCAGCAACACCAGCCAATTGCAGGGAACTTTAAACCACAGCGGTTATTTTCAATAAATTGACTAAAATGGTAACAGGTGGCTAGATGAGAATTCTCTGCCTATTAATGTTAAAAAGTTATTGTTGCGTCAGTACATACACTACAGAATTTGCAGATGAATTTATGAAAAGTACATAAATGTAAGTGATTCCTTGGAGCTGTTTGTTACCGAATGGTTTCATAACAAAATTTGCCTGTTCAGCTTTTGTTTCCAAAGGGAATATATTGCATTATGAATTGTCACAACTTCTTAATTTACTCAGTTTTTCAAAGATTTAAAAATGCTTTCATATTTTAAAGCTTTGGGAATTCATGCTCTTTGTTTCTGTTCGCCATACCTTGATTGTGCACAAAATGTTTTTAGCAGCGACTTTCTCCCCTGTATATAATAAAGTTAAATATATCATGCACTTTTATTTGTAATAAATAATATTTATAATTTTAATTTATTGCCTTGGTTTTTGGGAAAAGTGTTTTAGTATATTTGTTAGGAAATGATTTTTTTATCAAATCGCTGTATTGCATATAAATCTATTCATGGATTAATCAATACATGAAATCAACGTGTTTGAACCTTTAGGTTTTGACACAATTTTGTCTATACCATTTGATTTTGACTGCTTAAAGAAATCTATCATTTAAAATGAAATCTTGACCACGATTGTGCAGCCATGGTGTAGTGGTTAGTGCCTAGAGTGCGACCGCTGCGACCCGCATTCGAGTCCAGTCATGTCGTATCTCAATACTATACACCACTCCGATGCGCTTTAAAAGCAGCGTGTCAGCCAATCGAAGCGATCGACTGACTACTTTAAAGGAAGAAAGTGTTTGCGGAATAAAGTTTTGCGGTTTTGGCTCCAATCGCAAAAGTTTATTCCCGCAAAATATTGCAATATTGGTAAACCGCAAAAGTTTTTTCCCGCAAAATTTTCAAAATAATCCCAATTTTCGTTAATTATTACAAGAGAAATTCCTCCGACCTAAAGCCTGTTTGTAGAAGTTCATTGACTCCAATTTCAATAAGTGATTAGATCTACTTTATTTCGTGAAAATCTCGAGGGTTTTTTCGGCAAAATTTCCCCGACGAAAAATTAAACGACATTTGTCTAGTGAAGTTTTTCTGCCTTAAAATCTCCAACGTATAAATTTTTCTTTGTCTAGTATGAATGACACTGACAAAAATTGGATAGTAAGACAGGAGAGCAAATCTGAGATATAAAAATTACAATAGAACGCAAATTCGAATGTCAGTGAGTTTGTTTATAAAGTGTAGTAACTATCAAAAGAACAACACGAAAATGGCGTCAATCTACTCTTTTAATGCAATCATTGCCTCTCGATGCTTTCATGTCTATAAAGAAACAACTTCCCCCCGACGAAATTTTCGCCTCTAAGGTACTCTCGTTTGGCAACCGTAAAAGTTTTTCCGGCAAAAAAAATGTTAACTGAGGGACCGCAAAAGTTTTTCCCGCAAAAAGGATTCATTTCCACGAACTGCAAAAGTTTTTCCCGCAAAATGCAAAAATTTTGCGGTTCAGCAGAACCGCAAAACTTTCTTCCGCAACCACTTTCTTCACACTGGTCTTCGGGCAAGTAAGAGCAATGTTATACGTATCTTTGGCGGTAAGTCAACTAATAGTTTCAAGTCGGCGAGCAGAGGAACCAACCATTCGGATAGAAGCCCAAGGACTAAAAACTCCCATTACTTACGATTGTAAAAGGGTGTCCAAGTCGTGTTTGCATATGCAGTGGAATTTTAGTTTAGCCCTATAACGAAAGGTGTCCAGTGGCAAAGGCGTCAGTCAAAAAAAAAAAAAAAAGTGGAGGAGTGCAGCCTTAAAATATTTCTATTCAGTCTCGAGTGTTGGTTTCTTGCACGCTTTTCTTTTCTACTTTGAATGACTAAACTCTCCTCCAATTAAGTTCGACCGTCCTGCAGCTGCGTCTCTGATTGATATTACGATAAACAATATTTCATCTGTGAACTATGTTCAACGACGATTGAAAAAAAAAAAAAAAATTAATCGTCGCAATCGCCAATCGTCAGGTGTGAACAATCTCAAGTATTTAATTAGTAATCAATCAGTTATTCTTGATATTGCAAATTTTTAGACTATGCACAATATGTTTTCAAGTGAAAGTCATTAAACCAAAGTTGATAAAATCTTTGATCAAACCTTTTAAGGCTTGGGGGCTGATCATACGGAGCTTTTTATCCCGGCGCAGGGGCGAGACGAGACGTTTCGACGAGATCTTTTAAACAATGGCTTTTATGCAATTTTCACTATGTTTATTTTTCTGATCATGCGGATCTGGTGCCAACCTATCAACCATACCTTATTATCAGATTTCTTTCAGTGATTTTTAAGGTAAAAATTCATTCCTTTCTAATATTTGTTTCCAACAGAAGGAGGAATGATTGCAACTATTTCGCTATAGAATTTTGACGTTTGCTCATCAAAGTACAAAAAAAATTCCTTTAGACCAAAATATGTGGTATCTAAGGACGGCCGGACGACGGCCCGAGAAAATTTTTGAATTTAGGCCTCTGAAATAGCCTTAAATATGCCCCAATTTTCGCCGGCCCTGATATTTTACTAAGTTCTGAATTACGTAATGACCAGTAACCCGGGTAAAATCTTTTACCAAGTTTAACTTCGAAAACGATGTGTCAAATACCGCGTTTCCCCCGTGAGGAAAATTTTAATTACGGATTCGCGACTTAAAAGTGTACCCATGTTGTAGAGCTCGAAAAACTGATCAAAAAAATGTATTAGGATCATTTCGCTATGACCAACCGTTAAAGAGATATCCTCGATCAAAGATTTTGATGACGTCATCAGCCGCAGTACCAAAAAAAATTTGGCCCAAATGCTGCGTCACCCCATCACCCGTACTGCGGACCCAAAAAAACGTCAGTTATCCCTGTTGGTTCTCGAGATATTTCCCCAAAAACGTCACGTTAGATTGGGGATGCAGTGCAATGGCTCCCCGTGATAGCAAAAAATAACTGATTGGTGTTTTTTATATTTTGTGTGAAATTATGTGGCTAATCCACATTGTACCTCTGCGCGGTTTACGCGCAACTAAGAAGAACTTGACCATAAATTTAAACTAAATATATCACTCTCTAAAATAAAAGTGGGATGCACACTCGCTAATATAAGATTAGCAACGTGTAGCGAGGGCTGATGGATAATTTAAGAGGTTTTGGATGAGTACAGTTGCATAAATTAACTAAAAAAATAAACTAAGGGCTACAACAAACAAGAAGTGAGACCACGGTATTGACTCGATTAACCGATCTGCTATTCGATCAAACAGGAGTCAATGTGTTTATTAACTTCATCGTTCTTCATGGCTTCCAAAGATTTTTGACAGACCGGACACGTGAAAGTTTTCGTTTTTTTCTGATGCTGTGTGTGAAGTGCACTAAATATATTCGACTGTTTCCTTTTCTTGGTGGGTGGAGTGCCAGATACTTTGACAGGCAGTGTTCGTTTTTTGGTTTCGGTCGATTTCGTCGTTTTGCCGACACATTCACGGCTCGTCGTACGTTTTCCTGCGTCGGCAGTGTCGCTACACTTTATAGTATCATCATTCTCACAGTTTACCAACGGATTGCTATCAGCACTGGAAGAACTTGTTTTAAAAAAGTTCCTAATGGTTTTCGGCGGTGATAAAATCTTACATTTGGCTTTGTTGTTTACTGCTGAGATCGGTTCCAACAAAGCGAGCGCAACTTGACCCTATGAAAAAGTACTTATCTAACAATTTCGGATCATTAAAACTTCATAAGGTAAAACTTTTTATCGTGTATAGAGAGAATATATCGGGGTGAAAAATTTATTTTCTATCTGAAAATATAACATAAGCAACCCTACGGACATGAAAATCGAAACATTTCGCGTGGAGGAAAAATCGAAAATTTTATTTGGCTCACACTACCTTCCACAAACATACAGGGGTAAACTGTTCAATATGCTTAAGCTTTTCCGGATTTGAGCCTGGAATCATGCTGAACTATACACAGGGATGTTTCAATAACAAATTGGCGACCTGTGTGATCAATTATTGTGGACCGACATTTGGTCAGGTTTCAATTTCCCACCTGATTTCCATCTTTTTGAATTAACGTTCGAATTCGAATAGTCAATAGAGTTCGACATTAACTGATTTAACATTCGTAGTACTCAATTCTTAATGTTTTGAATTTATTATTTACCTTAGTTTTAGTCGACTGTACATAAATGTCTAAAGATGAACAAGCAAAAGAATCTAGCCCAATCTGAGGCCGAAAAATATACTAAGTATATGCTTATACTCTTTTGAGCATCTGAGCTTAAATATGTTATAAACTTTATGTTTACAAAAAGAAACGATAGTATGGGTGAAGGTATTATAGGATTTCCCCAACCAATCAACCAATCAGACGCCTGTACTTGTAGGACCAAGAAAACGAAGCACATCGAAACACAAGAGTTTGGATTAGCCTTTTCCTTACCAAACAAAAACAAAATATAAGAAAGGTTACTGTTGATTCTTGCAGGTAAGCCTTCTGTTCCTTTATATACTTTTCTGCTTCAGAAATCAAGATGGGAGGGTAGCGTAAGCCGACCACGCGTCCGCCATCATCCAATTCCATACGAACTACCCGAAGATTACGTTGTTCGCGACTAAAAGACAAAAAAAAGCAGGATTGAGGCATGTAGGGAACTGACCTGCTCAAACCGTTTCTTGTACGGTCTCAAAATCTTTGATTATCCTTCTTGGCGTTATTTGAAATGAATTACACCCTCACAGATGAACATCTAATGATGATTCTTGTAACAGAATTAAGTTAAGTAAGTTAGACCAATGCAATACATCTCCTGGCGAGAAGTCAACCTAGATGCAAGTGTGCGGACAAAAGAGTAGTCCACAGTTGATTGACTAATTAATAACTTTCAGAGATACACCAGCAAAACAAAGAGACTATTCACATTCCGAATGGTACTCACAAAAAAACCCGTCTTGGTTGATGGTCTCTTATTTTCGGGCTAACATATCTTACACCTGCTATGGCCCATTTCATAAGCTGTGCCGTGCCGAGCCGAACCAAATTTTCTCTGAGTTCGGCACGGCACAGTTTATGAAATGGACCTATAAGTAACTTAAGATTTCTAAAACATTTCATGTTAACTATTAAGAAGAAAAAAAAAAGTTACAATGCTTTTCTTACGGTAGTTGTAGCGCATGCGCAAATCTTGCAACAATCATTTCTAGTGCTGGTAATATCGACAGGATGCGGCCTGTTAACAGATGTACACTTGTAATTCTGGAGCCGACTAAAACATGAACGGTTCATCATAAAACAGTTACGTCATTCAGTTCAACCTCATGAGAGACAAAAGAGAGACCACACAAGATAAGAGACCACACAAGAGACAAAGATGGCTTCGGTGAGAATGGATGAACACCAGGCCTTTTCACACTACGTAACGTGTATTCTCACGCCAAATTATCATTATTAAAGACGCAGTTCCATTTATTTATTTATTTATTTATTTATTTACGAATGTTTACCCAGGATAGCCTCTTCAGTTCCGTAAGGTACTGTTATCAATGAGGGTCCTGCGAAGGAGGTCCTAGAGCATTTAAAGCCCCCATTTGGGCTACGGAAGCTGTAATGACAGGAACCGTTCAACTAGACAACCACCCTAGACATCATTACTACTCTCTTGCTGAGTGCTAAGCAGAGAGGATTGATTCACACTGTTATAGTCGCTGGCATGACTCGGTCGGGGATTGAACCCACGACCTCCCGAACAGGAAGCGAGCACTCTACCACAAGGCTACCAGTCGGTAGGTCGAAAAGTAAGTCGAAAAGTCTCATCGAAGGGAAATAGGCCTTTTCATAAATGACGTCATATAAACATCGCCTTGTTTCTACGCTTATGGATTATTACGTGCTTAACTTTAATAAAAGAATTTCGTGACAAATTTCTGTAAACAGCGCAAAAGTCATTAACATTCAGTTTGAAAACGAGAATGACGTCACATCTCATGAAAAGGTCTATTGAAATTAAAAATGGTAGCAACTCACTTGTACAACTTCCCTTATGTTTACATTTATCGCCATGGATACAATTTTCTTTTGTTCGATCGTATTGGTCATTCCAACCAGTCTCTATTCGAGTCCATTAAAGAAAATTAAAAATCATTAATCAGCAGCATTCATATCTCAGTTTCGTTTTTTGTCATTTTATTTGCTTGTAAGTATACAGAATACATTCACATCAAAATATTTTCGTCCACCTTATGTCCACTCTTCAGTGATGATTTCTTGAATATAACAGCATTCAATTCTCCTCAAATTCACCAGTTTTAAAGTTTCCTTTCCAGAATAACACCGACCGAAAAACAATCTGTCAATCTATTTAATGTTCATATAGCACCATTTCACCGATAGTTTGAAAGCCAACTTGGTCTGTATTATTTTTAGAAATTATTGAATGCTATTCGTTGGTATTTCCGGTGTAATACGTATTTCCCCGAATTTCTGTTCAAATGCCGTATTTCGACACAGTAAATCTAACCTCGTTGTAAGTTTTAATTATTCCACCTGGGGGTTTTACGTCACACAATTACTTTAAGGCAAATTCGCACAGAATCTTCCCTTGGCAGAATTCTCGAATTGTTTTGCAAGGAAAATTTTACTTATTCCGTACCTACATCTTCCGAATGAATCCGATCGTACTTGTGCAGCAAATCCGTTTTTTCTTCTTCAAAAGGTGATAATCCTGTGTTCGGCCTGATAAACAAACAAACAAACAAAAAAAATACACACCGTATATTAAAACACCATCAGACAATTTATACTAATGGACCAACATACACGCAAAAAACACGACAGATTTAGTATGATTTAGACAACGATTCGCCGAAATTGTTGTATGACGTTCACAGCATCTTATTCCCCACTTTTGCACTGACCTTTATCTTATTGATATGGAATTAAGGCCAGCGAAAGATGCCTACGGAAAGTTCAAAAGAACGAGGTAAAACCATCCAATGACTTTTCAAAGTTCAAAAGAACGACGTAATTTCATTTCATGAAATCTTCACGCCGAGCTAATATTTCAACCCTCTCATCTCACGATAAATCTTCTCTCTTTCTCGCTTTCAAGACAGACACATGCAAGTAAGTAATAACCGAAACTTCGATTAAATCTCACTTTATCTTACTAACGAAGCTTATACAGACCTTATTTCAAGTCTGATTCTGATACCTACACTGCATGAGAAAAAAATTTTAAAGTTATTATGTTCTCTCGTATTTCCCATAGAATGGATGAGAACAGTGATTCCACTGGTAACGAACTTCCAAGAGAGGAGGTTGACGAGCTCCCGACAAACGAGGAGACCCAAACGACTAGTGATGACAAGCTTCCTGCAAAGAGAGGACGTTTTGAGCTTTCTGAGGAAAGAGATAACTCATGGTCATTAGACCAAACCTTCGCAAATTATGCTAATCGATACATGAATAGATTTATTCCTAATCAATCCTTAGACGAGAACATTCTGTTTTACCATCCTAAACCCACGAATGTTGGGAATGAGAAACAAATTCCCATTTGAAAGAATTATTAATCGAACAAGAAAAACATGTTACTCTAAATCAAGATAAGATGTTAACAAACATTCAACAACAAATATGTTTTACATATGGACCTCTCAGTAAGCTCTGGGAAGGAATGGAAAATGAAAAAGCCTCTATAATGAACGACGAAGAAGCTACTGAAACACACAAAGACAATATTAATAATATGTCGAATTTGTTTGATCAGGTGGTTTCATTACTTGGGCAAGCCTACAACTCTGTTTACTATGTGAGAAGGTTTAATACCCTAATGGCTTTCATGACTGACAAGAAGAAGGTGGAAACCATGCTGAAAGACATGGCACCTAGTTTTTCTAATGAAGAAGGTGCAAATATGCAGGATGATGTACTATTTGGACAAATAAAATTTTAACTACCAAAACAAAGTCAAAGGAACTTTTTACTTCCATCCAGAAGGCCCACAACCGTGGTACCTCATCGCCCAGACGACCCTTCAGAGAAGCCCCCTGTCTCAGGCAAGAGGTAGGGGGCGTGGAGTATTCAGTGACACTGCCAACCACCAGTCAACACACTCTGGAATCAAAGAGGGTACAGAGGTCAAAGAGGTATGTTTAGATCCTTTTCTTCAACAACATTTTCACGTTTCTGTAGAACTTTTAAGTCCACAGGATTTTCCCAACATTCACCCTCTAGTAAGGAATCTGTTTCATGGGGAAATTCCAGTGCATCCACCAGCAGGTCGAACACAGTACTTTCTAAAAAACTGGAAAAAATTGACAAACGATCAGATGATTTTAGACATCAGGGATACGAAATTCCATTCATGAGTCCACCAAAGCAGGACAAGTTCCCAGTCCCAATACCAATGAATCAAAGGGGAAGGACTCTTGTGGAGGAGGTTCAGACAATGCTGAAAAAGGGTGCAATCAGGGAGGTACAACCCTTAGAAAACCAGTTCATCAGTACAATTTTCCTTGTGGGGAAAAATGATGGTGGACATCGTCCAGTCATCAATTTGAAAAAATTAAACCAGAGAATTCCATACAATCATTTCAAAATGGAAGGATTGCACCTTCTAAAAGAAATGCTATGTCCAGGGGACTACATGTGCAAACTGGACTTAAAGGACGCCTATTTTGCAATCCCCTTGTCGAAAAACTCAAAGATGTATGTAAGGTTCCTTTGGGAGGGCCGGCTGTACGAATTCCTATGCCTGTGCTTCGGGTTGTCGAAAGCTCCGTGGATTTTCACAAAGTTGATGAGAATTCCTATAGCTCTCTTACGACGTTTGAGAATTAAAGTGTTAATATATCTGGACGACATGCTACTGATAGCTTCCTCGGTCGAAGAACTAAAGATGGCCAGGGACACTCTAATTTATCTTGCTGTTTTCTGATAAACATCAAGAAATCTGTTTAGACCCAATGCAATGTCTAGACTTTCTGGGAGTGTCAGTCAACTCCCTGACAATGACTGTGAAACTTCCAATGGAGAAGGTCAACAACTTAAAAGCACAATGCACAGATATTATAACAAGAGAAAAAATTACAATAAGAGACTTAGCCAAGTCAATAGGGAAGTTGTCCTCATCAGCAGTAGCTGTACTTCCAGCCCCAATACAAAACAGCAAATCAAAGGGCTGTTGACCATACACAGTTTCGAGGCAATGATAACCCTCCCATACTTAGCAAAGGGGGAACTCCAATGGTGGGTCAACAATCTAGAGCTCTCAAATGGAATATCGATAATAACTCCAACGCCACTAGTGATTCAAAATATAAAATCGGATGCATCAAAAAAGGGTTGGGGAGCTTCTTGTCAGGGACATACAACAGGGGTGCCTTGGTCAAAAACAGAGGGGAATCTTCATATCAACATATTGGAACTAAAAGCAATCCATCTTGCCTTAAGGACATTCACAATGTTCAAGGGAAAAGGTTTAGCAGTTCATGTGGAAACAGACAATATGACAGCACTGTCATACCTGTCAAAATGGCGGGTACCAAAAACATGGAAATGGTCAAAATCAGCAAGGAAATTTGGAAGTACATACTGGAACAGGAGATCACTCTTACTGCCAGCTACATGCCAGGTTCTCTGAATTTAGAGGCCGATTGGGAATCCAGGAAACACCTATACGACTCAAGCGAGTGGAAACTGCACCCATTAGTGTTTCAAAACATTTGCCAGGCCTGGGGTACAGCAGACATAGATCTGTTTGCCTCAAGAAAGTCACACCAACTACCGTGTTACATGGCTTGGAACAGCAAGGGGAGGGATGCATTTCAAATAAAGTGGACTCATCACTACGCATACGCATAGTTGGTGTTCTCAGAGAAAAATTTGTCCCTTTAAATGTCCTTTAAACTTTATTTTGGATTTTTTAGCGGACTTATTCGAACAAGGGCTAGAATACGGCACCATTAGTGGTTACAGATCTGCTATTGCAGCTTACCATGATGCGATTGAAGGCACCCCTGTTGGAAAACCCCCTCAAGTTTCAGGTCTTATGACAGGAGTTTTTAACAAACGACCCCCACAACCTAAATGTATTTTTGTTTGGGATGTTGAAAAAGTGCTTCAATATTTACGCCAACTCCCTAGAAACAATGATTTATCAGACAAACTTTTATCCCTTAAAGTGACTATGCTGTTGTCATTAACTGCAGCAACTAGGGTATCCGAGATTAGTTATTTGGATGTCAATTATTTTGCAAAACATGACAATTTTTTCCTTTTCTACATCTCAAAACTCACTAAGGTGTGTCGACCTGGTAAAATTGGACAACCTATTAGATTTTTGTGAGGAAAAAAAATTATGTGTTTGGACAGCTCTTACACATTATCTGGAAAAAAGGAGAATATGGGAAACCACTGATACCCAGTTATTAGTTAGTTACATAAAACCACATAAAGCGGTGTCCACTTCTACCATTTCTAGTGGCTGAAACAAGTGTTTGATGAAATTGGGGTCGATACCAATAAATTCACCGCTCATTCAACTCGATCTGCTGTTACATGTAAGGCTAAAAATTTAGGCATTTCAGTTTCTGACATTCTCAAACAAGCACACTGGTCTGGAGAATCAACGTTTCTATCATAAGGAAGTCGAGGATTTTGGACTCACATTCCAAAAGACTCTCCTTAAGGGGACGCTTTGAAGAGAGGCGTTTGAGGCTATGGCCTCTAGATTTATCGCGAGATGATAGGGTCGCAATATTAGCTCGGCGTGAAGATTTCATGAGATAAAATTATGAGGGCGTTCCCCTTGTACTTCTTCTTTCACGTTCCCGTCGTAAGTGCTTTAACAAAATAATAACTTTTTGGGAATGCCCCCTCGGGAACGTGTTTATCGGATGTGTCCTCTAGATTTATCGCGAGATAAGAGGGTCGCAATATTAGCTCGTCGTTCCAATTTCACTCATGAAATCGGAATTACCTTGCGGGCACTGCGCGCCCTGACGTAATCCTCAAAATCATCCAATGACTTTGCATAGTTGAGAGAAGAAATCCACCTTCTGTATTACAAGAAGTTAAGGAGAACATTCCCAGAATCCTCCTTGATAACAGTTTGGTCTCCAGGCTTCATTTCGTATATTATTAAATGACAATAGCCTAACCTCATCACAGTGAACAAGTGACTCGATCTGTCTTTCTGAATGGCCAGCAAAAACAACTTCTTTCCATACTGTTCCCGTTTCGAGCGAAAAAAACCGGATTCGTTGTGTCGGTTGCCGTTATACTTTTCCAACGCCTGCGAAAATGGTATGCCTCGATCAACCGAAACGATGACATGCCTTAAACAAACACACGATCCATTTATTATGTCTCTCTTATTCAAAATGGTTTAAATAGTTTGTAACTGCAGATATCGAGGGGAATCGAGTAAAATCGACGAACAGTCAGCACCTGGTTATGGAGGCACCAAGCTGGGCTTCTTTAAAAACAACTTTTGGCTGATCCGTCATGAAAATGGAATTTCCGCGAATATCAGTCACGCCATCGTTATATCTGTAAAAATGAATAAATAAATTTAAATATTAATTCTCCATAATTCTAACTGAATCAGTGGGTCCCTTCAAGCTAAAACCTAGCAATATCACTCTCTATAACTCGAACTCTCCATAATTCGAACGATTTTGTTTTCCCCTTCGAGATTCGAGTTAGAGTGAGTCTACTGTATTTCCAATCAAATCCTTCAAGCAACGAACGAGGCAAACAATGAATGTTCTCGTTGACCCAAACAGAAGTAACAGACTCCACTGTGATATCGATGATCGCTATGAGACATGTTAACCATCTGCCGAACTTAGACATCAAAATACTTTCAGGTTTTGTAAGAAGTTATATCATACCTTCCCTCCCTCTTTGCAGCTTCCGTGGTTGCATCCAAACATTTACAAAAGTAGCTAAAAATCTGACAGAAAAACAGTGTTGTTAAACCACGGACCGTCTGGTTTATGGTCAACTAACCATAAAAAGGTGTTTAAGTATAGACATCTTGGTTGATGAGAACGACAAGGAAAAGTTCACGATGAAGAGTAAGAACATCTGAAGAGCATGCTTGAGATGTGTATACTGCTATAGAATTGCACTCCTTCGCGGTGATTGTCAACAAATTTACACACTGGGTTTGAAATAGAGTTCCAAAACACAAAACCTACCACATGTTATGTAAATAGAACACCATGTTATGTAAATAGAAAAACTCAAATAAAAAACATTCGATAAAAAAGCGTGGAAAAAATCAAACACACCCAATCTCAGCTGAAAGGTCAACGAAGGATAATGAAGAAGTCTTATTAAACTGCCAACTCACAATCTGATCCAGATCATTCAGGGTTTCCAACAAAAAATGTAGGAGGGACAAAATCAATTCTTATTACCAGATTTTGTTTTTCAACTTCTAAACCAAGTATTCGATTGAGAAACTTCCCCACGTTTTTCGCATTCCTTTCTTGCACTGAAGGGCCTACAACATTTTCCTCCAGGATATCCATGTCGTGTAAACAGGACTATAACAATATTTACACTGATATACAGCTTTGAGTTTCAACAGGAATTTGAGCGAAGATCCTTTTATGTTGCGAGTCACAGAGTGGTCTGAAAACTACATCAATATCAATTGCTTTGAATTTCATGTTTGAATTTGAACACGCACCATGCGAAAACAATTCAGTTGCGCACCAAAAACATTTTTGAGAAAATTGCTAGAGAAAAAATCAAAAGAAAAAATCTACCTTGAGAACATCATGGAAAGTATCCAGGGTAAATGTGTTCCGTAAATCAACATCCTTTACAATGTCCTCAAATCTTAAACCAACACACAATCGACGCTAAAAAGAAGTGAAACAACTAAGTAGTAAAGGACTACGTTCTTTAGTAATAACGCTCCTATGAGGTTCTGTTACATTTCGATACTCCAAACAGATACTCCAACCCCTTAGGTTTAAACTCACTGCATACTAGCCTTCATTCGAGTAAGAGCAAGGCAATGCCTATGAACAAAGTTGCAGGTCAATGGAAATAGAGCCGACCATTTCCATTGAAATGACAATTTACTTTTAGAGTAGATTAGATAAAAAGTTAGATGATAAGCAATAACAAACATTTCCTTGGTTGAATACAGACACTGACACAGAACGATCTGAGTAATAACACTGGAACACTTTGGACGCTAGATCGCTTAAGATGATTTATGTTATTTTTATTTTACTTTTGTTTAGTATCGAAAAATATGTTAATGTTTAACAAGTCGTTTAGTGATTTACCAAGTGGAACAACCACAAAGAAGGGACCCAGATAACCTCCAGTGCTACAGCTAATTCAGTATAATTCACCTTTCACTTCCCACTGACAATAGTTTGACAAGAAGTCATATAGTTGGAAATATTGGTGGGAAAAATGAAAACCACATTAAGTAATATATCAGCAACTTGTTTACCTGGACAATAGCATCATACATCAGCTTCAACGACTGTCTACCGTAGTTACTATCAAAATTAAATTGTGTGAGATCTGCACCTGTGGCTGCACGTCTATCACCTTTTGTTATTGCACCTGGACATATTCAAAACAGATTCTGAATTGAAAGCACTTAAATAGTCGTAGTCAGGACTCAATATCAAGAAAGGTCCTACAAGCAAGGTCTTAGAAGATTTTAAAGTCCATTCTAACGTTCCAAAAAGTTCAAATTGCTTAAAACAAGGTCTCAATTCTGAGGCAATACCGACAAACCTAAAGATTGTAATCTTTTGGCAACAGCAGCAGCAAATCTTCTCTCTCCACCAAGGTTTGATGTCACTAACTTATAAATAGGACCGCTAAGGGGAAACAAAACATAATCTGGAACAGGTATAAGACTGACGTTTACTGTTAGCATTGTTGTGAATGCAAAAATACTTGATGTCTAACATAACCAGCAAATCTCACCTGCTTTGATTAGAGCGATGAGATCTTCCTAACTGTTGCACTGTTTTATCTGCACTCCATGCTAATTCAGCAGTGATGTGCACTCTCCTCTTTTGGTTACTCATTCGTTTGTCAGCATGTATTGAAATACCTGTATTAGAGAAGAAAGAAAATTACAAAGGTTGCTTAAAAGGTTGCAGAAAGCAAAGAACATTTTTTTAACGGATAGTTTTTAGGTTTCCATTATTATTTATTATTATTGATCCACAATAGCTTTTCCAGTTCGTTAAGGTACTGTTATCAATGAGGGTCCTGCGTAGGAGGTCCTAGAGCATTTAAAGCCCCCATTGGGCTACAGAAGCTGTATTAACCGGGTGCTGTTAATACAGCTTCTTTAGCCTCAACTCGACAACCAGAGAGGAGTGATTGTCACTGTTATAGTCGCTGGCATGACTCAGTCGGAGATTGAACCCGCGACCTCATGAACAAGAAGCGAGTACTCTACCACAAGGCAATTTACCTGCCGGTAAATTTCTTCTTATTCTTAACCACTAGCTATTCTTACCACACGGATGTAACATGCTATGGCAGTTAACAGTAAAAGCATACCAATGTGTTGGAAGTAGATTCATACCCAGAACAATCCGACATCAGTCCTACCACTTACCCACACTATGCCACGGCTACACAACATTTTTTACAGACATGTACAAAACTTAAAAAACATGTCATGATGAACCGTTCGGTATGTTGGACCATGCAAGTGCTTAGAGAACAACAAACATGAGGACTGCATCAAAACAACTTCATTACCAGTACTTGCAGCATCAGATATGATTGCCACAAACTTATCACCATTCATGAAAGCATTTCTCTAGAAGATTAAATTATAGCAAGTACTCTTAATGCAAAATACGATTTTTTAAATTTTGTTACTTATTAATGAAAATCTTTGATAATTTCTGTTGATGATTTATTTACTCTCAGTAGAAAACATTTTAAAGAAAACTGGTGGAGCTGCAAACAAGACAATATTTTACAAGTTCAAATTAAGGGTTTCATTTTTTTACAATATCTATTTTTCTTACTTTCCATTTTGAATTTCCCTATAACACTGCGCTGAAAAACAAATACTTTCTGTCAACTTAAACCCACTTTCCTTTACTGAAGTTGTTTGCTAAAATTGTTTTGTACACAACTAGGAAAGTGGAATAGGTAAAAATAAACAAGCCCAGAAGGCTACCAAGATGTTTTTTAAAAAAATTTTCGAAAGGATTGAATTCAATGTCAGCCCATCTTTTCATGCTCACCTCTTTAACATTGATACTATCTAGAATGTTGGCATCACCACCTCGTGTCAAATACCGGGGTTTTTCATTCTTGCCGTGTCTGCCAATAAAGCCTTTTCTGCCAGTCATTTCTGCAACTTTGGCTGGACCACCAAGCTCATCAATGATCATGTCTAAAGGACTGAAGTATAAAACAGAAAAACTGGTGGTCAAGATAAAACCAACCACCACTCTTAAAGATTTCCCTAGTGAAACATATTAGTCAGAAGTTTACCGTATTTTGCTACTATGACCCTATTAGTGGTCATCTCACACAGGCTTGTACGGATCTCTTTCTTAACTGATAGTCATGAAAATTATATACACTTGCCTTCAGGTAACTTAAAGCAGCACTGCTATTTCATATCCTAAGCAGGAACCAACTTCAATGGTTTGTTAGGGTTAAATTCATAAAGGATAAAGAACGTAAAGCAGAGAGAGAGAGAGAGTGTGTGAGACATTTTTAAAATAAATTTTGTCTTGTGACTGAACATCAAGCAACAAACAAGACCTTTTCTCTTCCAATCAATCTTACCTGTCAGGAAGCTTCACCTTCTCAGCAAAATCTAACAGCAAACTCTTTGCCTTTACACACCATTCATCGACAACAGGTTCTTTTCCCTGTGAACAAAGTTCCTTGCTCAAAACAAGATGCGAAAAGCATTTTAACGTTTGTTTGTTTCATACATACTAATTCCTTGTAATCTAAACACATACTAATTCCTTGTAATCGAAATACAATCTTAGAGTTACTTACTGGTACTAAACGTTCAGTAGGGAAATACTGTAGAATAAACCTCTTTAGTATTTCACTGGTTAATGATACAAAGCCCGATATGTGCCCACAAGTTTGGTCCAATTCGGAATCAAGACTAGCCTACCAAAAAGAAAATAGTATATTGAATGCGTGGACATACACATCCTCTACACCAGGAATAACCAGGAATTTATTTACTTTGATGAAGGATGTGTGATGATGGCTGTTGGGTAAAAACACGAGGGACAACCAGAACAGTTGAACTTAATGGAGCAGGAATCTGGATTCAATGGAGAGTAGTAACTCCACAAGTAAAAACTGTGATCTATCATGTGCCTAACAAGTTAGATGAGAACTGTCAACTCTAGCCATGAAGTTTGCCGTGATTTCTCATTTTAATTTTGTATTATATGCCTTCACTTTTTTTCGAAAAGCTTTTGCAATTTTAAACACGAGTCTTATTTATTTTTCACATGAATGATTTTAAATGATGTTATTAACGTAAGAATTATACATTAGATTGATGAAAAAAACTACAAGAGAAATGGTTTTCATTTCAATGTAGAAAACAAAAACAGATTAACAGAGATGAAGAAAGATTTTTTATTGCGGAAATTTAGCAATAGTTTTGATCAAATCCTGTAGCATAATTTAACACAGGGCACTAAAAAGCCTGTAAACAAGCTTCTGCTACTGTGCAAGTATGCAAGTGCCCTATAGCGTATGCTAATGCCAACATTTCAAAACGATAGCAGAGAGGAAGAGTCAAACAGCCATGTACATGCACTCTTCTTGAATTATTCATTCATTCATTTCTTTCTTACCTCACCAGTTGTTTGCAAACCAATCACCACACTATACCCATCATCAATTGCTCTTTTCGCTTCTTTGACTATCTCAGGAACTTTCATACTGATGCTTCATCACAAGAGAAAATAACAAAATGGTAATTGTTTCACTTTCATGGTTTAACAGAAGCCTGGGGGTGATTGTACCAAATTAGATATTGTAATTCGCAAAAACAAACAAATTCTTTGAATATATGATTAGATCAGATAATGATTGTGATTATAATAATTGCACCATCTTTGTAATGTTAAATTGCATCTAAACTAGGGCCTCTTCTTTGTGTGGGCACATTGTTTTTTTCGATGGGGTTCCATTTTCGTAATACACTTGGAAACAAACAAACAAACTTACCACAACTGCTTGAAAAATCTTTGATGACATCCCCAAAATGTTGTCCAGATTCTTAAGTTAGCAGAGGCAGTACGATTAAGTGCTATTGTTAAAGACCTTTTTAGCTCCTTCCTGCAAAAAAACCAACATTATCTCACCTTTAAATCATACATCAGCCGCAAGATCAAAAAGCAATGTATGCACTCACCATACATGTACAGCTTTGTCATAAACTTTCATTTGCTTTGTAGTCAGTACAGCCTCTTGTATATGAAACTAGAAGTAAACAGGAATCAGAACAATCCATGAAACTACTAAAACATAGTATGATTGATGATTATCATAAACACTATCCATTTGTACCTCGGTTTCTTGGTAAGACAGACCGCGTGACACATACATTCCAGCTGCTTTCATTTCCATTGATAACATCTCAAGAGCACCTGAAGAAGAAGATAACGATCAACACAGGTGAGTAAGATACTCAGAATGACATATAATTATTCTTAATGGATACTCTTGGAAAGACGTTGGTGCAGACTGGTAGCAGGTCATAAGCAGTGAAATTGATAATAATTGTTAATGACAAAACACTCCTTTTATTTGAAACCAAATTTCGAAACACTCTGTAGGTGCACTTTAATTGGAAACTGTTCTATAATCTACTGTGATGATGGATTCAATTTCTTACCTAGCCCTCTTTTAGTGATGGAATCTAAAAAACTGTCAAAATCTTTAAATGTTGTTCCAATTCCCCATAGACCAAGTCGTTCCATAAAAGCCTTAAATGGAAATGCAGAACACCATGATAAGTTCATTTTGCATTTAAGGAAAGAAAAGGCCTAGAATCTGATAGAAAAAAGCTGAAATCTTGGACATGTAGGGTGAGGTTAGTAAAATCTTTACTTATTGGCAATCTTGTCTCAATTCTAGGTAAAACAATCAATAATGGGTTAGTGCCCAAAATTGTAAACATTAGCCATTTTGTTAATGGTGTCCAGATTATAGTAATAAGAACATCCCCAAGAGTTTTACAAGGTCAAAACGTGAAAATTTCAAACAGGGAAAATTACAAAGATTACTAGTAACCTGGGTAAAAATTTTTACTGAGTTTAACTTCGAAAATTTGCCTTTCCGTGAGCGATCCCCGTGACAAAAATTTCAATTTAGGAATTGGAAACAGAAAAATTTTGCCCATGTTGTAGAGCTCGAAAAACTGATAAAAAACGTGTATGGGATTATTTCGCTACGATCAACCATTGTAGAGATATTGTCGATCAAAGATATTGATGATGTCATGGCCGCAGTACCAAATAAAATTTAGGCCGAAATTTTGCGCCACCTCATCACCTGTATCGCAGACCCCAAGAAACGTCAGTTATCCCTGTTGGTTCTCGAAATATTTCCCCAAAAATGACGCATTCGATTGGGTATGCAATGCAAAATGATTGTAAAAAAAACTGACGTCAAATGCCACGTGCTATTACACTAATTGTGAATGTGTCTTGCGTGGTCTAACTGCCGCTATATGACCACGATTAAGAAGATTTGTGACCGTAAATTTTTAAAAAAAACATCACTCTCTAAGTTAAATGTGTTGCACACATTCGCAGATTATTATTATAATAAGACTTTATAACCATTGACAGCTTACATTTTAATGACAACAAAATTCAGACATCTTAAAGATGTTATAGGACAATCATTTGGGTTCATAGCACATTTCCCAAAATATTCTCCCTGACTTTCCCTGACTTTAAGGATTAAAAAAAGTATCATTTTCCCTGACTTTTCTCTGAAAACACCCTGTTTTCCCCGACTTTATGGCCTACTTAAACTGCCACAGAGTCAAGATTACACATTCAGAAGTATCAATTTACAGGCTAGAGAAGAGACAAAACATTTTAAATTAAGATTGAAGATATTGTCAAATCTCAGTGAAATAACTATACTATGTCAGTAAACTCTGAAATGAGAAATAAAGAATATTGATAGATGATTGGGTAAACGAAATTATCATTAAACAAAGTCAGTAATGATTACTTTTATAAACAATCTTACGAAATTTTTCCCTGACTTACCCTGACCTAACGGGCAAAAAAAAAATAAATTTTTCCCTAACTTTCCAGAAACTTCTTGCCAAACATAGTTTTTTCCTTGATTTTCCAGACGCTGTGAATCCTGTCATACATGTTTGCAGAAAGGGAGTATTCTATAGAAGATTATTCCTGTTTTCCAAAATCACATACTTGTGCTAACCAAGCAACATTTTACAATATTGTTATAACATTATGCAGCAAAATTAGGCAATAATATTTTCACAAAAAAGTCATTGCTCTCAGTGGTAAAGTGCAAAGTTTGTAAGCATAATAAGAGATGTCATCAGTAATAGTAAAGTTGAATTTTTTACTGAAAAAGAAGTTAGTGAAAACGAAGTGGCAGCAGTTAACATCTGTAGCAAATTCAATGCTCGTTAAACAAGATTGTGGCATAACTTCATTATTTTCTCTTTGTTCAAATAACTATCTACACAAAACATCTTCTATTTTCGTAATTTGATTTTCTCAAACAAACTTCAGGTAGTATTGCCATCTTAGCATGGCGAGCTGTGAATAATGATGCATGACCAAGTCTCTATTATTCCATCATTACATATAATTTTATTTGTCATAAACGGAAGAACTTCATAAAACATTTGAAGCAACAAAACACATAACAATACTATGTCAATCTATCTTTACCATCCACACATAGCATCCTCCTTGTAATTCTTTTTTTTTTAAAAAAAAAATAAGTAATTCTGTTGTCTATTTCGACTAAAGCTAATACAGTCACTATCATTTGCCGATACTTTTGGTGTGACACAAACTTGAACACAGAAGTGTCGAAATTATTAAGAAAGAAGCTTTTTTTGTTTCTATTTTTAATAGAACATATATTTTCTAATTTTCATATTTTCATGCAAAATAGTTATTAAGTTTCAGTTGGTCCAGAAAATTGACTCCATGAAAAGCAAGGGGTTGTGTTGCTTGCTGTCTTAATTAATGAGGTTACCAAGGCCCAAGAATCTTTTTTTTTCTCTATTGATAGTGCATAGCACTAGTATTATTATTTACATAGGTGCATGTTTATTATAGGTGTCTATAGTTGATTATTTTTCGTGCTTATGTCAGCACGAAAAGTCTAAGGAGTAATTTCAAATAATTAAGGAATTTTCAAATTTTGCTAACTTCATTTCGTTTATTTATGGAAATATTTACATAATTTCACATGTAACATGCAATACTGGTCCCTTTTTCAAAAACATCATTATACCGCATATTAAGCAATAAGTGATTGACTCAATAGTAATCCAGAAGCACATTTTGCATTCCACAGACCAATTTTTACGACCAATATTTACAACGCGTAACGATTTATATAGCATAGGATGAGGTTTACCTTAAATTTACCAATGAACTATTTAAACTAAATATAGGTCGGAGTAAAAATGTAGGATAAGCATTCATTTCACTGAAACCTGTGTAACACTCAAATTTTAATTCACTTTCAGATATGATTGAAAACCAAATGTTCCCAATTTTCATATTTTCTACATACTTTTCACATAATCAAGTTTTGATTTGGTTAAAGTGTATAAAGTGTACATAGAGTGTATTATCATTTCAAGAACTATTACCATATTTTTGACATCTGTTACACCCGTTGCACTGCAGTATAACACCCTTGCTTTTGGCAACAGTCTTTGTATCATTGTCACCGCAACAGCAACTTTGGTACTTGCCTTTTCTTTACCCTAAAACAAACAAGTTTCAAATGAATGGACGAAAAATATCAACATTGCTAACTTATTCTTAGTGTTCTACTTTTTTTTCCTGCCATTTTTCTTTATCGTGTTTACTTTGGAATTGAGAAACTCCTCCAATTGGGAAATGACTTCAAATACTTTCTAGCTCATATCCTCTCACTTAGAAGTATAATGAACCCAAAGAAAATCAGGATTGTGGGAAGATCACACCTAAAGGTGAGTCATTTTTTAGTTCAGACCATTCTGCTACCACACATCCACTCTTAACTGGCAAACAAACGGACGTAATTATTATACTGACATGTTTGCAAACAACAATCACATTTTTGTTTAGTATGTGTGTGAATCTCTGTGTGTAAATAACTGTTTATTCAAAATGGTTTCCATACAACCATCAGAAACTGTGTTACTTAATGGGGATCAAACGATTCAATAAAGAGGGTAATCAGGACAGAAATGCTTTAATTGTGGTGCATATTTAGATTTTGCTAGGTCTGACTGATCACATTTAACTTCTATCACATTAGTTTAATGAAAAAAAAACAACCATAAACAAACCATAAAAAAACCCATAAAAAAACCATAACAAACAGTAACGGATCACAATTCCAGAAATGAAAAACATAATACCCGATGTGATTAATCTGAAGAGCACCTAGAGGTGAATTCATAATAAAAACTGGACAGTCTCTCAGAAATATTCTTTCTAATATTCTAGTATAATGAACTACAAGGAAATATCTTACAGGTATAAAATGTTTTGCTTTGTGAGATTCATCAAATATCAAACAGCCATCAAAATCTGTTCCACCACACCATTTTATGAGCTGCTCCAATCGATTTGATTTCTTCAAGTCTAACCATAAATAATGGTAATTCATCACAACTCCCTCCCTGCCTATCCATAGCAGATTTCTTTTTATCACCCATCTCTTCTCCTTTTGAGTGTATTTTGAGTTTTGAGTGTAGTCTATCTCTGAACACTCTTACTTTCACAACTGGGCTGAAAGATTTTGGAGACTGGAGATTTTGGAGTGTTCACTGCAATCTTCTCCAAGAAAAACAGGAATTTCCCACTTTGATTAATTTTTTAAACAAACCTCATACTATCGTAACAACCATGCTTAGAGCAGGTAAAACAAATTGTAATAGACCCTACATTATGACAAGTTCAGAGCAAAGCAAAACTTCAAAATAAATCAAGGGAGAATGATGGTTACGGAGCATTTACAAGACTTGAAATGATAGAATTCTTTGAACAGGTCCAAAATGGAAATATTCTAATGAGTCAAGCAGATCCTTAAAAAGAAGGTGCTTCGAAAGCAGTTCAATTATTACCTTTAGTGGATGATGAAATCAACGTTGAATATGTTGAAAACAAAACTCCTTCTTTATACTCTGACACTAATCCAAATGCTCTTAAAAAAACATGAAAGTTAAAATTCATGAAAAGAAAAAAACTTATACACCAAAGCAAAAACGGAAAATTGCTTACTGTAAACAGAATGTTAACAGAATTGCTTTGCCAAAATAACGGATGTTAATGATTGATTCACTTACTTTGTTCCTTTGTCAAGTTCTTGGCAACCATCGATAACATTGATGTAACAGCCAATATCAGTTAAATCTCTACGAAGAAGACCTCATATCGAAAGATGACATTTTTCATTACTGTCAACAATCTATCAAAAGATAAACAATGATTGTCGTAACAATTAGCTGAACAAAAATATCATCTGTCTACCTTATTGCATCATGCCTCAAGTCACTTGATATACTGAACCAAATATGTTTACGTCGACCTCTGCAATAGTTATCAAGTATAATTCCTGAAATCTGTACAAAGCAAGAGTAATATTACTGTACACACTTAGTTGTTCTTGCAATTCAACATAATAGATCATTAATATAGTTTACCAACCTGTCTCCCTTTCCCAACTCCTGTACCATCACCAAGGAAAAATCCAGCTCGATTACCATCAGGCAAAATAAGCTGGTGTCTCTGACACTGAAAAGGAAAGGAAAATATAAATCAGAAGAAAGAAAAACATCATGACATTAACAGTTAATGTAACAGTTTTTAATAGTTACTTTGGCAACAAAATTTGTGTGAAACCATTATTACTTAACTAAGTCCCGACTCTGTAGCACCAAAGGCACAAAGTCTACTTTTTCCTGTTACGCATCAAGCAGATAGTCCTTTTCCAATTGTAATGTTAATAAAAATTCATAGTTGTGTTTACAGAAATTCTTGTACCAAAGTAAAAATCACTTCACATGACTGTTCAACTGTAAAAATGTGTTTTGTAGAGAAAAATAATTCAATGATACAAAAAAACATAACAACCAAATCATTCTTACCGCAAAGATGATACCTTCCATCTGTAAATCACTTATTTTACCTAAAACGTTAGCAAGTGCAATTTTACAGTAAATTTAGACTCTGTATTAAACATACTTTAATGATGGTATCTGATCAAAATAAGGTAACAAATCATTTGGCATTTGACCTCTTCAAACCTCCAGGGGTACTCAAGAACCCTTGCCAAACATTAAAAAATTAACCAGGCTGAGTTTGATATTAACTTCATATTGAGGTTCTTATTTTATACTCTAAATGAATTGCTGTATCAGACGTCATTTTACCTTCTGAAAAAGTCTTCTTTGGAAGTGTTTCCAACAAGTTGTAAGTAGCTTCAGGCAGATTTTGGGCCTATCGTTAACAAAATAAGATTGATGCTGATTTTGATGAAACTTTGAATATAGATAAAGTCAAAACATAAGATATAATGTTATTTCTTTCATTTTAATGCTCTTATTCGTATTTAACTCAAAATCCCTTCTAGAATTAAAAATGATGTTGAAAGATACAATAAATATTGAGAAAATACAAAAGCTCTGTGCTATTATTCAGGCCTGGTCGTAATAGGCGTGCGATCGCACGCGCGCGCCTCTACAAAGCCAATATTTTATTTACGCGTGTGGCAATCGCACACCTGGCTTGTTATGGCAAGTGTAATAACAAATGTTTATTTAAAAGTCAACAAAAATCTGTCCCAAAATGTTGAAAGTTTTGCTTCGGAAATTATTAATGTGCTACGATTAAATTTTACAATAACGGAACGAAACTTTGCTACCATTTCAGTTTTGAGGTCTCTGATCGCTTTGGAATACGGTAGTGGTTTTGAATTTAAAATCAGTACTCACAAATTTTCTTAGTTTCGTAGTAGAAAACAAGTCTACTCAGCAAAATCCGCTGAGGAACGAGGAAGGAGCTTCGTGCGCACGATTTTATTATGTATTATTTAATGGTATTTTGTAGTTTTCTCTTTCTTTTTGACGTTCTTACAGAAGTATGCGCAAGGTTGCAGTTTTTCGAAAAAATAATCTTTTATTGAAAAAAATAGCCAGCCAGTTGGTGACGAGTTAATGGAATGGAAACATCTTTAATTTAATTAAAAAACAATTTTGAACTTCAAACCGAAACGATGGAGAGTAATACAATTTTTTTTATTTTCAGGTTTTCCTCTTTATTAATTTTTGAATAAATTTTATTTACCGTCAAATCTTTATAGCTAACATTTTACGTTCCGAATCTTCGAAAACATTGTTTTATGTTTACATATACGACACATTTCGAATTTAACTTGATTATCATACAGAATGAAGATCGTTGATCTTAACTGGAAAAAATTGATCGCACATCTGTCAAAAATTTACACGAGCGCACCCCATAACTGATATCGTCAATTAAGGCGTGTGATGACCACATGCCTGCTAATTTTCTTAAGACCAGGCCTGATTATTGTTATTTTTTACTATCAAGGTTATCACATGCAAGAAGAAGATTTCTCTCTTAAGTGTGATGAAGTCAACTTACAGCTAAGGATCCAGCCTCCACAATATTTCCAGGGTGGACGATGCAATTGTAACACAAGGGAACCGAGTTGCATCTGTATGCAGTAAAAACTTCATCACTAAAATAAGCAAATAAGTCTAAGCTAATGGAAAATTAAAATAATGATCTTCATGTGGGTAATCTTCAAAGTTTGTGACGCATTAGTTGTGTAGTGAAGCTACCTTTTGAATCATTCAATTGAAGAAAATTATTAAGACATGATTTAATATGAAAATGTATTGTTCCTCTTATATGCTAGATTTTTCAAAATTTCAAAGTATTTTGTATGACCTGACAAATTTTGGATGACATGTTCACATCATCTTAATGAGTAAAGTGTTATAACTTCATCCACTAACTAGTTGTAGATTTCGTCAATTGACATTCTAAGAAGAAGACAAAGTGTATTTTTAACTTTTTTAAATCTGTTATTATATTTATTATCGCTTTAAAATACAAAAAATCATTATTTTGCATTAAAGGCTATTGATTGCTCAACAAAATTCTTTTACCAGGTCGAACATTCTGTGGTATTGGGGTAAAACGATCTTCATTCCCTTTTTTTACAAAATTAGCATAGTTCGTTGAACTGGTAATTTTGCTTTTTATCAGAGAAACCTATTTGTTTAATCTCTTGAGGTTGTCGGACCACCATGCTGCAGACATTTCTTTCAGGTAAGTCACAATACCTGGCTTATTGCTGTCCATGCAGAAATGGTGGTAGTCCGTGATGTACTTGATTATATTGAAGTATTGACCGAGCATGACAATCCAGTCTTAAACTGTAACAAAAACAAATTGTGCTTGACAACAAGCACAATATCATTGCAATCACTTTGGCAATATCATGGAATGTCCATGGTGCTGTGGTGTTTATTTTTCTTTTCAAAACACTGTCAAAAGTTTCTGTCACAGCTGAGCTTTGTATGTTCTGCAATCATTAATGAATACTATGTTGCTGCGTGCAACCCTGTCATTGTTCTCCATCACAAATACCACATGAAATAGTTGTTCTAATTTTGCCCTATAAATATAAATAAATATTCTTGATATTTATAAGATTTGGAGAGCTTTCGCTAGAGGGTAGAGAAAAACCACCAACTTTTTATTATTATTAGTGAACGTAGATTTCTCACCTATACCATGACGTTTGAAAAAGCGGTAGAGAACATATAATATGCAATTGTTAGGTTAGGTTTACTACCTCATCAATCAGGCAATTTACTTAGTGGTTAATACTGTCGTTGCAAATTCCGAACACATCACATCTACGTGGTGTTGCAAAGTTTCAGTCAATATCACCACCAACATAGACATCTTCACAATCTGTAACAATCACTGAATGTTCCACTGGAAACCCTGAAAACACATTCAAATTCAGGGAAACGTGGTTGTGGTAAGCTGAGCCCAGTTTGAAATTTAACGTTTCAGGCATTGTCAAGAGTCAGGTGATGACAATGCTACAATGTGATGCAGAAATTTGGAACTGATGCCTGGAGTATCTTCAAACGAACTCGAGAAATCACAGAAAATAACTTTTGAAATCATCATAGGCCTTTTCCCTACGTAAAACGTACTCAATGAATTGATTTCAATGAAAATTTGGATACTTCGAAACTACTGCTTGGAAATTTTGTTCATCAGAACATTTGAAAAGGTAAAAAATGATCAAAAAGTAGTACATTTTTTCAATCATAGCTTTTCTGTTTTTTTTCATTAAGTCAAATAGCATAAAAGAAATTTCTTCAAAGATCACTTCTTGCATCAGTTTTCAAAACAGAAATGTTTAGAAAGATCACTTCATTATTTCAGAGCATGACTTGTTACAATTTGAGATATTTCAGCCAATGGAAAAAAACAGAAAAATAATGCTAGATGTCTAGTGAACAGCATGCTACAACTGCAGTTATATTTATCACAGTAAATTGTATTGTCACAAAATATATGTGACGGTTTACCGGAAAAGGATAACAAGCGAAAAAACGATTCTTTAACATTTTTTATTCTTTAACATTTTTAGCTGCAAAAAATCGAAATTGATTCTATGGAATCGAAAAAGCGATTCATTAGAATTGAAAAAAGCAATTCATTAGAATCGGAAAAGCGATTCACTTGAATTGGAAAAGTGATTTCGAAAATCAATTTGTAAGTCAGAAGTGATGTTAATTATGAGAATAAAAATGATTCCTAATACGATTTTCAGCATCGTATCATAATAAAATAGAAATATTACACCTCACATTATTTTTTTTTAGTATTACTACTAGTCATTTTGAGTTTTGTAGAATAGAAACAAATGAAAATTTCCATTTACTTTACGACAATATAAATCTATAAAAAATTCCGCAGAAAGTTTGTTAAGTCTCAGTTTTCTTCAGGGAAAAATCTGGTTGATGTTGCGGCATGGTAAAAAGTACCAATTTTGACTTTTACTTACATATTTTTTTTGCAATTTGATTGGATCATTAAAGAGTTTTACGCCTGCTTAAACCAATGAGAATCCTTCTCGACTGGAAATATGCAAACCTTTCCCTATTCTGTAATTTATCACTATAATTATGTGGAATATTGCTACCACAAGGCCTCTTTCACAAAATGACACCGAAGGATATAGTTGCACTCACATTGAATACAACAAGTCTGTAACATTTAGTGCAACCATCAAATATAATGTTAGATAAAACAAAGTAAGCTGACTAATTATCTAAAAAAGGATACATGAATCGTTGTTCAAATACCTTTTAATGTTGTTTTAACTTTTTTTAGATAAAACTAAAACATGCGATTTCCCGAAATAGAGAAATCATTAAAGAGGCATTGGCCGGCTTAAAATGTAAATATTATTCTCACGTGATCAAAACAATCAAAATCAAAACAAAGATGGCGCAAAGTTCGGAATAATTTTAAACATTGGTGATAGAACTGGTGAAGTGAAAAAAATAATAATAAAACAATAGCAGCACATGGCTTTAAATAATAGAAATACACCTGACACATGTATCTTGTGACATATGATTCAATGTGAAGACAGAAATAATATTTTACACAAGGTTTACACTTCTATTTTTGATACTTTTTTAAAAAATCTGTTCCTTCCTATAAGAATGCAGCAGTGTGGGGACGGGAAGAGAAAGATAACAACAACAGTTCAATTTGCCAAATAATGTTTTTTCTTATATTGAATCAGTGTTCTTCTTTCTTCATAATGCACACAATGAAACCAGCCATGACCATATTGGAAATCATCAGTTTGAATGAATCGAAAAGACAGATGTATAAACTAAACCATGCATGGAGTCATCATAAGGATATGATCATTCTTTCATATCCAGTAAGTAATTAAATGCCCAAAATGACAAAAAAAGTCAAATACTATTTCAAACGTTTAATAGAAAAACACACAAGTTATTTTCAGTGATAATCCAGATGTAATGTAATAAGAAACAAGAAAAAATGATCAGCCACAGAAGCGACTCCAGGCAGAAATTATGGATATGTCATTCTGACAAAATCAAGATTTGTGTTGTTATTAAAATTTTGGAAACAGTAAAAAAATAAATTAATGAAAATTAAGAAGATAAAAACAAATTTAAAAACAAATTGTTTCCCTAAACAGTCTTATTTCCTTTTCTCCCATGACAATGCCTTGCCTTATACAAGGCCCATGTTGAAATGGCTCCTTCTTTTACAAAATCAAAAAAGGTTTTTCTAGCTACGATGTACAAATACGTAGACACAAAAGCTGTAGAGTGTGCACTTGAAGTCATTAATAAAAAAATCTTATTCCCTAGGAAATGTTTTTCTGTGATTGTCAGAAAGCCAATGGATTTTCTTTTACATTTTGAATAATAAAAATAACAGACATTACAAAAATGAAGATAAAAATTGCAACAAAAAGTCAGATTTTTGCTTCAAAAAATCCATTACGTGAATGTCGAAACAAGATATATCCATGTATATCTTTATAATGACAGATATTCTCATTGATATATTAGTACATAGATGTTCTGAGAAGAGGTCAGTAATGTTTCATATTAATATTTTGTCTCTAATAGCAATCAACAACTCTAAAACAAGCCCTTGAAAAAATAATTCTATCATCAACGAAAATTTTCCATCTTCTTGCTCGAAGTTTATTTTCTTCTCCTCGGTAAGTCTGTTTTTTAATAAGTAAATCGGTATAAGTATTTGAGTAATCGAGAGTAACTCAAACTCTATTGTTTTAAGCCGGCCAATGCGTCTTTAAAATGTAAGTATGGAAAACAAGCAATGGCACTTGTGATTCAATCATAGTTTTTGGATTTCTGCGAAAGCAAGAAATACTTTAAAACCGGCTTTGTTTTTCTTTCTTTTTTTTTCTGCTGTCCAAACCTAGCGTTTTTTTGAAATTTCGTGCGTATATTTACATGAAAACTACCAAAACATTCTTTATAAAGTATTTTAATGTTTTGCCAGTTTTTCACGAAAAAACAGATATTTCTCCCACTAAAAATACGATGGAGAACTTCAGTTCCACCAAATTCGAAGCATCGCTTGCAATAAACTTATGATTTTAAAAGTTCGTTGTTGGTAACATCTTGTGGTTCGAAGCTCTCTTGCAGTTAGGAAAATTTATCGTAGTCGTTCATAGTTAAACTTTTTAAAGCTATATTTTTAAATGCTTAGTAGCTAGATTAGGTAGGTAGAAACGTAGTTAGTTTTAAACAAAGTATTTCTGATGAGTTTTTCGCTTTTACTTTGTTTCTTAATTTTTTTTTTTGAAAAAGTTTGTGTTTTTTTTTTCTTTTCGCTCTTACATCGTTTCTTTTAAAAAAAAAACTGTCATATAAAATGTGTATCCATGGTTATGATACGCACCTTACGCATATTTCTTTTCTTTGTATGTAAAAGCTTCTATTGTTTTTAGTTAAGTCCTATTTACACTTTTTAATCATCCCTGGGGAACAAAAGTTGACAAACTTTCTTGCGGGATTAACTGTTATAGTTCTATTTTTGTTTATCTATTTTTGATCTATATATACATATATCAGTTATGCTTTCATGGATTCTCAGAGAGTGTGTGATCAAAAATGTGATGTTGTATTGTAGAAGTCATTCAATCTTCAAATTTGAAGAATGTCACTAGTATTTCATTTTTCATGCTTCAGCTGGTTTCGCAGAAATCCTTATGCCTGTCAGGGCATCTTGTTTAACTTCTTTGGTTTAGGTTTTTAACATACTTCTCCATCTGTAGTGATATGTCATGAGGAAACCAAGTGCTGGCTAGCTAGCTCACTATTTCAATTACATAGGGAAATCTATAAAATTTAAGTGTAAAACAACAATGTATTGTAGCAAATTCACTTTTGCAGCTGGAACTTTGAAAAGCTAGTGAAGGCACCTAAAGTGTAAGAAAATCCACACAGTATTTTTGTTTTGATGTTTAATTTGTTTTGTTTCTCTAGTTTAGTGCGTCAGAGTCATCAACATCTTCACCAATGTCAATGATGTCAAAATTATTTGACTGAAATTAAAACGAATACAGTTGGTACCACTGTGCGGATTGGAAATAAAAAAGTGTTTCACATAAATAGGGTCGTTTTTTCCAGGATTTTCGTTGATGGAGCTCGCCTGAAGATAAATCTTAACGTATTTTAGTCCGTCAACAATTAAAAGAACCATCTGAATACCAAGATCCTGCTTATAAACATCTTCAAATTTACTATAGGAAAAACAGGACTCCTCCACAAACGTGCGTCAAATACCTGCCATTTTTAAGAAAATTAAGCAAAGGAGATTCAATTGACGCATGAGCAAACATGATGACGAACTCTGGAGCAGGGCATACCCTGATATTAGGCGAAACAGACATAATTGTGAAATTTCCTGATATTCAAAACAATTCCCCTCCTTCCCCAGTGTGAACCCCGTGACAAAAGTTACATCACCGAATTATGAACAGAAAGTATACCCATATTTTGGAACCGGAAATGTATAAGATCAAATTATTATTATTATTAAAATAAATATTTATACAGGATGACTATTCCAGTACTAAAATACTGCTATCATATAGGTCCTGTTTATGTACAAGAATACAAGCATTAAAATAATCTAAAGGATAAGAAATAAAAGATATTTTATTGTATACACATATAAACACTTAAGATTTAAAATATTCCTTGACTTTTGATTTAAAAATATGCACAGATTTTTCTGTTCTTATTTCAATTGGAAGCTGGTTATACAGTTTTGTACCAGCAAAGGCTAGCGACCTATGATGCATTTCTGGCTTGACAGGTGGTAGTCTCAAGATGAAATGATTATTTCGAGTGTTTTTATTGTGGTCGACTGGCCTGAAATAGTTCTTGAAATGTTCGCAAACATCTTGATTTAAACACTTCTTCACATAGATACATGTCTTCACTTGTAGCCTGTTTTGAATGGGTTGCACGAAAGCATTATTAACGAGACAAGATTAAAACTACTAAATGCCAAGCATTTTTTTCACATGACTGGCTATAAAAACAGCTGTTTTTTATAGCCATTTTTAATAAATCGTTATACTTCTTCTTCCAGTTTAGTTTAAGCCTCTTCTGCAAACGGGACAATACCATTTAATTGCTCATAAATCCGTTCGTGTGTATATGCGCCTCATGCTGACGAGCCTTGATATTAGGCGAAACAGACATGATCGTATATTTTTTTAGTGAATTTCTGACAATACATTTATGAATCTTCGGTCCATAATGTCCTAGGATTTCAAATTACAATTTAGCACAAGCATTATAATAAAATACTACTTTTATAAACAATTCATTTAACTACTGGGAAACTCTATTGTGTATTGAAATGAACCTAGTTCACATTCAGTTTAATAAAAAAGATAAAAAAATTTTGCTCTAAAGTTACTAGCAATAGAAACCGTCCGCTTACAATTCTTTTTTTAATTGTTCGATCGCTATTTCAGTAAATTCCTGTGGGGAAATGTTTATCTTTTCATTTCAAAACCTTTCTGCTGTCTCTTCTGTTATACTCACATTCATTTTTTAAAAAGGATATAAGGGCAATTCCATTGTGACGGACGTACAATTCAGACAACAAAAAATTAATTTCCAGAATGAATTTCTTTCTTCCTTGAATTTTTTTTAGAATACAACACAAGTCCTAAACCATATAAACTAGAAAATGACAAAAAACGCAATTTAGAAGTTATCTTGGGCCTGGGAACTAGCATCAAAGTGCTGTGACGGACGTATTCAGACAAAAGACGATTTTCCAATAACAATTAAGAAATTACTTATTTCTGTGGTGATCAGTTTTCTTTGATTCTCTCCATACTATGTCCTTTATAACTTGTCTTTTACAAGTAAGAAACACAAGTTTTCAAAACTTTTTTATTTCTCAAGAAATTGATTGTCAAATGTTGTAATGGACGTATGTGACAGACTTACAAATTTGTCTCACAATGAAAAAGCGATATTGGGAATGGGATAATAAGCTGTATGCTAATTCTTAGGCATTGAAAATGAAAAATAAGCATTTCCATTTTTAAATATCCAAATACTAATAACTTAATACAAAAAAATAGATTTTAAATGTTTGTGAATGAAAATTGACCACTCGTACCAGAAACAATTGGTGGGTCAAGTTGTTTTAATTATATATTGTCTCTTGTGTAGAGAATTTTGTCAACTTTGGTAGGCCATTTCCAAAATGTGGCACCCGATTTGTGCATCACATTAACCTCTATGTCACTTTCAAATACAGCTGTGACTTCTCCTGGAAAGGACTCATTTTCATATGAAACCAATACCAAGTCACCGATTTGGACAGAAAAAGTCTCAATGAGATCAAGAGATGGTGATGTTGTGCTACTGAAAATATTTGCAACATTGAAACATTCCCCAGTTGAGGTAGTTGCAACTTCAAGCTGACTTGCATTATGCACCTTAATGCAATGCATTTTCATGGTATTGGATATGCAAGGCTGCAAATAATTTTTGAAACCTTGTAGGACATCATGTCCGACTGAAACCAAAATCTGTGGGACATGCTCCAAAACCAGTAGGTCAAAAAACAACTCAATGAAATCAAACTGAATTATTTGTAAACACCCTTACAAACTAAATATTTAAACAAAGAAAGTAAAACCACTATACTTTTTAAAAAGACTTCTCTTAATAACAGAATGCATTAAGTCATTCAGTTATTTTTCATAACGATAAAATAAACATAAATCAAAATGTTTATAAAAGGTTTTGAATTTCTTCCTCGATGTCACTAAAACCTTCAAAATCAGACTCAGAGGAACTACTATCGTCCGCATTCTTCCTTAATCTCTGCCTGTATTTTCTCTTTGCTTTTTGGCAGGGTCTGCGTACTTTCTTTGAAGCCCACGCTTGAACGAAAGGAGTTGCATCGAAAGCCTCTATAGGTGCACCTTGTCCACCAATCCTCATGAGATTTTCCAAACGTACCTCTCCTAAGGAGCAGCGCAAGGAGGTTTTTATTCTTTTCATTCGTGAAAATGCTCGTGCCAATTGGGCTGTGCTACATGGTAGGCAAAAACCAATTTCTATGATGAGGAGTACATCTTTAAAATCGGTTTTTGCACGAGATGAGTTGAAAATTCTTTTCCAAGTGATGCGATATGGAATGGTAGCTGCACTTAGATGATCATTTGCATACAAGATTTAATCATGCCATTGCTCGATAATTTCAGCCTCGTTACTCGATGAACCGGCTCTTTTTAGGGGCACTTGAAATCTTGTGAACATTTCCAAGATATCACCATCGGCAAACTCAACATCAGAGTTACCATCTTCATCTTTCTTTAGCCATCCTTCAGTATCCAAAATCCTGCACACTCCATTCAGAAAACTTTCTTGTTCCTCCTCTAAGCGAGAACTTAGGGCTTGCTCGCGTGAGCAAAGTACACAAGTACCAGTTTACGGATATGCTCCTTTTCAAACGACAGACATAACATGATGAATAATTAATGACCTTTCTTTGTGCAGTACAAACGAAATATCGTTGAAACTTATCAAAGTTTATGTGCACGATTCTTTTACAATCAAGTCTTAAAATAGAAAATGGGAAGAGAGAAATAACATTTTAACGTCGACTTGATGAGTTCCAAAAGTTTTCTTTTAAGATACTCACCTTGAATATTAGCTTGACTTACCTACCTTGACTTACCTACGCGCACACTACGAACTATACTGACAATAAGTATAGCATCACTGCATTTTTTTTATGAAGATCTGTTTTTATTTCCAAACAATATAACAAACAATTTTTTGAACATACATCAAGATCAAAGAAAATAATTTTTTTTCATCTGTCCAGTTGAAACTAGGTGACGTTAGTCCGACTTTGCTGTTCAAGAGAGAGGTAGAGCAGTAAGGAAAGTCAACTGGAACTCTCTAGGACATTGTTTTCTTGGGAAAGGAGTGACTCCGCTGTTGATCCTAGTGTAAGCTAAATTGTCTGGCGCCGCGATGGATCAGAGTAGAGGATATTTCCTCAGGGTGCCAATCCCACAGAAACGGCGATGTCTAAACTAAAATTTCATTAATAAATTCCGTATTATTGTTAAAAGAACAGAGTTTCATTTATTTCAATAAAGTTTCATGCTTAAAACTTTACGAAATATTTACGCGTAAGAGGGATGACATTGCATTGAATGTGAACATTGATACGTGTTACGTTAGCGTAACAAAAATGTGTTACTCTTTTGATGCGGAGATGTTACTATAGCGTAACATACGAGTAACAAAAGTGTATCAAACAAGTAAACAAAATTGTTCATTTTACATGTTCGTAGTCTGTCGGACATCATGACCGACACATTTTCAGTAGGACATTAGCAACATCCTGTAGGACAATGTCCTATGTCCGACGCTTATTTGCAGCCCTGGATATGGCAAGACAATTTTCCCACGTTTGCTGCTTTGTTGAGCATTTCTCGTTACAGCTGAAGAAACATGAATGATGTTGATTTGTTTATTCAATTCCCTTGCAAGCTCAGCAACTGAAATGTCTGGGGTGGCTCCTTTGGATCTGACATGGCGCCAGATGGATCTTTTTACGGTGCCACCAATACCGTCAACAGCCGCTCTACCATGAGAAGTGACAAAGAAATTCCATATTATTTCCACTGAAAAGTCTTCCTCCCAGCCTGGTAAATTTGAAAATAAACATCTCTGTTTAAGCTGTGTAGGTCCATCTGTGAACACATTGATCAATTTGATGGATGGCTACTTTGTCAAAATGTTGCCAAATAGCTCTGACATAAAGGTATAAACTGACTCTTAGTATGTTCCAAGTTGTCTGAAATGATGACATAGCTCCCTTTATTGGTGTTGTCAACCCAAGCACGGCAAGTAAACAATGTCACTTGCTTGTGGGACCAGTGTGCGAACTGGATTTCATTCTGATGTATGATCGATGCGTTTTCAGAAAAGTCAACCTGCAACATGACTGATGTGCCATCACATTCATCAATTAACTTAGTAAAATGTGCCTGTTGAATGCGTTTAACATATCGATGAATCAAAAACTTATTCAACTTGCTTTTCAAAAAATATGTAATGCAGAAAAACTTGTTTCTACTTTTCTCACTCTCCTGATCTTACGCATTGGAAAATGTGAAGATGTTTGATCAACTTCCCTTTAGCTAGAAAATCATCATGAAAATATCATAAGGAATGAACCAAGTTAACATGTATACATAAAAAAGCTTTTTGTGAAATAAAATTGGGTGTGTAACACTCATGGAAGCTGGCATAAAAGCACAACCTTGACTGTGATGGATGTACGTGATGGATGTACAAAAAAACTGTACGTCTGTCACTGATTTTCTGGTTGATGTAAAACATAAAATCAAAATTTTTTTAGGGTTAATTATTAAAGGTCACATCCAACTTACTTTAAATTGTATAAAAAATATTTTTTTCTTCTTTTTACCGTACTTTGAGAAAACTTTTACTGTTGTGGCCATTGATGGGACACAGATTGATTACTCGTTCTTTTATTCAAAGAAAGGCTACATAAATACAAAAACAAAACCAAAACAAAATAGATAGATACAAAATAGGTACAAAGGATAAATGACTATAGTATAAATATAACTTACTAAAAGAGGTGTGTAAAAACTGTAGCAGCCAGTGAAATGTTCAGTGGAAAAAATGTGTCAATGTTTAAATTTCATTTGTCAATCTTAAAGGACTCTCCTTGTGTCCTTACACAACAAAGTCTGAACTGAACTGAACTGCAAGAGATGTCACACTTTTACACACCTGAGACCATACTGAACAATAAACAATAAAACTAATTACAAGCAATTATTATAAACAATAAGCTACATGCAAAATACAGAACATAAACAAGGCAGACAAAAAAAAGGCAAAGTGGACATAAAAAGACAAACCTAAAAAATACCTCAAAAAACAAAAAAGCACCGCGCCCTGAGAGGAGCCAAAATCACACACTGTGCCTCAGCTGTAACATTTATTTTGTGACGGACGTACACACACATAAAATCCTGGGTTTGGCATCCAAAAAAACTAGACAAAAGACTTTTAATTACTTTTAAGTCTCAAAACATGATTTTATACTCTATCTTAGTTCAGAATACTGTCTTCACTCTCCTATATGATTTGCAAAGATATACTTAGAAGAAAAATTGATTTTTTTTGAATGAGCTAAAGCCCTTCATTCAATTCAAAAAATCTCAACCCAACCTTTCTTAATGAGATCAAAACTTAGAAAATTGAATTCCTGAATGTCTTAGCTTTCTAACGATACCAAAATCCATGTCTTGAAGAATTTAAAATTTTCACACTGAGGTTGACCTTTTCGTCGAATTGCCCATTATCTGTTTTATGTGTCTTTTGTTATTGTTGTTGTTTATTATAGGATGAGCGAAGACTACGCAAAATACCACTACAAGAGAATAGAAACGCATAAAAAAGTGAATACAAAAAATGAAGTAATAAGAATAAAACAAGGATGAGTAATCAGCATTTTAATCAAGCGCTTTTATTAGAGTGATATTGAATCTAAAGAGTGGTTCATTAGAATCGAAAACTTTTTTTTTCTTCCTTTCCATATTCATCAGAAGGCTCATGTAATAAAACAAAATAGTTCTCAGGCATGAGCGTATCACATGAGCGACACTATTGTTCAATGGACCAATCAATTTCAATTATGACAACAACAAGCATATAATAAGTTAGCTCATGTAATGTGAAGCATGAATCAATAATTTAATGTTGTACACGCTTTTTATATAAAAAGACACTTTATAAACAACACGACCCTGAGAATTCATTAAAAATTAAGCAACAGGGCCAGCTTCGGATTTTCAAGCAACAGAAATTTAGAAAGGAACATTTTTAAATAAATAAGTGCTATAAAACCATTTTCTGTTACTTTTCAAACATGTTTTGAAAGTAGTAAATAAGTAAAATAAATAAAATATAAAAGAAATACAAATGAAAACAGATAAAATAATAAATAAAATTAAGGATGTCCAAAATTTTTGTGAGTTTTTTTTTAGACTTTGCTTAATAATTATTAAGCAACAATCCAGCAAACAAACGAGGCTGAAAACCTCAAGCAACAAGGAGCCCAAAAATTTGTGTTGCCTTAAAATAAAAGCGTGTATTCTAGATGTGATTTACATGACAGATCAACCTTATAACCTAGTTTCATGGTTTTAAGGTTCATATTGTCAGAGTTAATGATTGCTGTTCCAACAAGGTTTTTCATTACACCTGATCATGAGTTAAACATAATAGTTCATATAAATTTTGTTTATTTTGTTCCCTTGGATGATTACATAATAATACTGTTAATATCATTATCAACATGACAATATCTGGAGATGAAAAAAATAAAGCATGCAGGATGTCATCATTATGGGAATTATTTCTTTCTTTCTTCAAAGACCTCATGTTTGTGGCCTAACGGTTACATGTTTGGGCTGGCACACCAGAGGTTCCAGGTTCAAGTCCCTCTCTAAACAAACATGAAATTCTACTGGTTGCATGCCTGGTAGTACTACTACAAGAATGTAACCCCACAAAGTCTTTGGATGTTTCGGGGTCAATAGGTCTTAGAAATTGGTGCCAAATTGTTATTGAATGGCAGCTGGAATGGGAAAGTAACCCCTTCCATAGTAGTGCTTATCCGCTCGTTAGAGGTGAATAATAATAACAAAAAGGAATGGTTTCTTCTCTATTTTCACAATTTTGACTTTTGTAGAAATTGTTTCCTAAACGATATTTTTATTTTTCTGCGCAATAACCAGAGCACTGATTACACTAAATAACCGTACCTCTGGCTTTCTTCTACAGTTGCATCTGCCATCTTTGAAGTTTCTTCTTGCTCTTCAGTGGACATCGATGACTTTTTATTTTTCATTGCCATGAAATTCTCTGTCTTTTTCATTTGGTTCATATTTTCTACAATTTGAGTGCCAAATCTCTGTGTTTGGGTCATTATATTATAATCATGCTGTAATGAAAAACATCACACACATTCAGACAATGACTAAGAGACAGCAGGACAGAAAGGGAAGAACTTCCAGCAAGTTTTTCTGATGAGTTGGTTGTTTTTAAAGAAATGGATATCAAGCCCATCCATTATATCACAATAATAATTCCATAACAATAGTATTGAATAACAAAAAAAATAACGACAAAAAGAGTGGTATGCAGGTGCTTTCCATTGATCACTTCATTAAACTGAGTGGTAATCTATTGGCAAAATTTGGAATTTCTTTGATATGAGTAACTCAAAAGATTTCAACATGAAGCTGGCAATATTGACAGGTCAAAATACGGTGTTGAAACTGAATCTCAGTATATATCTATTGTTAGTGTTCAGAACTAGACGGACATTTTGATTTGGTTTCAACCAAAACAACACTCTCATCCATTGTCATTTCAGTTGTTGCACCTCATTTCTAATAATCCATCGTGATAAAAGAACTTCCTGAAATAACTTTTTAAAGAAGTATCATCACTTTCTATGATATTACACAAATAACTTCAACTTGAAAAAAGATGAAAACTGCGAAAGTACTTTACAGGGAGAAAGTTTCATGAGGGAAGCAAAACGCAAAATTTTAGAGATTTTCTTTCAATGAATGAGACTTAATTCTATTTCGCGTGAAATAATCTTTCGTGTTCAACTGGAAAAGTGAATTTTGCGTGGGATAAACTTTTGCGATTTTCAGTTTTTGTGCAATTTTTTTCTCTATTTTTAAATTTTGACAAATGAGACAGAGATTTTTTGATTCAGACTGATACTGTAATTACATGGTTCTCAGCAAATTGCAGAAAAAAATACATGATATACCATGATAATACCAGCACACCAGTGAAGAAATACCATAAGATATTTAAATAAGATAAAGAATTCGAACTAAGATTCAATAAAGCTATGGTCAGGGACCTATCTAGGCACAATTTGATAGCGTTTGAATGCTATGGGCGCCTAAAACATTACGCCCAAAACAACTTTTTTTGATACTAAGAAAGTACTTCCTTTTCGCACGGAGACTGCTGCACAATATAATGCTGATGATGTAACTTCATTATAACAATAATATTCTTTCCTTAAACTATGCTAAAGCTGTCTTATTAACTATTTACACATTAGGTAAAAGCAAAGAAAGAAAGAAAAAATTGCAAGAATTCATGAATTAGTACAATTCAGATAGGGAAATCATCTGCAGTCTTGTCAATGAAAAAATTGCCAGGCGTGCGGTAAATCGCACACGCAAAAGGGTTATTTCGTAGTTCAGGCATACGTCTCTCAGTCTTATGACGCTCATGATCGCGCTAGCGCTCGCTTTAACACTCGTTAAGTTAGTAAAGACGCGCTTTTAATTGTACGCGTAGATACTGTTTAAAAACATGCAGAACCTTGGTGCTCAATTGACAACAAAACACTGAGGTATATTAAGTGATTTTTCGTTGTTGCTACGGAGAAGGACCACCGTTGCTAAGGTAATTTTGAAATTTCCTTCGTTATACGAATTCCTTTGTTCACATAACGAAAGGATATGAAAACATAAGTGGTACCAGTAGGACTCATTTTCGTGTTATTAATGAAATTAAAAAGCATCTTAGTTTCCAGCTCCCTTTAAAATAATGATTTATCTTGACTAACGATTGCAGACAATGTTCCCCATTGAAAATGTTTCTGATTGGTCAATATTAGACTGGCTCAATATGAAGAAGTGAAGAAAATTTGAATGCCGCTTTATGTGGACACCGTCTTGGGAACAGTTGCTACGATGAGTCAAAATAGAGTAAATTCATCAATCTTCTATTTTATTTAGGCCTTCCTTCGGGTGTCACTAAACAAAGAAAACGCTATCCCCAAAAAATCTCTGGATACGTCACTGATGGTTTATATAATGTAATCATGTCAATTATAAATCTTGTACATTGCTTTTCCAAATTTGTACTGACGTACCGATTTGTACAGACATAAAGGTCAAAACTTATTCTAAAACAAGGACTTTGGCCAAATTTGATCTAACAGGTAGATGCTGAAAGCCATAGAACATCCACATATTCTCATTTAAGCTCCTAACAGCCTAGTTCCAAAGCTTCCTCTAAATAGACCTTTTTAAACGTGACGTCATTTGTTTATATAAATGCAGACCTAATGTACCATGGCAGGAACAAAAATATTCCTGCTGAAGAAGAGTTAAAGCGTTTTCGGTTTTATGACTAGGCTTTTCGAAATGTTTCCTTCGTCCCTTAATACTTCATCATTGCTACCGCTACCATTTCGGAAACTTTTAATGTTTTTGTCGAAATATAAGCCAATGACATTTGAATAAATGTTTTCCCGCGTGATAGTAGTGATAGCAGCAATAATTCAGTAATTCTCTTGACAATGAATTTGCTGACACCGAAAAGGAAAAACTGAATGAAGATAAAAAGCAATATCAAGACAAATTAAAACTATCGGATGGAACTCAACTCCCTGATCCGTTTTCATTGTTGGATGGTTGGAAGTTTGATGAATGAATGAATGAATAATATTTATTTGTCAACAAAAGGAATTCCAAGATGCTAAGAAAAAATACAATTTGACTGGAGACCATCCCAATAGACTTATCTAAACAGAGGGAGTGGCCACCAAAATAAATAATACAAATACATTAAAACATAAGTTAAACAAAAAAAAAACCATACACTAAAATGCAAGAAAAAACAAACAAATAAACAAACAAAAAAACAAAAAGAAAAAAATAAATAAAAAATTGCTCAATTGTTATTTATTCATTTGGACACACCCTTCAAAAAAAAATCCAAGTCCAAAAATTTCTTTTTAATTAAAGTAGACTTATGTATATAACTCAATGAGGGATAAATTTGAGAAAATGTTCAAAAATGTTATACTACCCGAACTTATTACAAGAAGCATGGATCCAAATAATGAACTAACTGAAAAGCTTTATTGTATCTGCAACAGACCATCATTTCCTCCTATGATTGCTTGTGATGGGAGAGATTGTAAAATCGAATGGTTCCATTACACTTGTGCAAAAATCGTTAAAGCACCCAAAGGAAAATGGTTATGTGAAGACTGTAAATATAAATAAAAGGAACATTTTTGTATATAACACTTGTAAATAACAAACAAAACTATGTATATAATATATGTAAAGATACTTCCATGCTAGCTATTATAAAAAATAAACACTACTGTGGAACAACACTTTTATTTAAATTAACAAGAGCACACACACAAACCATGATGTTGTTAGTTTAAATCCACTTCAGTGATAGGTATTATAGATTGTAAGATTCTGTACTTTCGTATTCTTGCAATAACAGGCTCAACATGTATTCTTACATGAGCTATTTCCCGTGATTCGTCAACTTCTTCTTCTTCTTCTTCTGAAAATGATACTGACATCACTGACCGTCAGTTGGAATCGATATGCTATATCAGTATGCAATAAGCCAAGACGAAGCTTTACCATAACCAAAAACAACTGATCTGCATGGTCAAGTTAACGAACTTCCTCATTTTGTAATAAAGATAAAACCCATTCAAATAATTGGGCAGACTGCAGTCCAGTAAAAAAATTAAGAACACGCTTATCATCTTTGATATTATGGTAAGAAAACTTTTTGTTTGATGTCTTCCAACATATCTTCGATTTGCTTGTGTTTTGCAGCTAAATCTGTTCCAAAACTTTCAATTTGTTCTTCTAATTTTGACACAACTGCGTCTCTGCAATCAGGATCTGTTTGTATGGCTTTATCAGAGATATTAGCTAGATTTAAATGCTGTTCCATCTCAATTTGCCAAGAAGGTCCTGGTTCATCAAAGACTTCTTGACTGCCAGCATTGCTAACATCATCACTGCTTTCACGTCTTCGCTTAAACCGCTCATACCTTTTCTGTGATTCCGCTGCATTCTTGGGTTGGTGGTACACAAAAACAGAAGGTACATAGTCAGGGTTGTTTGGATCGTATGATTTGTCACCTGAAAATCATATCAGGTATACAATAGGTAATATATAAGTTGTCAACACACAAAAACAACAAGCACACAAGATGAAACAAAAACAGGCACAGCATAACAGTAAACAAAATTTAGCAAAGACATTTTTAACAAAAAATAAGTAAACTTACCGCTGATGAAATGTGCACTACATATCCTTGCATTGTCAATTTGCTTTTCAGACCAATTCTCTCTTTTGATGGCTGCCACCCAAGCTTTCCTGCGTTTTAAACTTTTCTCGTCGTTACCGAAAGGAATACGAAAGAACTTTAGGTTTTTTTCACCTTTTCTTCTTTTGTTAGTGCATCCAACGGCACAACAAGAATCTGGCATTATGATAATGATGTTTATTAACTATATTTTAACAATTTTCTTCACTTTTCTTCGATTGATTACACATAATATACCATCTTTCTTCTATCGAAGCCTGTCGCTATTCCTGCCATTTAATGCGCATGCGTCACGAAAGAGTGCGAAAACGTAAACATTAAAGAGGTCTATAATAACTTCCTTTCTTAGATTTTAACAAAAGCACTAGTTAAAGGTAAATATATTAGCATATTTTACCCAGCAGGCAGCTGGAGCATCCTCACTAACTCACAAAAGTCTATCAGCAACAGCATAACTAAGTTGTTGCCTCAAGAAGAATCATCCAACTGCTTTAAGAAATAAAAAATAAAAAATAACTTTCACAAAAAAATCAAACTGAAATCAGACTGGCCTCTATCACTGCAAGATTGGGTTGAAAATAGTACTTTATTCATTCATCATTAACACAGTGTTTATTATATTCGAGTGACACATTCACGTCAGCAGATTTTGAGTCACTTGCAGTGATGGAGTGATTTAACTTTTTATATCAACCTGGATCAAAAAAGGAAATTCGCTCTTGTTATGTGATTGCAATTTGCTTACTTTTCCCTTATTCATTTCCTTTCTAAATGAAATACTCTTACAAATTAACTACCGATCAAAACTAAGACTAAGGGCAATTATCTTATTTTCATCTTAAAGAACATCTAAAATCCATAATTTGAGTGACTCAAAACTAGGACTGTGGATAATTACAGCAATACCTTGCTCTTAAATCTTAATAGATGTACATACTTGACTCAAAACTAAAAGTATCTCAGCTAAAGCTTCTTAAAATAGTCTGAAAGAATGAGGCATAGCCTGAACCTAACCCTCACTAACCCAAACAAATTTTACAAGGTTTACACCATGAAGTTTTGATGCTATCAAATTGTTAGACGAACTATAATGTATGCATTCGCATCATCTAATCCCTAATTCATCATCTTTAAAAGAAGCCAAGCTTGAAATACAAGCAATAATTTACTAATTTGGATGTGAAAGCTGCAACTAGGAACACCAGGGATGTATTACACATTTTATTGATAAGCTTGAGTGACATAATTCAAAATACAAACATAAATGTTTGGGGGGCTTCATACAAAAAATACCATGATATACCATGACTACCATGATTACCAGCAAGGAAAAAAAATACCATGATAATACCAGGTTTACCATGAATACCAGAAAATTGAGAACCATGGATTATCCTAATTTAGAGTGCACCGAAAAATAATTATTTTAAAGGGTGACACCATAATTAGATAAGTGCAGACTAAGTAGGGTACATCAAAATAATTTCATAATTTTTCTTTTAAAATTGCAGGAAAGTATATATGAAGTTCTCACTAAATTAGGTGCCTTGAAAATTATTTCTCAAATTGGATGTGCACTAAATTAGGATGATTACGGTAATACCTGTGTTGTCGAAAGAAAAACACGTGAAAAAACACATGAAATTTGTGGCCAAGGTTTTCTGCAAAATTTTTTTCTCCATAGAAAATTAAAAAATACAGAATGAAGGGTTGGTCGTGAGAGGTGTGCGATCGCATGCGCATGCCTCGGCACACGCCTAAAAAGAGACGTGCGCTCTATCGCACGCCTTAATCTTACCAGGCGTGCAATAAACAGATCTTTTCATGGTCAAGTTCAAAAAGATATTGCGCAAGAATTACATTATTGAAATTACAACAATTGGATTATAGAAAAATATATATAGAAAAACAATGTTCTTACTTTATTTTGATATAGGAAAAAATCATATAACTTTCAAAAGCCTTTCAAACAAAGGGTTTTGTTAATTCAAAATATTTTTGCAAACAACACCTGTACACAGATCAATTCAGGAAATTTTGTTAATTCATTCTAAATATAGTTATGAAGATTAAATTATGCTGAGTGATTGTTATTATAAGTTATATAGTTGTTTTCCATTAACTAACAAAGATGTATTTTGTTAATTGAATTTTCACGTGTTACATCAATAAAACACGAAGAACTCGTAGTTAAAAAAAGAAAGCATTGATATGCACTGAAGTCAAAGATAAGGGCTCCAATAATGCCTGTGTTTGGGGTCCACTGGTTAAATCGTCCCTGACTTCAATAAGTAAAATTCCATCATTTGTAACGAAATTTGGAATCGCACAGGCCAGAGATTTCTTTATGTCAAGGCCTGGTATGGTACTCCTTAAAACAAAAACACACGTCCAAAATGTAACAAGGCGTGCTAAAAAAAAATGGCACGTCTGGAAAATATAGACGTGCGACCCGGGTCTAAAATCTTACGACCAGGCCTGAGAATGTTCTAAATTTATTTTCTGTATAAAGAAAAAATATTTCTAGTTTCACAATATCTAAAACTGCTTTGACTTCAGTACAGTTTCTATGTAAATGCACACCAGTGAATTTTGGATGATCATCATTTTAAGGGAACTAAATTTTGCATGAACTAAAGATCTTGATGACGTCATAGCCACACCAACCAAAAATATTTGGGCCCAAAACTTTCGTCACCCCATCGCCTGTATTGCCGACCCCAAAAAACAACAGTTATCTCAATTGGTTCTCGAGATATTTCCCCAAAAACGTAGCGTTCGATTGGGGATGCAATGCAATGATTACCCAGTGATCATAAAAGAAATGACATCAAATGCCACGTGCTTTTATACTAATCATGAAAAAAGCGTCTCTCGCCTCTATGTGGTTTTATGCGCAACTAAGAAGAACTTGAAGGAAATTTAAACTAAGTTTACCACTCTCAAAAATAAAATGGTATGCACACTCGCTATTATATATATAGTTATGGTGATGAAAAATGTTAGCTACTATCTTATTACATCATAAATATGCACTGCATAAATTATAGCATCTTAAAAATAAAATGTCTCAGGAACGGGAGAGAATTATGAAATACTGAAAAGAGACTTGTGAAACAACTTTTTGAGCTCAATCGTATTTGTAAATATCATTTCGGATGCTGGAATCCCTTTAAAGATAATGAACTATATTATAATAAAGAGCTGAGGGTTGCACTATGCTGATGTCAGCAGATATAGAAATATCGGAAAATGGTTTGGGAACACTGTTTATTATTAAAAAAACGCTCAAACAAAATAAAGAAATGATTGGTTCTCTCATGGAGATTATCTCATAATAAAACTGCTGATACACTTTATTATCGACCTTTAGTTGCTTATTTTAAAATTGTTGTGTGCTCTATGTAAAAATTTGAATGTACTACACTTAACACTTAGATACTTTAATTAATCAACTAAAATGTACTCAAAGGTTTTCAAGACAGGACATAATTTTGATTAATAAGACACAATACTATTAAAAATGGTCATTTTTGCTACTAACATCTGTCCTTGGTTGCTTATAAAGAAATGTATAAAGAAAATATAAAGACAAACAAGGTTTCATTAAAGGGATTCCTGCGTCCAAAATGATATTTACAAATATGATAGAGCTCAAAGAGTTGTTTAACAAGTCTCTTTTCAGTTTTTCATAATCATTTTAGTTTCTGAGATGTTTCGTTTTTAAAATCAATGCATATTTATGATGTAATAAGATAGTAACTAACACTTTTCATTGCAATAACTTTAGATATGTGACGATTTCAGGGAAAAGGATAACAATCGTTTAAGCGATTCTCTTAAATCGATTTTTTAGACAAAATAAGCGATTCAGATAAATCGATTTTGGGATTTTCAATCGAACGTTTAAGATTTCTTTGAATCCCAAAATCGATATTCCTGAATCCCAAAATCGATTTCCTGAATCCCAAAATCGATTTTCCTGAATCCCAAAATCGATTTTCCTGAATCCCAAAATCGATTTTCCTGAATCCCAAAATCGATTCCTGATGAAGCGATTTTTTATTTCGAGATCAAACCATTAGTCCGTTATCGACGAACTCCATTTGTATGATGCGCTGAAAAATCATTTTAAAAAAAACATAGATCTAAGCACTTTTTACTGAAAATAATGGAAAACAAGACCTTTTGTAATGAATAATTCGTTGTTTTTTGTCAGTGTTAGCGTAAAAAGGATTTTAGCACGCTTTTGTTTCTTTCTTGAGTATGAGTAAGGGAAAACACCATTAAATATTCTGAATAAAAAACTTCTGTACATGGGTATAAAAGGAACTCGGAGTTTTCTATTGGTGATGTGGCTGGGAAGTCTATTTGTTTTTTGCGATTAATTACGTTATTATTTGTTTACATGAAAGATTATGCAAAAATTTTACTTATTGAATAAAATGTGAGCGCATGGTGCTTAGAATACCTGTCCGTTTTCATGGTGTTAAATTTAAAACAAAAACGTGATTTTTTTCCCTTACTCACACCTGAGTGATACAAGAAGTTGTTTCCAATTTTTTGAAAGTTCATCACTTTATTGTTGTAGTTTAGATGAAAAATATCATTTGTTAGAGGAAATAGAGAATAAAAGAAACATGAGAAACAAATTTTCTTTTACTTTTCCACAGGCTATAACGGTAATCAACGATTGAAACAGATAACAACATAGACTCAGGGCATAAATTACTAGTAACTGCACGCAACTTAATGTTTTCTTACCCAGCATGCAATTTGATGCGTAAACATGCTAGTTGTCATTTTTTGTGGATTACCGTATTTTCTCAAATAGAAGCCGAACTCGAATAGAAGCTGCAGTTTTGATATTGAACTGATGAGCCTATTATCACTTGGGATCATATTGGCGAAATAAAATAATATATATTATTGACACTAGCCTAATAGAAACTGCCCTCAAATAGAAACTAAAACACACACAAGAAAACAAATTATTTAAAAAAAACAAAATACGGTATTCGTCAATACCAAACTTTAGGATTCCCGGATTTTAGGACCGATTTTAGGATTTACAAGAATCAATTTTAAGATTCACAAGAATCGATTTTAAGATTCATTAGAAGAATCGATTTTAAGATTCACAAGAATCGATTTAAAGATTTAATAATCGATTTTAAGATTTAAGAATCGATTTTAAGATTCACAAGAATCGATTTTAAGATTCATTAGAATCGATTTTAAGATTCGCTAGAATCGATTTTAAGATTCTAAATTTGGAAAAATCGATTTACCTAAATCGATTTTGGGATTTCAAAATCCCAAAATCGATTAAGCGATTTAAATCGCTTAAACGATTGTTATCCTTTTCCCTGAAATCGTCACATATATGATTAATATTACATCTTTGTAAGTTACTATGAAGTAAAGGCTTCCACTCTGAGTTGATTTATAGAAGAATGAAGTCATAGACTAATTCAGAAGTTATACACACTAACAAAATATTATCTTACAACATCATAATTATGCATTTTTAAATTGAAATATCTGTCCAGGAAACAAAATTTCCAAAAACTGTAAAAAGAGTTCTTAAACAACTTTGTGAGTTCTATCATCCCTTGAAATATCATTTTGGACACAGGAATTCCTTTAATGTTTCAACTTCACTGAAAATTTTAAATGTATAAATCAACATTTTTATATATTTGAAAAAAATTGTGAACAGCTTAAAATGAAAAATTATGCAAGAATTACGTTTCACGGATTGCCGAAATTCTTCATTTCACAGGAATTAAATTTCGCAGAAGACCCCCTTAACCACAAAATCTGCGAAATTTAGTTCCCATGAAATTTAGTTCCTTTCACAAGTATTGTATTATTGAGACACCAAACAAAAAACTCAAACTGGAGATATTGTTGCCGGTAGATTTGTTTGTACATTTTGCTTGTAATGTTTATAAATTTGTCCATAGAATCTTTAAAGGAGTGGTATCGTCATTTCAAATTTTATGAGAAATTTTAGTTTAAAAAATGTATAGTTAGCTTGCGTTAAAGCTTTTTTTAAAAACGTTTTACTTCCGAAGATATTGAGTTTTTAATTATTTTATAAATCCCCGCCTTTTTTCTGATGAAAAACGTGTGACGTCATTGAAGAAGTTTCATTTATATTTGGTATGTCAGTGCAAAAGAGCGTATTAGTTTCTAATGTTTTCAAAAACCGTGAGTGAGAATTCAAGTGAAGAGGAATCAGATGTTCTCAGCGAAGATGAAGAATGTAGCAATGAGTTTTATTCAAGGATTTCACAGAGAATTTTAGCAGTTTGAGCCATATAGTTTTGACCCAGTTGCTGTAAAGAACATGAAAGAAGTCCCGATGATGATTTTGATGATGCTGACGAAAATGATTTACCGGAGACAGTTGGCAACAAACAGTGATACAATCGTAGCAAGAGGAAATGATTGTTCTGGTGGCAAAAAAGTTTATGCGATCGAAGACGATAAATTTCAAAAATCAAAATGAAAAAAAAAATACATGCAATATTGAGTTGATCATTGATCGTAGTAAAATTCATTATTAAAAGTTAACGTTTTTCCAATTTTCCGTTTCAAGCAGGAGTTCAAGAAACAATAGCTCATTCTATGAAAACAATAATGAAATAATCGGTGAAACGGAAAAATGCCCAGTTTGAAGAGAAACATGAAAACAAAAATCGAAAAAACACTTGCACACAGAAAGTAAAAGTTCACCTATATGTATAACGAAAAATGTAGATAAAACACTAAAGTAAAACTCCTTATAACATGTTTACCATCAAATTTCTTCCAAACCATGATTCTTTAAAATTTAAGTGTCATAAAGATGGAAAATTGGCCTCGCTTCAACTTTGAAATCCATATTTTTTTTAAATATGAATTTTAGATAATCTAAACAAACTAATGTTCTGTCCTTTGGCTGAGTCACTGTCATATCCCACAGCAGCACAAATAACCATGTTTTTCATTAGATTTAAGAAAAATACTTAGTTATTGCTTGAATTTCAAAGAACACTTGCTCGATTTGAATGCAAAACATCACATCGACACTGAACATAACTTCTTCAATGACGTCACACTATTACTAATTTATTCAGCGTTTTAAGCCTTATGTTTTAAAGTGGCATTTTATATAGCTAGCGAAAAAAAGACTTTTTTTTCCAAATTAAATTTATTTTGTAGTATCTACATTAAAACAAGGAATATATGAAGAAAAAAAATTTTTTCAAATTTTCATGACACCACTCCTTTAACTTGTAACGGACATTATAGAAACTAGACATTGGAAAATCATCAAACCAAAAAAGAAGGACAAGGAGGTGGATTATTATGTTTAGACTTAGGCTCAAAATAATGTATTTTCTTATCATTTTGATACCTGTGAAGTAACTGGCCGACTTTTTCCTGTTCATACTAGCTAACACTCATTTTTTTCACAGCAAATTTTGTTCAACATACACATTTTCTTCTTCACATAATATTTTTCCACGTGCCAAACTGTTCGCGCTTATTTTTTCGGATCTCAAGGAAACATTTTTACCAAATTTCCGTGGTCATTTTAACACAACAATAAAGAGTTACAATACACTTGTACGAAAAGAAATTTATTCTTGGTAAAAGGAATCATATGAAAACATAACAAGAAGAGAACAACGTTAATGGCGGAGGAGATGCAAAATCGATGGAGAAAGGATATTTTAGAACAATTTGAGCAACGGAAAAACAGTGAAATTAATCCGTTTCAAGAACTTATCAATTCCCGTGAGTCACTATTGCTTTTATAATGTAAAAAAGTCTTAAAACGCCGTAAGTCAGTAAAATCATCCCAACAAAAGTGAGACATGAGAAAGAGAAACACAAAAAAGTCGTCAAGCGTCATTTTCGCCTTCATACATACACTGAATTTCAGTATGGTTACTGTTTCAGACGAGTAGTGACGTGTTAAATGCTATTATAGTGAATTCCATTTTCAGGACTGCAAATAAATGAAAATGCTTTTAAAAACAAAAGTGTTAGAGAGATCTTTGTGGTTACCACCTGAACCTGCTGGTTCTCAAAATCAACAGGTTAGGGTCAGGGATATGGTTAGGTTAAGATATCAATTAGCAGTGTTAATTCTGCATCAGAAGTATGAATAATATTGGGGGTGCAATAGCACCGATCTTCCTAACTATGAATGCTCTCTAATGAATGGAACACAAATCAACATTGAGTCTAGTTTTTCAAAATTGCTGACTGGCTGCCGGGCATGTAGACACGTTGAATCAAAATAGAGTTCAAGCATCCACTGTAAATCGACAAAAAGACACTAAAAAAGAGACTTAAAATATCAATCAACTTTGTTTTACCAATGCAATTTTACTAACAATAATGATAACTTTGTTTCATCAAAAAATGGATGTAACTAGTAATAATCTAGTAAATATATAAAAGATGAAAAAAAACCCACAAAAACTCACGAAAATTGTCTCAGTAAAGTATTAACAAAGGTTTATGTGAAATATTCAGCTGTTTTGAAGTGCAAAGACTTTTGTTTTCTCATTTTACTTTTACTCCAAAACCTATTTCACAGTTAAAAAAGTTGATAATGTTTATAGTACATTTCTCTGCCTTATATGAAAGTTTATGTATATTTTCAGTGCATCAGTGTACACATGTACAACACTAACACAATGTTCAAGTCACTGTAGTGGTTATAATCAATAATAAAACGAAATGACATTCAACCACATGAAATTTTTGCTAAAAAAACCCTTAAAATACAGCATTTAACCAGTCAGGGGCACATCTTTTGGCAGTTGAGGGATATCAGGAGGTGCGTAATGGCTTAACTGAACCCGACACAAACCGTCAACCAGGACAGCGTCTTAGTCTGATTGGCTGTCAACAAGGACAACTTAGTCCGATCTGACTGTCAACAAGGACAGTAAGTAATCATAATTTGTGACGTTCCAGGGGATTTTGATAACAAATGATAAAACGTTTTTCAAAAAACGTTAAAAACGTTGTAAAAACAATAGAAAAAAACGTTAGAAAACGTTTTGATAAAAACGATAAAACGTTTTTACCAAAATTTAAAATCGTTTTAAGAATTTGAAAGAGAAAGCGTTTAAACGTTTCTTAAAACGTTTTATGCAGTAACATTAAAAACGTTTTATTGTTTTAAAACTTGTTTCAAAACTTTTTTACTTTCAGGTTGCTCCACAGTAAACATAAAGTTAAGAAAGTTAAAAAAGAACCTAAAAAACTATTAAAATGAAGAAACAATATTCATAAAATCAATTTATTGCTGCGAAGCTTTTCGTAAAATTCTTTCACATCATCCTTACGAAAAGCTTCGCAGCAATAAATTGATTTTATGAATATTGTTTCTTCATTTTAATATTAATCTATGGCTTCGTTATTTATATAACCTAAAAAACGATATTTAATTCTCAAAATTCTTAAAGGAAGACCAGATACCGAACACAATAATCATTTTCACTCATAGTCGGTGAGCAGTTACTTCGGCAGCTGTTTAGCTAGGAAGACAAAACTAAAGGCCGGTTTCCATATCAATCGCCGTGGTCGCGCGTATGAGCGTACTGATTTTTTTATTCAGTCGCACACATCATTCATCAGTTCATCTCAGAACCTTAAAATATTATCAAAATGAAGTCCATAAAGATAACTAAAAATGTTGTGAAGCAATTTGATTAAGAGTGCATCTTCACTTAGCGAAAGTGAGATGTCTCTTAAAAAATTATTCTTTTTAAGATTTTCCCAGATCTGAGATTTTCTGTAAAAATTATCCATTTTCAACGACTTTCGCCGAGTGAAAATACATCTTTACGAAAATAAACATGAAACTTTTCCCCGAGGATTTACAAGATAGCAATTCTATCAACTTCGTTCTATTATAGAATTAATAGAATTATAGCGGACAGTTTCTATTAGTAGTAACTTTTGAAACAGCTGTTGTTTCTTTAATCTTTAACTGAATGAGAACCAGGTAATCAGTGCATTAATATACTTACATGTGTTACCTGCGAATGTATTTATGAACAAGGTGCGTTCTTTTGTTTTGATTGAGTTTAATGACGTCAATGTTTTTCTCTCAAGTGAATGGTTATACACAATGTATTATAACTGGTTTTAATAACGAATTACAGCCACCAGTTATTACTGACATTATGTATTATGGATTAAACCGTATTCCAGGATTTAAATTCTAACGTACTACACTTATTCAGTACAATTTATAGCGTAATTATTTATGACGTGTCCTTGGACGACTATTTTCCATTGATTCCAGACCAACTAGGAACTCTTCTTGGACAGCGGAAGGCTAAAGTGTTTTGAGCGAGTTGAGTAACTGAAAATGCTTTTTGTAAACAAAACTTAAAAATCATTTTCATCTTTTTTTATGTAAAAACGTTTAAATGTTTTTTCGAAAACAAAAAAAAATTTTTTTTACGAAAACGAAAAAACGTTTAAGAAAACGTTTACAACGTTGCGCACATGACAAGAAAACGTTTTTTCGTTACTGAAAAAATGTTTTTAAACAAAGTGTAAAACGTTTAAACGTTATAAAACGTTTTATCATTTGTTATCAAAATCCCCTGGAACGTCACATTTTATCTGACACAAACCATCTACAAAGGCCGGCTTCTTAACTAGTACTGTCAACTTTAGGATAGCAGAACAATACACCCCTAAGTTCCCCCAAATTTATTTACGAATGTTTACCCAGGATAGCCTCTTCAGTTCCTTAGGTACTGTTATCAATGAGGGTCCTGCGAAGGAGGTCCTAGAGCATTTAAAGCCCCCATTTGGGCTACGGAGGCTGTAATGACAGGAACCGCTCTACTAGACAACCACCTTAGACATCATTCCTACTCTCTTGCTGAGCACTAAGCAGAGAGGAATGATTCACACTGTTATAGTCGCTGGCATGACTCGGTCGGGGATTGAACCCGCGACCTCCCGAACAGGAAGCGAGCACTCTACCACAAGGCTACCAGTCGGTACCATTCCGCAACAAATTAGCTGAAGTTGCTAAATTTGAGTTGTAAACAGCAGTCCCACACTAGAAAATGAATAGAATCAACTGCTAAGACTAGCAATGATGATAAGCATCACTGACAAGCACCCTAAATATAATATGGCACAATCAGGAATCCAGGTGACACAGCTGAAAAACACCCCCTGCATCCTGAAACATGGGTGATGATGCCTGGAATCTCAGTCAAATAAAGAAGATTCGGTGCAAATAGAAAATCCGTCCATTGAAGTGAAATAACGCTGGCAAAAGACGATTGAAACCCAAGAAATCCAAAGCGCAGCCAACTGGATAAACAAGATTATTGGTGGCCCCAACCCCAATGACAGAACACACAGGTGAATAACTGATCTGTGTCGAAGCAAAGGTGATACCCTAATACAGTATGATCAGGATAGTAATGAAATAGAGAACTGAACTCGTCTGATACCCTAAAGTGTATAGGAAATTCTTACCACCACAACCGTAGTCAAGGAGATCTAGACTGAACTGAATGTAACTCCGGTGGACTAGGTACGAATGATAGTGAGTGACAACTGCGTAACCAGAAAGATGATGATATTATTGCATTATTATTGCATATTTTAATCCAGGTCAAAAACTTAAAATATAATAATGGAACACTGTACTGCTATCAGTGTTCGTCTTGTTATTCCAAATATGTGAAGATCAGCATATTCTGTCATACCAGGATTAGTGAAAAGCCATTGTTACAGCAGAAACGTAGGCAAATGATATAGAAATATATATTATTTTCAATGAGAGAAAATAACCACCAAGAACTAAATTAGTGACATAAATAACACTCTGAGAATTCTGATACTGGAACCTCTAAGTAATTACTGCCGTGATGACTGATGAGAGTTCCCTGATCCACCATGGGATATCAGCCAGGAGATACAAAAATAGTGACATAGATAACATAGATAACACTCTGAGAAAAGAAGACACCACTGTCACTAAATTGATCATACTACATAAGAAAATGGCAGCTAGCTATGTCATTTTAGCTGCAATAGATAGTGAACCAATTACCAAGGTAATTCCCATCAGTGTATCCACCCATGTGAACATGGTGTTAAGGACATCAAACTCGACTGCAGGTAAACAAATGAGGAAAGAGAGAAGGTCAACTACAAGTACCAAGTATGTAAAGACTTGAGATGGGCCAACTGTTCCTCCATGCCTCAAGGGATACCCAATTCAGGACAAAGCAGATATGTAACTGCCATGTCTACAGCCACACTTGATGTTCTACTGGGTAGAAAGTGAACTATCAGCACAATAATGCCTAACAGGCTGAGTTACATCCACCTGATGAAAGTCCAACCCATCCATTTCGCAAATTGATTAGAAGTGAGGGGAGAAGAATGGCACCCAAGTGACAATCAAGGGTGAACAACAGAATGACCCTACCAATAGCAGAGTTTCGGTTATAAAAGACATCAAAAGTAATTGACTGTTATGACTGTCACTGGTCTTTCTCTATCACCTCCCCTGCCCAGGTAGGTGTCGTAAAACGTCCCTCGCTATGTATGGGTTAGTATAGCATCCCTTTGCCATGTACATGGGCCGCAACATCTTCATGGGTGTTGCAAGCCTTCCTTCAACTATGCTTGTAATAAATAGCTCAAAGACAAGAAAGCCGAATCATTAACAACCTGTTTGTATCAAACGTGACAACTCGTAAAAGCCCGACCTCACTTAATGTGACTTGCTACCTACCTCTTCAAATCTTGAACGGGTCACTGTTCCACAACAGACCCTACTGAGCAGGACAAACAAGACACAAGTGAAGTGAAATGATTAATGCTCCATAGTGGACACTAAAGAGGTCTGTGGTATGGTCCATATGGCCTGTCTAGTTATGATCTGGCAACCAGGTACAGGATGTTCATGAGACAACAATAAATTCCTGTCTAGTATTAAAAATTAGGGCAGCCAGGTGGGGGCCTGCATAGGTCAAGCACAAATGCATGAGTATCGATGCAAGTCTGTCTATTCAATATGACCTAGCTTGTGAGGAAGATCCGGCACAGCAGAGCCAATCTTGAGCCAATCTCCCTAAATCATTAGGGAGCAAATCTTGAAAACTGATAATTGGTGTTTCACAGGAACTTACGATGGATTTGAAGTACCAAAAATGTTACATTGTATGATTAAGTGGATTCTTATTGGTGGTGCACGTCCAAAACATCGCAATCTCGACGACATTGATGTAAAAGTTGACAATATTTCCCGATCATAATGAAATTAACTAAAACAAACAGACAGATTCAATACAAACCTGTCGACCTTTCAAAATCAATTTTCAAATCCCGTGTCCATACAGAAACACCTTTCTCAGTCGGGCTCGGTTTGCACATTCACAAGGAGACTCGAAGTAAAAAAGTGGTTAGCTGTTTAAACGATTTGGGGCTATCAATCGAATATGACTCTGTCATGAAATTAGAAACCTCTGTATGGGCTCGAATGACGAAGACCAACTTGAAGTCTTTTAGAGCAAACAACAAAAAGATCAAGAAGAAGGTCAGTGAGAAAGTTGTACAGCTCAGAGAAGAAAAATCTCTCCTGACCAGGTTTTTGATTACAGCACGGAAAAGGCCAGAACTGAATTTGGAGGAGAGTCTTGGCAATTATGAATTTACAGTTGTTCCTAAATCACTATTCACTAACGATGGCCAACCATTGACATGCACTGATAAATCACAAGTCCTCCATCGTGTGGAAGATCTTATTAACGCCAATAAAAATGAAATTATAAATGACACAACCATGAATTCTAGTGAGAATCGTGTCATAATAATTGATGGTATGGCTGTGGTAAATCAAGTTAACAAAACAAAGGATATTCAATCTTGTAAAGTAAGTTTTAACAAAATTGCACCTCATTCTTTATAATAAATACAGTTTGTTACATTTTGTTACATGAAGAAGATAATTTTCATTATTTTTTTAAGGATTTTGCTGATGCATTCGTTGTCAAGGCCGTAGCTATCAGTCAAGGATACGACGAAATTCATTTAGTCTTTGATCGCTACATCCAAGGTTCTTTGAAGTCAAGAACACGCAATCATCGAACATCGGGAAAAGAAGTTCGATACAAGGTGCAAGATGGAACAAATCTTGCAAACACCTCTATGAAAACGTTCTTATCCCACATTGCCACAAAGCAAGAGCTCACCATCTACCTTGCGAACAAAGCAATTGAAGAGTTTTCAAGGATTGGTATTCCGTTCATAGTAACGTTCGACAAGAATTCTGTCACAAACATTGAAGGCATGTCCATCAACCTAGATGCCCATGACCATGAAGAAGCTGATACGCTTCTCGTTCTACATGCCATCGAAGTTGCACAAAGATCGTCACCTTTCACTGAATGTGTAGTCTTCTCACCTGACACTGATGTTTTTCTTCTCCTAATTCATTACTATTCTGCTCTCCGACCGTAACCAAGTTCCAGACTGGAAGGGGAAAGGATAACAGATTTATTGATATTGGGAGTTGTTTCGAAGCTATTGGCCCCAGAAAAGCTTCTGCAATAATTGGTTTTCACACTTTCACTGGCTGCGACCAAACGGGAAAATTCTGTGGGAAGTCGAAATCAGCTTGGTGGGAAGCCTTCATGGATTGCAGTGATGATTATTTTAGAAGCTTTTGCGGCTTTAGGTTCATCTGAACAATTACCTTCACTACAGTCACTTGAGGCTTTGGAGTCTTTTGTTGTGCAACTTTATGGAGGAAAAAGTTGCCCGGAGCATGTTACGACTCTTCCACAACTACGTTGGCATATATTCTCGAAGTTCCGAGCGGATACAGAAAAGCTTCCACCTACTTGTCTGCTTTAAAATACAAGATATTTCGAAGTCACTACGTCACATTAGTGCTTAAGCGTTCTCACTTGGCTTTTCAGAAACTACCAACGCCCGAAAGCTTTGGATGGGAAACAATCAATGATGCATTGGTTCCGATAATGACAGATAGCTTACCAGCCCCGTTGGCGTTGATCGATCTGAGTGTATGTGCATGTAAATCAAAATGTAAAACAAAGAGATGCAAGTGTCGCAAATATAATTTCATTTGTACCGATATATGTGACTGGTTGAGGGAAAAGGGACCAGTCGCTTATTTAATGCGTTTAAACTCTAGTAAAAACGGCAGTTAAACTAGCGTTTAAACGACTTTCTAATGTTGCGTTTAAACGTCAAATTATTATTTAAAACGCGTTTAAATGGGTAGTTTAAACGGGTTTAAACTAAAAGTTGGAAAAATTCAAATGTTTTAGAATTGCCTAACGTAAGAATTAAAGAATTATAAGTATTACGCCGTAAGAATTTTAAGATAACTTACGCCGTAAGAATTTTGAGATAACTTACGTCGTAAGAATTCTAAAATCATTAAGAATCATGAAAGAGTTCAATCGAATGTTTATAACCATGAACACCAAGTGTGTCCTATAATCGAATGTTTTTTAAATGAAGATGCAATGGAATGCATAAGGATCTTCCTGATATTTTTCTCATCATAGAGTAGCATGAAGTCAAATTTAAACATCTTTTGAAAAAAATATTAATGACATTGAGGTTTAGGTCTTCAAAAAGTTGTACAAGGAAAAGTACGTCGGTTCCAACACTTCATGCTAACACTCTTATGCTCGACTGTTGTATGACAATGAGACTCGAACGGACAGAAGAACTACCATTTGGAACCTTGCCACAAGTTTTCCAACTGTCCATCATCAACATTGACTACTGCGAGAAGAGTGCGCACCCATGCAAGCTTTACAGCCAGGACATGGGAGAGTTTTGGAGCCCTGTGTAAACACAGCTTTCAGACAATCTTCCATGTAAACCTTATGATGAAAAACTGAAGGAAACAGGCGGGTAGTATTTTATTTAAACCAAGGTGAGTATTTCAAAAGAGAACTTTTGCAACTCGTCAAGCCGACGTTAAAATGTTTTCATTTGTCTCTTCCAACATACACCCATCATCCCATTGAACCTAAAAATATTATCGTAATGAAATTACAGATGTCAATTAAGTTTACCAAAAATGTTGCGATATCATCAATTTAATGGAAAGTATATCTCGTGAACGTGTCTGTTGAAAAAGAAATAAAAGTTTTATTATTGCTATCGTAGAATATTTTGTCTTAAGAAGGAAATGGATTAATAGTCAGAAATATGACAAGTTTCATATTTTCTATCGAAAGTTTGTATTTCCAAACAAAAAATAAATATAAACGTTTTCTCCCAAGTGATTTACCAAAATAGCAATCCTGTCGAACAGCTTAAAATAGAACGGACGGTTTCTATTTATCGTGACTTTCGAACTAACTATTGCATCTTTTATCTCCAAATGAATGGGAACCAGCAAATCAGGTTATTTTAATACACAACGGGTGCTACCTGTCAATATACATTTTAGACTGCATAAGCAACTTGTCAGTACAGTTCCCGGTTTGAATTATTTTCACGAAGTTCGTAAATAACTTCTAACTAATAAAATAACTTCTTACTAGTAAATAACATTTTTTTGACGTTTCAACTCGTTTTCTTAGAGTTTAAACGTGAATTCAAATTTTTCTCTTCGTTACGAAGTTCTCATGGAAGAGTTTAAACGGCATTTACTTGTCTGTGGTTTTACCGTTTAAACGCATCATTATTTCGAACAAAAAAGGTTTAAACGGGTTTAAATGCGTTTAAACACCAAAATAACTGAGAAATCGAATGGTCCCTTTTCCCTCAACCGGTCACATATGTAGATGCGAACATTGTGAAAACGATACCGAATCTGAAGATGAGGAAGATTTTGATATAGAACTAGACGATGAAGATTAATTATGACGATCATTGCAGTGTAACGAGTTCATTATTGATATCTTTTGTCTTAAAATCCCAAATTTTGACATATTTTGGTACTTTCCTAGGCAAATGGGAGATTAACCTCCGTCCCTAAAGCATATAAATGTTTTAATGATGATTTTTGTCTTATTTTAGAATTCTTTTTGCATACTAATGTCAAACACTACAAAAAAGGCTGTTTTTGCGCTCTTAAAATAAGAAAAAACGCATTTTAATATTTTTCAGGGGGTAAAAGTTATTAACTTAACCCCGTTTTTGACTCATACTAGGCCTTAAATATCAAAGTTATTTATAAAATGTATATCTAGTATATGGAGAATATATATTCATGTAATTATATATTAATTTTGTTAATTTTTTGTAATTCATTTGAAGAATAACGATTTTTAATAAAGATTTTACCCCCTGTCTGGCAAAAACTTTAAAGAGCAATAACTTTGGAGGTATTCATTTTTATGATGTGATCTTTATACCAAGAAGTAATAGTTTTTCATGCTCTTTCGATTGGTGCAATCAGTTTTCAAAAATTCTAAAAAAAAATTTTTGCTGACCATAAGCACTTCATGACGTCATATCACATGATCTAGGAGGTTTCAAAAATGTAACCCTATTTTTTTCAAATCTTTTCTCTATGGGGAACAACTTCCAACAAAAAGTTTGCTTTTAACACGTTTCATGCAACGGGATGACATTTGGGCCCTCACTAAATGGTAGGTGAAGTCTGAATAAGAAATGCTACCTGCTGTGTGGGTTAACCAGGCTTCGCCATGAAGAAATGTGTAACTGCGGGATAAAAGCCGTAGCTGGAATACATTAGTTACGGGACCGCGTACTATGAAAAACAACATCGCAAATATTGTACTTAACAGGCATAAGGATTTCTATACTTTTTGTTCATACTTTGTACTTAAATAATACCCACTTGATATAATTCAAATAATGAAATAGTAACATAAAAACATTATTATAACACTTTTAATGTTTCTGGAAGTTTTGATTATTCATCTCACAACGATTCAAAAGATATTTTGAGATATGGATACAGTTTCGAATTAAGAATGGATGTACGCCATTTTCTTCCACGGGAATTGACATTTTGATGACGTGACATATTAGACATAAACAAGTGCCGCAGACGTATAGTTTGGACAGTAAGAAAATTGAACCAAGAACACAGAAGACTTTAATAGATTTCTTGCTGACGCAAAAATCTAATAAACAACAAGAAAACGTTCCAAGCCAGCATCCAGGCAGTTGATGATACCAGGCGATCCACGTATAAATTTCGCTGATACTGAAAAAATTATCATAGTGTCACAACTCTTACTGTTTATATTAAAGTTTGTCTGGCAAAATAGTTCCATTACTTATAACAAAGTTAATTGTCATCAATTTTGTGTTGGGCCTTATTCACGAGATGTTCCATGAATGCACCACAGCTAACACTTCAAGGGAAGCTAATCCTCCAAGGATCACTGCTTGACATTATTTGTAACTGTAGAAGACTGCAATATGCTAAGATCTTGTTTATACTGCCAAAGCCTATGTAAGGAAAACAAAACAAAAAACAAAATGACGACAAAATTCAAAACAAATAATAACACTCCAGCACTTGCCAACAAATATTTCACTGACTAATTAGTATATGTAATCGCACGTTGTCGAGTGCAATTAAGGATAAATTTGTATGAGTTATTTCTGGACAAAAAATTTCACGAGTCCGTAAATCACACTTTATGAGCCGAGGGGACGGTAAGGCAGATTCGTAGTGTACAACAAAAACTTAGTTTTCTTAACTCAACATTACAAAAACGATTCGAATGTTTTGAAACAAAAGATTGGATTGTTTGAAAAGTCTCATGATCGCTTGTAATTTCACAAGTGAGATTACGGATTAATTGCACTCTCATATGAGGCGCCGTTTTTGTTAAAACACCCAACCGTGTGATTAATATATAAATCCATAGATATCAGCAAAATAAAACGTTATACAATCTTCAAAATAAAAACATGACTGGAAACGGCAAAGAGATAATAACGAACTTCTGGTATCTGAAACTACCTATGAAAAAATAGGTATGGCAAAGCGATAAAAGTCGATAAAATATGAGATCGCCACTTGCCTCTAGAGACTGTATCCGGTTAAGTAAGTTAATGAACTCTGAAAAAATAATATGAATCATATAATCTCATAATAAAGAAGATGATTCTTACATTCCTGCATCAAAATAGTTGTATATAAATGTTTTAGACAACAAGTTACTAAATGCTCAAACTGTATTCAAGATACGAAATTCTGAGTTGGAGTTGAACACTTTCAAACTTAAGCAGGTATCAGGTATCTTTTATTATAATTATAGATTTATAGCTTCCAAGTTCTTCCTTTTAAAGACATGTTCTGTTTTTCATTAGGAAATTCTGGAATTACAAGGAAGAATTACTGTAGGTGGAAGGTCAGACTTTCTGTAATTCTGATTTTTAGCTATTAGTTTGTTGTAGTATTTAGTGTACCTAGCTGTACCTAATTGTGCGTAAATATCATTGTATAATGTTATAATTTCATTATAGCACTGTGGGAGTTGCTAACACAGAACTAGAACAGAAGGTTTATAAGCTACAAGAAGAGCTTACACAGCTACATCGAATGAAAAGCGATGTAAGATATTGTTAATATGAAAAAATTTGTTCCTTGACTGTACTTGTTCATGTATAGTTGATTTCTTTATTGAAAACTGTAATGCTTTTATTTTTTTTCGTTAGCATGCCCAGTTAATCTTGGAATTGACAAACAGCATTAAGGAAAAAGATGAGCAGCTACAAAATAAGGAGGCAATGTAATGTTTTCTTTGTTTTGATGACACAAAATTTTACTTAGGGTTTTCCATTGTGTGCTTACAAATAGATGTAACTGTTAGAAAGCTCTATCTAGGCGATTCTAAAATGCCACAAGTTTATGCTAACAGAATTTATACTAAAATAATGTTAAATTAATAAATGAAATTTGCTACCTTAATTCCCTTAATTTTTGCGCACTATGAAACATAGAATCTACGATGTAAACAATAATCTTATTACGGCAATAGCAACGATTTTAAGTTTTTATTTACATTTTCTTTTCGAAAAATATTTTTTTTCTCTCTTGGAGCACATTTTGTCTTTAAAATATATTTTGCAGCTCATGCAAGTATATTTCTTTTGTTATAAATTCTGGTTATTAATTAAGCTACGTTTACATTAGCGAAAGACCCAATCACGTCCTTTACCTAGTATTCGTCCGTTTCTTTCCGCATTAAATTTTCCAAAAGTGGAAAACAGCCTTTAGTCTAAAAATAAAAATCTTTTTTAGTTTTTGTATCTATTCATATTATTGCGCCAGTTTATAATACCGTTTTTCACCATTTGGTTCTTGTTTACGAATCATTTTTATTCTTATTATTATCTTCCAAATCAATTTCGAAATCGCTTTTCCGCTTCACATGAATCACTTTTTCGCTTCACTTGAATCACTTTTTTACTTCACTTGAATCACTTATTCGCTTCTAATGAATCGCTTTCTTGCAGCGAAGAATCGCTTTTAAAGAATCGCTTTTTCACTTGTTATCCTTTTCCCATAAACCGTCACATATATCAAGGCAAAACCCAGCAATGCCAGCCAAAATACGACTTACGACACTAGTATGATGAAATGATGAAGAAAATTCTAATTAAATGAAAGCGAGAAGAATTAAATGTTCCAGTTAAGCCTTGGTTGCTTATATGTAATGTCTTGAAAGGTCCATGGACCGGCGCATTCTAGAACGTTGTCCATGAATCAAATGGCGAAATGGTTCCTGTCTCGAACAACTGGACAAATTACTTTCAACCACTCGATCTTATTGTTAACAAAAGCAGTAAAGATTTCTTGTGCAAAGAAGCCCAAAGTACTCACAAGAAATTATCAAGCAAATGGAAGCCGGAAAGTGTTCTGATGAGATCAAGGTCCATGTTTCTGTGGTGAAACCACTACATGCAAAATGGATCGTCAAGTATTATGACTATGCGACAAGCAAACCCCAGATTATTATTAATGGTTGGAAAGAGTCTGGAATAATGGACAATCTTTCGAAAAGAATTGTTTTAGATCCGTTTTTGTAGTAATAACTTTTTTAACTACTTTTTGTTATTTTTATCTTAAAAAAATACATTGTCAACAAAAATAATTGAGTTTCTTATTTCCTCCCTTCAATCTTTCAATTCAGTAGAATTTTTCATTTTTCAGAAAAAAAGTAATTCCAAAAATTTATTAAAATAGTTGGTGCGCGAAAATAAAAAGGTGCGCGAAAGACCATTATGAGAGGGTGCGCAAAAATTTGAGGAGCAAAAATTTGAAGGTGCGAAAATAAATAAATATCTTGTGTTTTATTAAGGATATTAGATGCTCAAAATAATGCGGAAGCACTTGCCACTGAGACAAAGCGACTGCATAATGTCATAGTGGAGCTGGAGCAAACAAACCAGGTAAACAAATGATTCCTTTGTTTGACTTTCTGGTGGTAATGCTTTTAGTTTAACTGTTGTTGTTAATGAAGGGTATACGTGTTTTTTGTTTTTTTTATTACCAGACTGTTAGTGATGAATACCAAGCACTTCTCTTGTTATACAACAAAATCGATGAAAAGTTGAAAGTAACACAAGCAGAAAACAGTCACCTGGTGAATTTTCAATTTTCATTCTTAAGAATTTGAAATTACTTTGCATTTTCAAAGCAGATTTGAAATACATTTGTTTGAAATTATGGTGCCATTTGTGGCATGCATACTCTCTAACTTCCTCCCAAAGTGTTCGAAAGATTTTTGATGGAACAAGACCTGTTCATAGACACAATATGGGCATCATGTTGGTTTTGAATTTCTTTACCATAGGTTGAACGTTGGATGCACGAAAAAGCTAAAGTAGCTGATGCAGTCAATTTAGAAAATGAAATTATTGCTTAGTATGTTTTTCATTGTTGTACTTGGGGCGGCAAGAACTGCATTTTCAAATGTTTTTTTTTTCAATTCCTTACCTGCAGTGGTTTTCTATCATGTCACCAGTATAAACATGTTAATACTTTGATCCCCCATTTCAGTGAACGGAGAAGGAAAATGCAGGACCAACTTGAAGAAGCTGCAAAAGAGCCCATCATATTAAAAAAATCGTAAGTTTCCCTACAAAGAAATGTTTCACATTGGACATGTTGTAGTTTGTATTTGTTTTTTCGTTTTGAGACCTTCTGGAAAGAACGGCCGAACACCTAGTGACATATCTATCCCTCCTCCAGCATTTGTTTGTGTTACGTCCATTCCTGATAGACCAATTCAGACTCTGGTAGGATTATTTGCTGTAGATCAGTTTGTTTCCATAGACATTGCTTAGTTTGAAGCACCTAGCTCATCGTTCTACTAATTCTAGGAATGCCACGATGGTGAAGTCACTGCTTTGAGATTCAGTGCATCAGGCAAATACTTTGTGACAGGTGGTTCTGACAGAAAAGTGAAGTTGTGGGAGGTTGGCAGAGGTATGCTGTTTAAAGATCCTTTCCTCGGCAATTTGTAACCATTGAAAACCTCACTCCCAATATCTTTTTTATTGGGTCATCACGACAACATGTTTGTTTACTTGCCCTGCTTTGTGTACAATTTATATAGGGAGTCCTACCTTGTATTATAGGGAGTCCTACCTTGTGTAGGGGAACAAATTTTTCCGGATCTTTTTTTTCCGGAATTTATTTTTGCGGATTTTGCTCAAATCCACAAAAATAAATTCCGCAAAATTTTTTAAATTTTTCATCTGCAAAGAAAAAAGTTGAGGTTATTGAACATCTAAGGACTTATTATTACTCTTCGTCAATAAAAGTACAAGCAGTATCAGCACTTGCACTATAATATGTATAACTGATATCGTAACTGATGAAAAATAGATGTTATTCCATAAATTTGCTCTTTCAGGCACTGAATTAGGTGTTTCCCTATTTTCGATTTTATTAAATTTCTTGCATTCGCAAAAATTAATTCCGCAAAATCCCTTTTGAAGTTGTCATCCGCAAAAATTTCTTCTGCAAAATATGGCATTTTTGAGTCATTCATCCGCAAAAATATATTCCACAAAAATTTCTTCCGCAAACAATTTCTTCCCTTAAGGTACCTTGTATAGGGAGTGTTTGTTTCTGTTGTTTATCATAATGTCTTATAAGTTCCTATTAATTCTCATAAGCTTTTAAGCCATCTTGATGATAATAGACTTCTGCCTTCTGCTTGCTCCAGCCCTTATAAATGCAATTATATTTGAGATTTGTATATGATATTGGCGAAATAAGTAAATAAATAAATAAATAAATAAATCTTTTCTGTTGTTCTTAACTACCATTTTTGCTTGGAAGTAGAAAGATACGATACGGTTGTTGATTCTTTTTTAGGTAACTGCCAACTTTCAGCGACATTAACAGGCTGTACAGCATCTGTTATGTGCACAAGGTTTGACCTGTCAGTAAGTATCTGCATGGTGTATCTGTATGATTCTATTAAGTTTGATCTGAACTTCTGAGTTCTGTTTAGGAAAGACTGATTTTATCTGCATCAAATGATAATGCATGTCGAATATGGAGTGTTAACGGCAGTCGTCTCATGGTATGTTTACCTAGTTAAAACTTGTTCTGCTAAGCCATCATAGGACATCTCTCAATACTATGTGAGATGTTATTCACTCATAAAATATTAAAACAGGAAGCAGGGATTTTATCAATATCATTTCCAGCAATAATTATTATTGTTCCACTTTGCTCAGAGCTTATAACACTTATTACTTATAACATGGGATAAAAAAACACAGTTTGTCCCCTGAAAACAATCAATCTTCTGCATAATCAACCCTTTATGCCATTCAAGATGTTTTCCAGGCTCTAATGATTTGAATACACTTTTAGCACACACTTACTGGCCATACTGGCAAAGTCTATTCTGCAAACTTCCTCGGAACTGACTCAAGCAAAATAGTATCCGGCAGTCATGATCGAACTCTTAAATTATGGGATCTTAGAAGTAAAGTTTGTAAGTGTTTTTTCATAACGGGTTTCTTTGATATAAGAGCATTGATGATTCCTATGAATGCAACTTCTTTGGAACATGGAAATGGCCAAGTAACAATTGTGTATAATCCTATAATTTTTTTTAACGTGAATTACGAAATTGTAGCAGTTATTTATTTTTAGTGTGCATTTATCTATTTTAAAATTGTAGCATTTTGTTTATAGCTATATTCTGTGGTTCTTCTCTTACACACTTATACGTACAAGCGAGCTTAAAATCTTTGATTAATATCTTAAAACATGTTCTGTTTGAAATCAGAAATGCTTAAAATTGATGCAAAATCTTGTTTTCCAACCTTCCTTTGGAAATATAATTTTTAAAATTGTAAACTTCTTGCATATGCACACACTAATAATATGGAGCGAACAAAGTACAAATTTAAGTAGGTTTAGCATTGATTTGAAAGGTACATGTTGTTATTAAAAATGAGGCATTCAGCAGATTATAGTGTATTTTGGTCTCTCAGATCACATAATATAAGTCCTTGTGTATTTTAGGTACAAAAACCATATTTGCAGGATCAAGTTGTAATGACTTAGTGACTTCTGATCAATCCGGGTATAACTGTTTTTGTAAACCATGTTCGTTTCTTCTTTCCTTGTATCTAATTGTTGGCTTTTTCGTTTGTGTTGATTTAGATCAACAATATTGAGCGGACATTTTGATAAAAAGATCCGTGTTTGGGACATCAGGTAGTTTGACATCTTGCTCGTTCATATTTTGTTGATGCGTGTATCCTTTCAAAGTCCTATTAATTTGTTTTGGTAGATGTGACCAGGATGTCAACGAAATTCAGCTTCAAGGAAAGGTTACTTCCTTAGATTTAACTTTAGGTCAGTCCAATATTGATATTGATATATATATATATTGATGCTGGTTATGTTGATAAACAAAAATCACCAGCATTCCTGTAAAACTGTTTAGATTTGTTTTAGATTTAAATTATCTTCTGGCTTGTTCAAGGGATGACTCTTTAAAACTAATTGATCTTCGGACAAACAGAATTGTGTCAACATACAGGTATGTGTGTCTGTATCTTGTTTTCATTTATTCATGAACTCTGAAGTATGTTGCGTCATTTTTGAGAACTGTTCTTTTTTGTTATTGTTTTTGGTTGTATATAATGTGTTCTGGGAACCCCTAGTCGACATAAAAAAACACTACGATTTAAATTTCTGTTTCTTTATTTTTGTTTCGAAGACTCGTCTAGTTAAGCTGACCTATATTTGATAACTGAGAAACTTTGGCAACCTTGATTTTGCTGATTGTCAGGAATTGTGAAGTTTGTTCTCAATGGAAAAATCCCCAATTTATCGTATGAGAATAAACAGTTGTGAAATATTTTAATAAGAGCGTGTTACATGGCGGCTGTACTGAACTCAGTCCGGTTGAATTTCCAATACTACCGTATCGTGTTTCAATACGGTTTCTTATTTCAGTGCGCCTCCCGTCAATCCTATATTTATGTTTACATGATAACGGCCGTGCTGAAATTTAAACCGTGATGATTTCAAACCTATTCTCAAATCAGGTTTGAAATTTCGATACAGCTTGGAAAGATGTGAAAGTTTTCACATTTCATTGTCTTATAAAATGTGTTAACAAGCATGCGCATATTGATTAAATTCTCCTGACACATGAAATGAAAATATAAATTTATTCCATCCATGTACGGAAAATATTTCTGCCCTTACTGAAATCTCAAACCGGTATGAGTTCAGTACGGCTCTCATGTGAACGCACTCTAAAATTCATCAAGTTACATCGATAAGTAAGTAAGTAAGTAACGGGAGTTTTTATTTCTTGGGCTTCCATCCGTAATGGTTGGTTCTTCCACCCACCGACTTGCAACTAGTAGTTGACTTGCCGCCAGAGATACGTATAGCATTGCTCTAACTTGCGCGAAGGCCAGTGTGCAGTCAAACGATGGCTCCTAATGGGCTGACACGCTGCTTTTAAAGCGCATCGGAGTGGTGTATTGAGATACGACATGACTGGACTCGAACACGGGTCGCAGCAGTCGCACTCAAAGGTACTAACCACTGCACCATCGCTGCATATCGATAAGACGTTTATTTTGATACTGATATAAATTGTCATATATTCTGGTTACGCAACGGATCCTTAAGTAGTACATAAACAGTGGATCCCTTCAGTTTCTCGTAACCTCGTAACCTCTCGTAACCTCGTAGATTTGCAGTGATATCATTCATTGCGATATCATTCATTGCGAAGCCTTGAGAGGCACAGTTAACGAAAGTACACTGTATAGTTACATACAACATCACATCTAGAAAACCATTTGTTTTTCCACCTACAATATTCATCATTATGTACTAGATATGAAGGGTTCAAGGTGGCGTTTGATTACAGTAGAGCATGCTTCAGGTAGGAAAAGTTTTCTTATGTCTTTTCTACATCCATTGTCCTTTGGATCCTCCGTGACATTGTAATGGTTCATCACAAAACGATGTGTTTAAGCAGTTTAAGATTCAACCATTCGCCTGTAGTTATGTCCTGAATTGCCGTAAAAAAAGTTTTGTAAGTGTAAATAATCCGAGATGGAGCGGTTTAGAACAGGACACTTTTTAAGTGAGTAAGTAAGGAATTATTTCTATTATATCCAAATAGATACATTTGGTTGCTCAGCTATTATTATTATTATTATTCCGAATAAAGGATAAGTATAATCAATTTACAAGAAATTGTTTTTCATATACGTCCTGAATAATAAGAATAGAAGAATAAGTTAAAAAGATAAAAATTAAGCATGGTATTAGGAGAAAAAGTATCATATGCTAGAAAGGAGAGATGTTTCTTTCTCCAAATACCCTGCGCAATACACTTATATTTTATTTATCAAGTTAAAAAAATGTTAAAAATTGTAATTCTGAAAAACTCAAAAAGTTTAAATCAAATAGAAAAAAAAGGCAGGAGGTCAAACAGTATATTTTGAATCTCAAATGTAAAAATCTCGAGTGATAAGAAAAAAGTCAAGTTGAAAAAAATTTAAATTAAAAGATTAAATAATTTGAGATCTGACTAAAAACTAAAAAATTGTTTCAACAAGCTATGAGAAGTGGTTCCTGCACAAAATATTAAACTGGCTAAACGAGTCACACTTCCTGATATCTAGTGGAAGTAAATTATATAATTTTGAACCAAAAAAAAAGAATCCAGCTTTCGTACATTCTAATTTTACCAAAGGTTGGGTAATCATATAACCATTGTTTCTTGTATTCTTTCCATGGGTACACATGATAAAGTAGTTTTGAAAATTTTCACAAGTTTTCCCAACCAAGCACTTTTTAACTAGAAGACAGCAATGCTTCTCAATTTCATTTTTCAATTTCGGAACAGTAGACAAGGTTACCTTAGAAGCTCGATTGTCAAGTGAGTTTAATTTTGCCAACTGAGAATTATTCATTTTCAATAACATCGAACTGTTAAATAACAAAGCAGGCATAATGATACCTCTGTAGATTTGCAGTGCGGCTTCACGAGTGAGCTTTGATCGTAAACGATTTAGCAGGTAGAGTTTATTGGAAGCTTTTTTGTAAACACCTTCGAAGTGGTCTGCTAATGTGAGTGTTTGATCCAGCTGGGTACCAAGATATTTGTAATGGGTCGTTGATGAGATTTTGTGATCGTTATAATAGAGCTTTAAACTTCTTGATGACATGTTTAGTTTTCTGTGCGTACCAAATACCATAGATTCAGTTTTTCCTTTACTGACATTCATAATTAGTTCATTATCATCAAAGTAATTCTGGGCACTGGAAAGATCTTCATTCAGCTTTTCTTCAAGGGCAGCAATCGACTTTCCCGAACAGTATAGAACTGTATCATCAGCAAACTGAACTACATGTGAATTCAGGACGTAATCTACAAAATCGTTGAAATATAATAAAAACAGCAATGGTCCCAATATCGACCCTTGGGGCACTCCACATACTATGTAAGTTAATTCCGATTTAACTCCATCAATCTCGCAAAACTGTTTTCTGCCGAATAGATAGTCTCTAAACCAATCCAGGGCTATGCCTTTGATGCCATAAGATCTCAATTTCTCCAACAAAATGGCGTGACTAAGAGTATCGAAAGCCTTTGACAAATCGACAAAGAGGGCACCTACGAGGTTACCTTTATCAATGGACTTGCGTATATTGTCAGTAAGAAATATGGTCGCATGTTCGGTGGATCTGTGTTTTCTGTAGCCATATTGGTTCTTCGAGAGCAGTTCTTCTCTCTCAAGAAAATCGATTAATTGATGATGTACTGCACGCTCTAAAATCTTTGAACAGACTGAAAGTATGGATATCGGTCTGTAGTTCGATTCTAGAGATGTGTCACCTTTCTTGTGGAGTGGCACAATTTTTGCCAACTTCCAGTCAGTAGGGATCGAACTGGTTCTGAGTGACAAATTTATGATGAATGACAGGGGTGCAGAAATAGCAGAAGCGGCATCCCTCAATAAACTCGGAGGTATACCATCGGCCCCGGTTGCTTTGTTCCGTTTCAACGCAGCCAGTTGTTTTTCAACAAACAATTTGCTAACATACCCAAAGGCAAAAACTTTCGGCGTCCTTTGCTTGTTGCTCTTCGGCTTTTTCCATCGTGGGTTATTTATAGGGAAAGCAAGATCTTTGAGCTTTGCCGCACATGATGAAAAGTATTGACAAAACGAGTTTGCTTTATTATAAAGGGAATCTTTATCTATGGACGATTGAGTGTATATAGAGGTTTTGATAGTAGGAAAGATGGTCTTAATTGTTTGCCAAAACTTTGCTGGGTTGTTCTTATGTTCGATTAAAAGGTCTTTGTGATACCGATTTTTCGCCACACGAATTTTGTTGTTGCAGGCATTCTTTAAAGTTTTATACTCGGCAAAATCAGTTACGGATTTACTTTTACGAGCTTTACGTAATGCTTTGTCACGTTTGTTCATGAGGTTTTTAATTTCAGTCGATAACCATTTACACGTTTTACCTTTAATTCTTTTGTGAATAATGGGGGCATGCTTGTCCAAAATATTTACAAATACATCCTTGAAATACTTCCAAGCATCCTCTACAGAAGACATTTTATAGATATTTGACCAGTTATGTGTGTTCAAATCATTTTTGAATTCATTGGGGTTATAGCGACTGTAATTACGACATATAATTTGACGCGGTGGAAATTTCTGATGTTTTATCTTTCTCACGCATCCCACACAATCATGATCGCTGAGACCCAAAGGAAAAACATCAACATGTGAAATTGTCGATTCATTGTTTGTAAAAATGAGATCTATCATTGTACTGCTTTCTTTTGAAATTCTCGTGGGCTTCTTGACAATTTGTTTGAATGATTGAACACTGAAAATTTGCTTTAAACATCGATGGTCGTCTCTTTTCAGGTAGTTTATGTTAAGATCTCCCAGGAGGATTGCTTCCATAGATTGGTCATTAACCACTTTCAACATTTCGGTGAGATCGCTTGCAAAACTTGGACTTGTGTATGCGGATGAATCAGGGGGTCGATATAATGAACATATAAGCAGATTTCTCCCTTTCGACACTAATTCAATCCAAATACATTCAATATTGGGTTTTTCCAAGTCAAGTCGTCTTTTAAATTGAAGTCTGTCTGAAATGTATATCGCAACACCTCCACCATTTCCGTTTTCTCTTTGTTTTGATATGAAATTATACCCCCGGACATCAAAAAGATTATCCGACAATAGAGAAGTTGTGTGTGTTTCGGAGAGTGTTAATATGTCGATATTTTTTGATAGCAAAATCTCAATATTGGTAGTATTATTGAATAGTCCTCGAATATTCTGATGTAAAATGTTCAATCCCTTAGCTCTACAAAAAGAATCTAGGCCAAATGATGGTCCAGGGCATTGTTCAATATCGCCACAGAGTAACAATAAGCTACAGATAAAAACATTTCTGTATATTTTCGTAGGTTTACCTTTCTGAAAGACACATCCAAACAGCTTCTTTGAGACAGCAACATGCTTTAAGTTTCTATAATTTTCAGTTATACCATTTTCTCTGTGTACAAATAAACCAATTTTGAAGCAGAAAGTAAAGTAAAGAAATGTGTTTGATAATGTGTTAACGTATTTTAAATGTATGTGATGTGAAACCTTCGAAAATTCAAAAGCCTGCGTTCATTCGTTAGAATTTATATTGAGTTTTTAGTGGGGAACTTGCAGACTCTAAATCGCACACTAATTGCCATTTCGGCCGGAGTAGTAGTATGAGGAGGAGGAGGAGTCCACGGGTGTTTTAATACGGTATTCGCTTTCGCTGCTACCGTAATAATAGAAAACATGAGCTGCATTACTGACTGTAGTACTAACCAACAATTGGTAAGCCTAGGTATCAGCGAGGAGTGAAATTATTGACTGTAAATTCTCAGGGACAGAACTATGAGATCGGGATGTCGCTGAATTTGTGCTTAAGTTCAAGTATTGACTAGATTACTCGGAAGCATGATGAAACGATAGAAAATGTTGCTCTTTTGCTGCAGAATTTTCGTTTTGTATTTCTTTCGAAATTTAACTTTCGCGCTGTGTGTGGGACATTCAGGTCTGCTAATGATCTGTTAAAATGTTTAAGTAGTAGCTATACGATATGATATTGAGTTACAAAAAGAATAATTAACACGATTTTATTTTAAAAGCTTTTCGGCTTACGCTATCTTCAGTAAAAAACATAATTTGAAACAATTCTCGTATAAAACAGACTATTTTATACAGGTCACTGTTCCGTAAAATCACCAAATTAGCTACACATTTTAAGTTACCTTCCAAAGAAAATCCAACCAGAAGCGACAATGTTCAACTCAGGACACCGTCCTCATTGCCTTCGTAGTTTTCAAAAATCATATCGAATCCAGTAATCTTCGTCATCACCAGTATGCCATTTATGTTTATCAGAAACGCAAGCATTTGGATAGAGTCCAATTTCTCCCTCTTTGATTGTTTGTTTGTTTGTTTGTTTGTTTGTTTATTCTTTCACGTGGTAATTTATTTTTTCCACTGGATCCGTAATGGATTTCGTAGTAAACCTTTTTTTGATTTGACACTCCAGATAATTATATCCTATAAAAGAATCGACTGTCCCAACAATTACTGACGGATGGTACTATCACTAGTCTTAAATGAGCGAATGTTAAGGTTCAAGAGGGGTAGCCTGGCTTTTAACATACAAGCAATAAAACGACATCTCGAGAAAAAGATATTCTTTGGTTAAGGTCACTCTTGATATTGGATAAGAGACGATTAGGGAGATTCGTAAGACCAACGAGCCTGTTACACGAAAAAAATCAATTACTTGTGAGAATTAAAATAATAAAAAGTTACTTTGGGGATTTAAAGCCTTTTCTTGTATCAAAAGATACATCATTACTTTACACGCTTATTTCAAGTGTTGATGTGATATTTCTAATGACTTTGTAGGGAAAAATTCACGAAAAACTCTACTAAGTTGTATATAATTCCCTACAAATCTATAGAAAAATAGTTTCGTGTAAACGAAACATGATTTTTCTGAATCCCGCTAATGGACGTAACCATGTAATTTCTGAAAAGGTCTATTACTGAAACAACGTGAGCTCAACGAGATTTTTCTTTATTTCTCTTTTCAGTCCTGACGGTCAGTTTGTGATGTGTGGTGCGTATGATGGCTCTATATTTGTATGGAATACAAAGTCCAACCAACTTGACAAAGTTTTGAAAGAACACAAGTACGTCATAGATATAGTTTGTTTTTTTCCACAATTTTATGCGTCGCCAGATTTCAAATACCTTCAAGTCACAAAATGTCACGAACACAACAAGTCGCCAGCACAAATTGTCGCGAGCAAACTGTCGCGACTTTCGTGACATTTTTTGTACATGACATTTTTCTGTTTTAGGACTTGCGATTTTTTGGTCGCGACTTTTAAATATATATTCACAAAAAATATTTCGCCAACTTCCAGTCATTTTTCTTCGTTGAACTCAGAGGAATTGACAGACCTTCTTTAGTAGTATTCCTTCGTCTTGTTTCAGCCTATAAATGATTGACAATGATTGACAGTGAATGTAAAAAGAGGGTGCTTTCTTATTGAGAATAATGTCATAAGAGGAAAGTATATCCATATTGCTTCAATTTATGTATTTTTACAAGATTTTATGCGTACAAAATTTTTCTCAAAATGGCGTCTTGCGACTTTTATCAGTTTAGGCTGCTCGCGACAATTAATGCTCGCGACTTTTTTTTGTAAAATTCGCAAAAATATTTTTTGTGACTTGAAAGTAGTATTTTCCTGACTTTTTGTTTAATCAACATGTCGTGACTAGTTGTAAAGTTTCGTCTCGTTTTCATGCACTCTATTGTTTTACTTATCTTTAAAACGAGACCATGCTTGTCAATTTTAAACAGAAATTCGGGAAAGGTGTATTAAGTTCTATTGGATTGGACATGTTGATTTCAACATAACATTTAAAAAGTTAGACATACAGTAATGCTTCGAATAAAAGCCCGGGGCGTTTATTAAATTTTTTGAAGTTTCTTGGGGGCATTTAAAAGTAGAGGGGCGTTTATTCGAAGCATTCGGTATTCCACTTGTTCGATTTGTTGAAAGTGACCTCATCTAATCTGCTTAACCAATCAGATATAGTTTTGAAATGAAATTCGATTCTCAAAAAAAGTCGACACTTTTTTCAAAACAAAAACTTTTAAAGAAAGATAATGCAAGTGTTTAAATTCGATAAATTAAGTTTCGGCTCAATAAGTTCTAATCATGTATCGTTCGTTTTGGTCACTTATTTTATTTTTATTTTATTTTTATTTTATTTTTATTTTTTTTTTTTTTTAATTCTTGTTTCTAGAAGTGCAGTGGTGGCAACAGCATGGCATCCGAACGGCACATGCACTCTGTCATCCGACAAGACCAAGCATGTCGTTTTATGGACTGACGTATGACAACCGTCAGTATTCCTTCAAAAATAACAACAACTCATCGACTTGTATATCGCGGCAGGGTCGAACAGAGTACCTCTACTCGGTACATAAACCACGTACAACTTTCTTAGAAAGGGTGACCGCTGATAAGTATTGATAGAATTAACTAAAGAATTATGTGATCCTCCTCGATGCCTTGTGATAATCTCATTCTACTGCTTGATACAGAAAACATAAAAAGATATTTTTTTTACACCGCCTGGTTCAAACTGGTGTGCTTGTGAAGTGTCGAAATATATATGAAGTACTGTCAACTCTCTTTACCGTTGTGTGTGTTTGTGTATGTGTTGATGTTCGAGCTTACAGCCACACAAATTCAATGTAGATAAGAGAAAGTTTCAACACAGTCATACACAATTTACAGTTTTAAGCCAATTTACCACCCTTTGGTTGTCTATTATTTGAGCATTTTCATTTGTGCCAACCTCAAACCTAGGGTCTCTTGCCTTTTCGATATACGGATAGCCGCTATCCGTATATCGAAAAGGCTAGAAACTCTGGGTTTGAGGTGCGTTTGTGCATTTTTGAAAGTAGCGCATTTACTTCTTTTCTGGACGCTCCTCTCTCACACAGCCTCGGATTGATTCATTTGATTTCATATTCACGTTTTTATTATAATATACAGATTTGTTCAGTTTAATGTTCATCTTGTAAATGAATTTTGTATTTAAAACAACTTCATCACCACCTCCCGCGTTTTTGATGTTTTTGTTGTTGTTGTTGTTGTTGTTTTGTTTATTTTGGCTGTAACGCTCAATGAATGACAGTTCTAAATATTTCTTGCATATAAAGAGCATAACTGAAATAAAATTTTGAATAAATGATGAAACATGAATTTCGTTCCTAATGTTAAGATTTTTCAACACAACATAAAATGTAATAGCTTCATTTAAATTGTTTTCCTTTCAAAACAATTTTCTTCGAAGAAATCAAAAATGGAAAAAAAAAGTTTCTTATTTAAAAAAATAGTCTTAGCAAATGCAGTTTCTTAATTTTTTGAGATTCTACATGTAGGTTTCTTATAAAAAAAAATTGGTATATAAACGTAAAAAAACTGCACATATTTTAAATTTGAGCCTTTAGAAGAGGGCGCTTATTCGGCAGGGGCGGTTATTCAAGCAGGGACGCTTATAAAATTTTCATATGACGATGAAATATTTTTTAAATATTTTTCTTTCTTGAAATAATTTCCGAAATAATGTCAAACTAAACTAAATGTCAACATCTACGTCCTATTCATGGTGTCAGAATCGACAACAAGGAAATTAGGTGCAATGTCGATTTCATCAATCTGAAATGGATTAGTATCTTTTTCTGCCAAAATTGAAAGTTGACTTCTGAAAATTTCCTTTCCAGCTTTACACAGGGTTGATTTTCTTAATACAACTAATAGCTATTATAGGATTGTCCTGGAACCACAATTTTGTAGATTAATTTTTTAGAAATAATATTGAACTTATACAGGGATTACGAACCAATGACGTAACACAAACACGCGTGTTTCTTTTTAACTCTCGAAGCCAGGCAATCCTAATCGATTTAAAATAGTATTGTATGGTCCTCTTTGATTTCTATGAACGCACCAATCCCTCACCCATATAAAAATATAATTGGATACAAGATTATTTCTTGTTCACGGTCACCCATCATAGCCGGTAATTTTCATAATGAGAGCATATTAATTGTTTCTTGTGGTGTCCTTTACATTTCTCCCCCTTTGTATGTTTTGCTGTGACTTGTTACGTGATGTTTTTCTCAACAACATTCGATATATAGAAATTTGATCTAGAAAATTGTACCGTCTATTTGAGCCTTGTTGATATGCTTAACCTCGTACCCAGGGGTTTTTTTTGACATACGAGACAAATCAGAAACTCAAAAGAAATACTGCGTACGAGGTGATATTCAATAAGCTTATAACTTTGTTGCAAGACCTCAACTTTTAAAATAAACATTTTTCGGATGAACAATCACCACTCACACAATTGTTTGTCTTAGGCTCGTTTTGGCAGGAAAGTTTAAGTATGGATTAAGAAATTTTGAGGGTCATTTTGTTCGAGTTTATAAGAAACACGTGGATCGAGTTTCAGTAATGTTATAAAAAAGTTAGTGTACTTTTTTGGTTTTTATGATTTTTTTGGGGTTTTTTTTCCATGCTAATCAGGTATATCCATTCCAGCTCTAACTTCTGATTAATGTAAAATACACCACAGAAATGCCTATAAGGGTATGCATGACGAAATCATAATATTTACGAAGGACAGAAAAGTATTTGATTCCTATGTTTTGCATCATCGAATATAAGAACATTTGAAACGAATTAAAAATAAGACAGGACCACAGAAATACAGAAATGCAGTCGAATCTCTATAATTCGAACCCCCATAATTCGATCTCTCTCTTTTTTTTCATTCGAACAAATTGATGGTCCCTTCACCTATCATTTGTTTGTAAATGAGCGTTCATTTACAATTGGACTTCCCATAAATCGAACTTTTTTCGGTCCTTTGTTTGAAGGAGGGAGTTTACTGTTGTGATGTTGTGGGGGGGGACGAGGTTGGTTTCTCCTATAGAAAACGTTAAGTGTTGAAAACTCAAGAAGACTGAAACTAGAATTTGAAAAACAGAGCGTGTGCAAAAAACATTAAGAAAATGTTAGTTGACACCTCGTTAAAAAAACGACCACAAACACACACACACACACCCTAAAAAAAGAAAACACGTTCTCGATATCACGTGCCGCGCTAATTTCCAGTTTCCTTTGTGACGTCAGTGGTTTTCGAAGATGGCCTTTAGAAAATTTTTTGCACACAGCCCACATCAAGAAACATCAAACAAAACATTCGGATGTATGTTGTTACATAGAAGTTAGCTTCAAATGTTTCAGCAATCATTTTGGGCCAAATTAATTGGCGCTTTTATTCTTTTTACGGTTACACTTATATTCACTCTTTTGCCGAATAAGTTACAACGGGCGAAACCTAACTTTTTAAAAACAGTCAGTTGTTTTTGTGGCGGAGTAAGTATGAAATGATTTGCTATTTCTTCTCCTTTATGATCACTATTCTGCAAGATATGGATTCATATCAGACCATTGAACTAATCTGTGTAGTTTCCAAATTTTCGTACTAAATCTTATTGTACTAAATCCTAATTTTTTTTTTAATCCTTGAATGTTAATCACATTCAATTAAAATAAATGTAATCACGCAAAAGGAATGTATGTGATTTGTAAAATCATTATGGTTTTATAATGATTTACAGGAGGTTAAAAAACAACCCTAAATATTATATCTTTTTCAAAAATTTTTGAGAAATTAAGGTGAAAATGTGCTCTTCTTTAAAAAGATCAATTCAATCTTTCACTCTTGTTTCAATATTTTCAATTATTAATTTTGCACTTTTGAATAGAATGTAAGTTGTTCATTTAAAACTTTGAATAGACTCTTTTACAATCAAAAGATACTTCAAAAAGATTGATTGTAAAAATATTCATGATTTTGCATGTTTAATAATTCTTATGTCAAAGTTGTAATTTGATCTTTTTAAAAGTCTAAGAAATACAGCTACTACCTTCTTGTATTACATGCTTTTTTTTATAAGAACCAGTAAAATCTGACCTGAGGCTGGCTGTTCTTATTTTTGGAGCCTTTTTCAGCCTGGATTGTTCTTATTTTGTTCTTTGATTTAAGAACACAGTTTCAAATTTCAGCCTCATTTTGTTCTTCTTATTTATGGAACTTCCAGTAAAATATAAATATTTTTTAAAAACAACTGGTAAAAAGTATGGTTGCTGTTCGATAATGACCCATTCGCCCATTTATTGGAGGTGAAAAAAAACCAATAAACTTCTAAACCATTTACCAGTGAGAGAATTCACATCATGAACTGTTCTTATTTTCCAAGAAAATTCAGGCTCAGGCTGTTCTTAATTTTTGGAACAATGATTTGAGCCTTGGGTTGTTCTTATTCTGTTCTTAGTTTTTGGCCAAATCTGAGGCTCGTGTTCTTATAAAATTGTTCTTATATAAAAAAAAGCGTGTATAACATTAAACTTACTTCTTTTTGTTATAGTTCCACTAAATTTATTAAGAACAAATTTCATCTCTAACACCCTTTCATATTTAAAAAAATTATAATGTGTGTACAACATTTTAGTTATTATTTCTATTTAGTTATTCCTTGGTTTATGTTTCCTTCACCTTATCCCTGACTGCATTCGATCTTTCGAGGGTGTTGCGTCATTGAATAAAATCCAAAAATCATATCCGTTAATGGAATTTACAATATGTGTTGGTTTGATCATAGTTATGACAGCAGAAAAGCTGGCTAATTTCTTCAAAAATAGACAAGCTCTCAATAAACAAAGTGATGCTTACAAAGATAGTTTCAAGGACACTTGTCCTCCAAAAGGTTAGGAATTTTAAAAGAATAAAAGTTAGGTGTTACATAATTTTATTATAGATGAAATCAATATAACAAAGAATGAAAATTCCGGTTTTTCTTTCTCTTGTGTAAAGTTTTTGTGTTAAAATTAAAAGTTTCTCCTCTCGTTTAGAGACAGAGACAACCCCGTTACTGGACAGCTATCAGTCTTCATATTCTATGTTGAATGACTCTATTAAGATTGATACAGATAAATCAAAAAACGAAAAAATTATTTTTAATTGTGCTAAATCTGATTTATTGACAGGGAACAATGATTCTCCTTTAATGGTATGTCACAATGTTGCTTGAAAAATCCTTTAGCTAGTTAATTTTCACAATATAGATCAAACCAAATAATTTCATACTAGAATGGATCGGTTAAAAAAGGAGATGATATTACGCAGTCTACGAAATCGAGCAATTCAAGAATTAGCATTGGGGAAAGCAGAAAACAAAGTGTTCGGGCATTTTGCTTAGTGATAGCATTAATGGTTCATTCTTTGTTCGAAGGGTTGACTGTTGGTTTACAGCAATCAGTAATGGGTGTTATAACACTTGTTGGTTTACTAACTTTTCATAAAAGTATTATTGGTTTTTCTCTTGGCATCACAATTGTCAAATCGAATCGATCATTTAGATACCATCTGAAGCATGCTGTATGTGTTTTCACAAATTTATTAATATTTATTTATATAAACACAATACTGCAATAAACTGATGAATAAATAAATTGCTGATTTCTATTATATAGACAAAGAATTTGTTTTGAAAGAGCCAAAATTTATTTTTGTTTATTTCTAGACTTTGTTTGCAGTTGCATCCCCTGTTGGTGCTATTATTGGGGTGATTATACTGAGTTCAAAATTACACCTATTCAATGAAGAGGCTGTGGCGTTATTATCAGCACTTTCCACTGGCACCTTTCTTTTCATTACATTTTTTGAAATATTGGCCAAAGACTTGACTGGAAATTCGACTCGGGATCTAGTCAATTTTGCATGTTTTTTGGTTGGTCTTGCGTTGTTTGCCTCTATTTCAACAATAAAAGAGCTGCAAGCATAGTATGTTCATTGGTTGGATGAACAAGTTGTGAAGTTAATTTTTAATGTTTCATTTGTGTACAGGATTAAGCATTTCATCCACTTTAAAATTTCAACTTGGTCCCTTTTTAAATCACAGTGAGTATTTATGGGAATTAATTCTTCAATGTGTATGTTGCAAACTTAGGTATTCTAATGTTTGATTTAATTAAATCATTTTTATACAATATTTGCATATAAAAGATCAAAAAAGACCAAGTTAATATTGTAAAAAATGAAGGCAAAGCAAAGCTCTAGCAATAAAGATATTCCATGCTGTTAGAAGAGTTACTACTATTTTTTTCATCCAAGAAATAAATCATGGATCTACTTTTTTGAATCATTTTCTTAATGCTGATTTCATTATGAAAAGTTTGGCCTTTATGCATAAAATACATTTTCATGCCTGTGAGTCCCAATGTTTGTTTAAAGCCGAAAAGTTACAAAAGAATTGCTCATTGAATTATAGATGTGATTGTTCTTATTTAGACAGAAAACATTCTGTCTAAATAAATTCTGTCTAAATTGTGTTGGATGTTTTATTTCATGCATAAGTTGTTTTGATATTATATTAGAGTCAGAAAGCCCCATTAAATCCAAGACTCCTGGTTATTTATTTTTGAGATTTTTGAACCATGACAAATATGAACAATTTCAAAAAAAGAATTTTATTTTTTAATTTGTTTCGAAAAATGTTATACGATTTCACATTTCACCAAGTATATCTTCATCTGAGAAACTAAAAAGACCGAAGCCACAAGAAACACTTACACAAACGACTCAGGTTTTATTGCATGGCGATATATGACTGATGCAGTGGGCAAAACCATCAAAGAATCACTGCGATGAAGAGCATCTTTATTGAAAAAGTATGTATGTTTCTATAGAAATGCACTTCTTCGTAGTGGTATTTCAACAAATTTGCCCACTGGGGATATTCTAGGCATAGTGATAGTCAAGGAGACCCTAAACGTGACTTTGAATGGGTGTTTCAGCTCATTTGATATACTACATTGACCAATTTTTTAAAGTACTCCTCCAAACGTGTAAATATTGTTAGTTATCTAAATAAATATACATTATACAAAAATTTGAAGACATAGAATTTTTAATGTCAGGTGTGCTTTTAGATTCAAATTTATAACATAGAATATAATATACTAATAGGATACACTTTATAGTTTTAGTAAGTTAACTCATTGTTATTTGTATATTCCTTGTAATTCTGTTACTACATAGATACCAGTGGCGTAATTGGGGGTGCGTTGGGTGCGATCGCACCGCCCTCGGATTTCGGTTGCCCTTTTTTCTTACCAAGCAAATTTCATGCAATATTCTTTTTACTACTAGATTCATTCTTTTCAACAAAATAGCATAAAATAACATTTGTTTTTTGTTGCTATGGTATGAAGTGTGCTATTGCTTTACGATGGTGTGTTCTTAGCCCCTATGTGAAAAACGTACCTGCCCTAAGCCTAACTCAATTGACGCCACTGGATACTGAGGTATAATATGAAAGTTTTTACATCGCAGATATAGTATTTTCTGGTAAATACAACTGTGGTGTTTATGTCACTATAAGTCGCTTTTGATCATAAAGTTATGTGTTGAAGTGAGTGAGACTATAAAATGCATGTCAATGAAGTATAACCTGGTGCTGCTTAATCGGAAATTCGGAATAACACTTTTCAAATTTTAAGAAATCTATGATATCATGATTATGTCAGGTTTTTGTTGTTTTTATAAGTGGTGTTTTTGTTTAGAATTTTTATAAAGGAAGAAGAACTTTATGTTACTTAGGGGGTGTTCACATGGAGAAAAATTAGCCCGGCAAAGCGGGCTGGCTCGGTTCACTGACCTGATTTTGCCTTGGGTTCATATGAGAAAAAACATCCTGACAAACCGGGCTGAAAAATGTTATGTGATTATCATTATGTGTTTATACGTAACAAAAACATGCCCGAAAGGTGAAGAATCAGCCCATATCAACTGACATGCCCTGATGAATTCCCATCACACCCATTTTCATCTAGTCACAGAGAAAGCCCAAAATATTTAAGTGCCGAAGTTAGAGTGTTCACATGGAAAAATTTTAGCCCGCCTTACCGAGATCTCGGCTCATAAACTCGTTATTAAATGCGGCAAAAATTCCAACAAGTGCCGTAAATTCAATCTATATTACCAATGGGATTATCTGTACGTTTTTCTTTTATGGTTAAATTGTTAACACTCTCCTATATAACCCTCACTACTCTCTAGATCCACCACTGCCTACACACATATAAATAAGAAAGGTGTCAGGTCAGTCAAAAACTTGAAAAGTTCAATATTATTACAGTTATGTCGAGTCTTAAGTGGTGATCAGATTACTTGCCCGTTTTTCCTTTCTACTAAACTAAACTCTTCTCGACAAATGTTTTGACTGAGTTCAGACTCGGACCAAATACATCGTAAGTGTTAAGTCAGCAGTTTATTACTGATTCACAAGCATTTACCTTAATTCCATTCATTCTTGCCTTTTCCTAGATAAGCCACTCTCCCTGATAAAGGAAGGCAAAATTATATATTAACGGAGGATTGTTTGTATTTGCTCGAAACGTGCATTGTGAAGTGTGAAGTGAAGTGAAGTGTGCGTGTTTTTGCAAGCATGAATAAATTGAAAATGAAAATGCCCGTGTGACGACACTAAATGTCGGCCACTGTGCTTGGTTTCGTCATCGTTCTCGGCGAAACGGTACACCGCGGATGCGCAAAACTCCCGCTTGTGGAGAAACATACCCTTCGAACCAATGCAGTACCGTATGTCCTCGAAGTATAAGAACCTGTAAGCTGTAAAGTGACTATGCTGTTTGTCGTCATTTTAGGAGCATTCGTTTCGTCGTATCATGGAATCTTTATCTGTCCATGGTCGTATTTTAAAGTTCATCTTCTTTGGTCTTTATCGTCATTATAGTTTAATGTATATTCAATGTTTGTGTTGGGGATGGGGAAGTTGCTTTTCTTGTACTCCAACTTCAGATTTTCTTTTTGGAGCTTGTTGTTTCGAACGAAAACCAACCTCGAACCCAAGGTATACGTATATCGAAAAGGCAAGAGATCCTGGGTTCGAGGTTGCGTCGAAAACATGTGCTTCGATATTCACTGTGGTAATTTGTGTTGACATGTGAAAGGAAACAAAAATAAAGTTGATTAGTGGGTTAAGCTTACCTCACGTGTGCGTTTCTGTATCACAGAGAATAAGTAAAGTGTGTGCTTTCTCTTATATAGCCCCTGCATCGCAGCAATTATGCGCATGCGTGATGCTTTCCCATTCTTATTGGCGGAACCGAAAAGAAACGTTCTTTCAGACTATTCTTCGAACTGTCGGAAGGTCGCTTTTTGTCTTTTCCTAGATAAGCCTGACAAGTGAAAACAAAACATATATTAACGGATGATATTTCCCTAATGTTTTTTGCTGACAAATCTATATATCAGCATCCAACACTGTTAATATAACGTATTTCGCTTTAACTTACGTCCAGTAAAAACTGTACCATTTTCAAAAATTTTGCTTCCCTTACCTCCATTTATAGGTTTGTCAGTAAAAAAACAGAAAAGACCTGGAAACAAACCCAGGGTAACTATGACAACAATTATTTTTAGTAATTCGATACCTATAGGTGTTTGTCACTACACATACAAAATTCTAGCAGTGTATCACTAATATTTCTTCGGTTATTTACATATTTGTATGTCAGCAATTTCGTTTTTAAAATTGTGATGTCACGTTGCCATGGAAATCAAGTTTTGAGCAAAAATTTTAAATGACAATATCTCGAGATCGAAAAATGATTTTTTGAAAGTTCAAGCACTGACTTTCATCATTTTTAAAATTCTTCCAAATGGTACAAAAAAATCAGTTTTGATTTTTTGAGTGTAGTGTTCCCCCTTTAAGGATTGTAAAGGTTTTCTTCTGAAAAACAACAACACATTTTTAGATTCATTGACCCCAAAAAGAAGCTATATTAGAATATAAACATCACAAGTCACAATCCATTGATAATACTTGCAACTTTTCTCTTGTATAAGAACCTGTAAGCTGTAAAGTGACTATTTTGTTTGTCGTCATTTTAGGAGCATTCGTTTCGTCGAATCATGGAATCTTTATCTGTCCATGGTTTGTGCATTGTTTGTGCAACCAAAAAACCTTGACACCCTGGCCAGCCTGGTGTCGCCAACCCTAAACGAAGCCTGTGTTTAAAACAAAATACATATGTTTTTTTATATAAACAACATGTTTGTAAGCAACACTAGTAATTTGTTTTCAAAAAGTTAAGCAACAGCACTAACTGAATCTTAGATAAATTAGCAACATAAAACTTTTAAATGATGAAGCACTAGCATAGCTACAGCACATTTCTTAAATTGTCGTACTATATTGTGGCACTAGGTTGCAGTACTATGTTCAGACTTATATGCAGGTAACATGTAGATATGTCATTAAAGGACAAGAAACTTATCTAAAAAAGTGGAACGTGTAATTAAAAATATCTGTAAAAGTGAAAAAGTTGTTTGAATGCATCCCTCTTTACTTTTTACCCCTAAAATCTTAATTGAAAAAGTCTCCCGGATAAAGGCCCAGCGGGCCTATACACCTTTTTTTTTATAAGCATCAAGATTTTGAGAATCGAGCCTTAATTCATGCTTATAAACATATTTAGTCTATCCACACCAAAGAACCATAAATATTGAGTTTCAGTTTATTTTTTGACCATTGTTTTTTATTTTTTTAAGTGTTTTATTTTCAAACCTATATTGTTATAATTTTTTAGCAAGATGTAGGGTTTTGTATGGTAAATAGCAGCAAAAAAGAAAAATGAAATGAGGTAAGATTTATTTTGACCATTGTTTATGCTTACACAATTTTTTTAGGGTCAAAGTTATGCTTAGTATATGCTTAAATTTTTAGCAATTATCAGCCTAATTATGTTTATATCCGTTATGCTAATAAAAAAATAGTGAACCCGGATATACGCCCATGGGCTTTTAAACAGGGTGGGCTTATATGCGGGGGAATAGGGTACTTTCTTTTCAGACGCTAGACTTGCTTTGGCAAAAGTACTGTCAGGTTTAGTGATAGTTGTGATACATAACATTCAGACCACATTAGATATTTATCATTTAACGTAGATCTGAGGTTATCTTCTGCAATGTGATATCTTCACTAGTGAATATTTTATGTTGTTTTTTCCAGAGAAGAGGATTCGAATATGTCTTTTTATTTTCTAGTGGAAAAGTGAGTAATGTTAGTGACCAAATATGAATTTTGAAGTTTGGATTTAGAAAAGTGCATTATTTGCCAGATAGACATCAAAGAAAAGGTAGCTGATGTGATTATTGTCCAGAGTGTGTCAAAATACTTTTTATTATCTTTCCTTTCAAATTAAAGGTTTTGTGCTAGAAAGTATCAAATCAAAAATTGTGAAAGGGCAGTTTAATTTTATAGGGAAAAATAACGGAATCACCAAAGTACCGTGTTTGATTTGGACAATTTACTTTTACTTTTTAATAAAGGACGCGGCCGCGCTCTTTAATATGCGGCAGCGCATTTTGAAGCAAACACGCGGCCGTGCTCTTTACAATATCTGGTCTGTAAAACAACCATTTTGGCAGGATACGCTGAACTGGTATCTTTTACTGGTCCTCACAATATTAATTGCAAATATGCGCCTTTGGGATGTAAAGTACAGTCTTTGGACACGCGCCCGCGTGTTTTAATTGTGCGGCCACGTGCTTGAATACGGGCTTTTGAACGTATTGTAAAAGGCTTTTAAAAATTGAGCTACATTTCAACATGGTAGCAATGGATGTGGTATTACCTCAAAACATTCCACTTAAGGTCAGGAAGCATCACGTTGTTGCCAGCCATGTTGTTTATTGCTCGTTTGTTTTGAATCTGTGCTAACATATCATGAAACTAACGTGAACTCAAAATGCGCGGTCGCACAATTGAAACACGCGGCCGCGTCCTTCAAATATGCGGCCGCGTACTTTAATTGTGCGGCCGCTTACTTAACATTTCAAGGCACACAATTGCAGCTAATATTGTGAGGACCAGTAAGAGATACCAGTTCAGCGTATCCTGCCAAAATGGTTGTTTTACAGACCAGATATTGTAAAGAGCGCGGCCGCGTGTTTAGCAAAAAGGGCGCGGCCGCGTCTTTTATTAAAAAGTAAAAGTAAATTGTCCAAATCAGCCACGGTACCAAAGTATTAGCAGTTCGCGAAAATTTTTGACTATCTTTATGAGTGGGACAGGCTTGGAGAAAAGGACTTTATAAAAGTTCTTGACCGATTAAAAGGAAAATCAGTTATTGCCCCCGCAGCGAGCGTAAGCGAGCGAGGAGGCATAGTAGTTTCACGAGATAGGCGAATGTCAGTTTCCGATTTTGTTCATCATCTTCATCATCATCCTCCAACTTTCATGTTGACGTTACACGGTGGTATACAATTATTAGCTGACTTTGCTTTTTTTCCATGTCAAAGCATGACACCGTAGGTGGGAGACAGAATGTTTATTTTCCTAATTTATTATTATATTATACTATGTTATTTAGGAAGTTCGTATGCTAAAATTGCTTAGACATTTTTCATATTACTTTCGTTCTGTTTTTGTGAAGTGAACGACAAGGATTTCAAAGCACAGCTTCAAATCTGGAATTTTGTCCATCATTTTTGTATATGTTTTAGCTCTAAATCTTTCATTCAATAAATTTTATTCAATGCACTGATTTTTGGCGGATCTTGCCTTAATAAGATTTTAATTGGAGAAAGAAAGAAAAGTGACCAATTTTTTGAGGGGGTGACTAAAGATTTTAATTGGATTTCTGTGTATGCAAGAAAGCCTACAAATTGTCGTTCTTCGTGTTTTTCTTCTTTCTGTCCTCCAAAGATCATGATCAATAAAACATTTTTATATTTTTTTCTTGTTTTTTTTTTGTAAACTTTGGCTATGTTTTGTTTCGAATCAAAGTTTGAAACGCAGATTTCTAAGGATTTTTTGCTTTAATTTTTTTTTTTTAAAGTTTTTTTTTTTCTTTTGTTTCTTACAGAATTTCTTTAAAAAATCTTAATCTTATTTTGAGTATAAAAATACGTATCCATGGTTTTAGTTCACACATTTCTTTTGTTTATAGCAAATACTTTCTGATGTTACTTGTTAAGCCTTATTTACACTTTTTGAAAGGTATATTAGCATCAGTGTGACATAGGACTAAGAGATAACAAAAAGTAACAAGACTTTGTTTGTTTTTGTTTCCGTTGTATAGGCTTGCAATGTATAGCTTGCTGCGTGTACAAATTGGAATGCTTGAGCGCGGGGGCATTTTTAGCTAAAGCTACATGCTAGTTTATTTAGTAGAGAAAAAACATTTTACCATTTACCAGAGAGTGTTACAAGAAAGTAGTTCATTCCCAGTGCCGTAGACACGGCTAGATTATGGTTTTTTTTTAGATTTAGGTCAGAAATAACGTTTTCTTCTCGAGTTGTCTGCATTTCCTTATTTCTTTTATATTTGCTTAATATTTCCCCCTTTTACTGCACATTTGAGGTGACACGCGCGACACAACGAAATAACAGGATAAATCAATGCAGCAAGTGTTGCATTATGGTGATTCAAAGGAATGATAACAACAATAAAGAGGAAAGATAACTTACTCGTTCTTCACATCCACAAAGATGCTGTTGATAAACTGGACTTAAAAGCTGTTGCGAATGAGTTCATCGACAAATACGACACAAGAAAAAACATCTTTGGACACTTTGCGCTATAAAGCATTTGCTACTATTTTTGTTTCAATAACCATCGTAGTACTTATCAAAAATGTAATTGGATATATGCAGAGTTTATAACAAAGATAGTCTTAGAAACTTGAAAATATACTAGAATTTTATGTCATTTTGGATATCCTATTGTTTAAAATTGACTTTCGAAAATGCAGTTTTAGCTAATCTAGAGGGTATAAAATCCCAAAAATTTTCGGACCCCTCGGCCCCAACCATGGTGGGGCCTCCTTAGATACCAAACATCAGGGCCCCCCTAAAAAAAATTTTGTGTCTACGGCACTGATTCCAGCCCCTATTTCCGACTCGGCAATCATATATGCCATCGATTAATGCATCATCGATAGTGATTCTTAACCAGGTGCATAAAGATAGAAATATCAAGACATGCAAGGTGATAATCTCATAGTAAACCTAAATTGACACGACTAATGCACAACCCAACATTACAAAAAACAATAATACAGAAAATACAAAACATTGCAAATGATTGATTGACCAGAAGTGACATGACATGACCTGATTGACAGTATTAGTTTATTATAATTAAACAATGAATATTTTGATTGAAATGAGGATCATATAGAGTACTTTGTTCGTCGCGTTGAAGCTCCCGTGGATTTACTCACGTACGTTTGGCTTTTGATCGGTATTGTGAGCAGTCATTGATAGCAAGAACAAGAAGCAAACGTACGTCTGGAAAAGAAGTCCAATACAAGATATCAGATTCAACAGATATATCAAATATTTCACTAAAACAACTCTTGTCGCATGTAGAAACAAAACAAAAACTGACGATTTACCTGTCAAAACTTACAAAATCAATCTTCCTAGCAAAGAACATTACCACAATCACCTACGACAAACAAAGTGAAAGCAATATCCCTGGTTACAATATACTGGATCATGACCACAATGAAGCCGACACGCTGTTAATATTGCAAGCTATAAACGTCGCAGCTGCAAATCCCTTTATGGAATGTACCATCTACTCTCCAGATACTGACGTTTTTCTTCTTGCTATCTGTTACTACCAATCTTTGCCACAAGTACATACAATAATTTATACTATACTAATTATACTATACATCTGTTTACTTGCACCTAAGTCTATCTCCAAGACTTAGACATTGGCAGGATTTATGTTCTTTCTCGCTTCTTCCGTGAGTTGGGTAAGCGAGAGCCAGCGCTGACCATCAGGGCGTCATTACAGCTTTGATTATCAGTGCGTACAGACGTCGTCTTCACTTCAAGAAGCTGCTTCATCACAAAGGATAGATAAGTTTTCCTAATACAATTTTATATTTCCTTAAATACTATGTCTACTTTTTCTAATGAAGAAGAAATGTTATTGCTTCAAGGTAATGAAGCTGACACTGACACTGCTGTTGAAAGCAATTCTGCTTTACAACAACAACAGCAGCAGTCAGATCCGTTACATTTAGTACCGGTAAATTTGGAACTAGGTTCTAGTAATGGCATATTTTTGCAACAGCTGTTGCAGAAATTAGATACATTGACTGATGTGATTCATCAGCAAACAGTACAGAAAGCACAACACACAGTGGGAGAAGGTAGTGTAGGTAGCTCCTCCACAATGACCTTTCCATACACCGGGTTTGTGCCTACTACTCCGCAGAGGCAAGCTTCCTCTACTAAGAGGAAAGCTCAACACTTAAATATAGTGACCACGCCGCAAAAACGATCAAAAACTGTTAAACATACAGAAGTTGATGGTGGCTTTGATGATGGTATTTCTTTACCTAGCCAATCCGATATGGATGACAGAATCGACGAACTTTGCAATGATTCATCTGACATTATTGAGCAAGTCTCTGCAGAATTTGTGGAACAAAAAGAGTTTGGACCTCCCATTGCTTCTAATATAGCGCAATGTTTTAACAACATTTCAGGGAAACCTCTTTCTTTGGAAAAAGTCACTGTAAAAGCTAAGGCCTATCCCATTCCAGAGAACTGCAATCTTCAGACTAGGTCTGTCAATCCGGAGATTTGGTCGCAAGTTTTGTCCGCCAAACAAAGAGCGTTTGACGTCAAAATGCAACGTATCCAAAATTTGATTGTTAGATCGACTAGTTGCGTTTTGCAATCCGTGGATGAACTGCTCAAAACCAGGAAGGACAAAAATTCCTCTGTCAACCAATACAAAGACACCATCAATTCTGCAGTAAGGAAAAGCATGGATTCATTAGCTCTTCTTACCCATGCACATAATTCTAACGAGCAATTAAGAAGAGAATATTTGTCATATTCGTTTGTGGCAGATGAAAAATCCCTTGCGGTTAATGTGCCATCTGACTCCAAACTTCTTTTTGGGGATGACCTTAATAAAAGGTTGACTGAAATCAATGGCACTAACAAACTAAAGAGCAGGAAAAATACCTTTACAAAGGCAAAAAACGCCTACAGGTTCTCAAAAACCCCAGGGAACCAGAGGTCATTTGGGTACCAAAAACAGGGTCAGAAATACCCAAAACGCAACAATGGAAACCAAACATACCAGAAGAAAAAGAACTAGAGGTATGTATGTTTAATTCGGATGGCTCCATTTCAACTGACTTTTTGGACATTCTTCACCATGAAGTCTCTATATACCAAGGGGGGGGGATATTAAAAAACACCTTAAGGCCTGGTCCGACATTAGCCAAGATCCATGGATCTTAGATATAGTCAAATTTGGATTGAAACTAGACTTCGAATCACTTCCCCTTGATGATAATTTTCATATTCACACCCTTTCATTAGTGGAAACTCAATTTATATTAAGTGAAATTCAAAAACTTTCCATTAAAAAGGTAGTTGTTAATACTGTACGTCAGCCTGGTGACTTCGTTTCAGGTGTTTTCACCAGACCCAAAAAAGATGGGAATTTTAGAATGATTTTAAACTTAAAAAAGTTCAATAAATATATGCAATACAAGCATTTTAAAATGGAGTCTATTAACAATGTTATTAATGCCATTGAAAAAGATTGTTTCATGGCATCTGTTGACCTTAAAGATGCTTTTTACTCTATTCCTATATTTCAGGAACACCAAAAATATTTAAAATTCCTTATTGACAAATTTTTATTTCAATTTAATTGCATGCCTAATGGATATGGTCCTGCTATGAGAGTTTTCACCAAGGTACTTAAGTGCCCATTTACGTTCTTACGTAGTCTAGGATATATATCAGCCATATATGTGGACGATACCTATTTAAAGGGATCTACTCAGCAACTCTGCAGAGATAATGTTTCTGCTACTGTACAACTTTTGAGATCGTTGGGTTTTACTATTCATGTGGATAAATCTATACTTATCCCTACGCAACGTATGACCTTTTTAGGCTTTATTTTTGATTCAGTACATATGACTATGCAACTCACTCCAGAGAAGAAAAACAAAATCCATGATCTCTGTTTAGAACTTATTTCACATCGTAAACCTTCCATAAGACTTGTTGCCAAAGTAATAGGCAATTTAGTTGCTTCATTCCCTGCTGTTCCACATGGCAGATTATTTTATAGACATCTTGAACTTGACAAAATCCAAGCACTTCAGATAAGTCGTGGAAATTTTGACAAAAAATGTAATTTGTCAAGTGACTCTATAGCAGAACTGAATTGGTGGATCAAAAATATCCATTCTAGTATTAAAGATATTCACATCCCCGCTGTTGATCTGACAATTTATACAGATGCCAGTAATTTAGGTTGGGGTATCACTGATGGAGTTAATCCATCAGGTGGCCTTTGGAATGCTAAAGATGCACAGAAGCACATCAATGTGCTAGAGTTAGAGGCAAACTACATTGGTCTTGTTACTTATTGCAAGAACAAGCATTATAAACATGTACGTATTATGTCAGACAACAGCACAGCCATTGCCTATATCAACAATATGGGAGGTATCAAATCCATTGAATGCAATATGCAAGCCCAAAAAATATGGCTTTGGTGTATTGAACACTCTCTTTGGATATCTGCAGCCTTTATACCAGGCAAAGAAAATAAAACTGCAGATGAAAAATCCAGAAAATTCAATGCAGCCATTGAATGGATGCTAAATCCAAACAAGTTTACAGATATTATACATAAATTCGGATTGCCTGACATTGATTTATTTGCAACAAGGCTTAATAAACAGCTTACAAAATACGTATCTTGGCATCCTGAGCCAGAATCCCATGCTGTAGATGCATTTTCTATTTCATGGTCTGATAAATTTTGTTATGCTTTTCCTCCTTTCAGCCTAGTTGGACAAGTTTTGGCGAAAGTAAAGAAAGAAAAAGCACATGTAGTGCTTCTGGTGCCAGACTGGCCCAGCCAACCGTGGTATCCACAAGCAATAAAGGCGGCCACAAGGAAGCTGGTTTTTCGACCACAACCAGATCTGTTGCTGTTAACTCAACAACCAGGGGAAAAACACCCCTTATGGAAAAAGTTACAGCTACTGGCACTGGACATGAAGGTTTGAGCATTTCTTCATCCACTAAGACGATCTTAGAATCGGCTACTCGTGATTCCACGAAAAAGAAGTATGCCACCTATTGGAGGCAATTTCTAGAATTTTGTTCTCTTCAAAATATTGACATTAATAATGTCAACATCTATAATGTTATAGATTTTTTAAGTTCTCTCTTTGACAAAAACCTTTCAATTAGCCTCATTAGATCAGCCAAAAATGCTGTTGCACAATATATCTACATTCCTCCTTATAAACATCTTTCAGAACATCCACTAATGAATAAATATTTCAAAGGATTGTTCAATTTGAGGCCACCAAAACCAAAATATGGTTACATTTGGGATGTAAAACTGGTCTTTGACTTTTTCAGAAATAGCCCAGATAATGTCAACCTTACTGACAAACTTTTGACCTACAAAGTAGTCATATTACTACTATTATTAGGGGGTCAACGTATCAACACCATTTATTGGTTTGAGGTTGACCATATGGTTATTACTGATATAAGTGTTACTTTTGCACCACAGCATGTGCTCAAGCACTCTAGACCAAGTAGAAAACTAGATGTATTCGAATATAGGGCCTATCTAGACAAGAAACTTTGTATAGTAGACTGCCTCAAAGAGTATTTGAAGAGAAGAAGTCATAAAATCCAAGACTCTAATATCAATAAACTTCTCATAACCATCAAAAAACCATATAGAGAAATATCCCTTGATTCCATACGTCGTTGGATCAAAGATCTATTTACACTTTGTAATATTTGCAATTTCAGCCCTCATAGCTGTCGCTCGGCGGCAACCTCAAAGGCTCTGGCTGTTGGTGTAAGTATGGAAGAAATCCTGAAAAAAGCCTGTTGGTCAAATGAAAGTACCTTCCATACCTTTTATTCCAAAGAAATTCAAATTAACTCGGATGAACTCAATATGAACAATATATTGAATTGCTGACTGTAGTTATTTAGTGTTAGATTATACTATACACATAACATACCTGTGTATTTACCTGTAGGTTGCTAATATTTGCTTGGTGTGCTTTGAAATCTCCTATGGGAGGGAATAAGGGTGTGGCACTTACCCAAGACTCCCGGAAGAAGACTCGAAAGAACAGCTGTCAAGCTTCACACTTGGTAAGTGCTCGCTTAACAAGGAGAACACTTAGGTCCTCAACGTTGTGATGCAATTCTAGGATTTCACACATTCACCTGTTGTGATCAAACTGGAAAACTTAACACAAAATCAAAGTCTGGATGCTGGTCTCTCTTTATGAAGTCTTCAGCTGATGTTTTTGTAAAGATTCACAAATCTTGGTGTTGGAGATTCTCTAACAACATTGGAAACAACAGAAGTGCTAGAAAAATTTTTTGCTTTGTTTTTCGCTGGTATAAAACGTCATCCTCGTACATCACACTGTGGGAACTATGATGGTTCCTCTTCTTTTTATATCAACATGATGCTGTTGCCTCCATAGAAATAACGAAAAGAGATAGAATAACATCGATGAAATTTCCTTTGTACCATCCGTGTTGTAATTACTGGTGGCCGTATACCAATTTGAATTTTAAAGATTTAAAATTTCGCGTTATATATGGAAGTCCATTGTTCCCCGTAATAAAAGTCGTAATTCAAATCTCGAGATCTATTGTTAATTTTTGAAAATTTGGGACTTCAGGTAATGTCTTTTTATCAATTCGGCATAATTATCAAAATTATTAGAACTATTCAGATGATACCATAACGAAAAATAAGTTTGTGTTTTATGATTTGACGAGAATAATATTCGTATTCATTGCTTTCTCGTGATCAACTAAGCACATATGTAAAATCATATTGAAGATTTTGAGATTGATGTTGATATAAATGAAGACAATGACATTGACGAAAGTACTTTTGATTCTCGTAATGAACATGTATGTTTTGAAATGGAAATTCCTTATGATATTTCTGTTTGAACGAACATGAACAATTTTACAAATTATTACAAATTGTTTCTACTATGAACAATGTTCTCCAGATAAGCTCTCAGCTTTCTGATGAAACAGAGATCATCACTGCATTGAATAATATCACCACTTCACTGCTTTGTCGTAAATATCAAAAGAAACTTGAAAGAGTTGCCTTGACATAATGGAATTGAAAATGTATTCTATGTATAAAATGTATATTCTGACTGCCTAAAATTGGAGAAAAATACTTCAACTTCTTTTTCTGGAAGGTTTCCGTAAAAGTATGCCAAATATTTTTATAATCTGGTTTAACAGAAACATAACTTTCTACGAAAAAACGAATTCAGTTCCGATTTTCTGAAAAAAGTAGCTTTTAGAAGCCCTAATAAGGATAACATGTTTGTTTTTATGAATAAACTTGTTAAGTATACTCGTTTTTGATTTAGATTTTTCGGTTTTTACTTCAAATTTTACCGAGTAGTTAAAAAATAATAAACATTGCATATTATTGTTATTATTATTATTGTTATAAACATATTTATACAGGTTGACCACAAAGGAGAATGAGGCGAGGCAACACGCATGGATTCTCATTGTTTGAAAATTGAATGGAAATTTGAAAAGAGCTAAAGTGAGCTAAAGTTTGATGTTATTCTATCTCTTTTTATATTTCTATGTTGCCTCATATGTTCGATTCACTCAAATACAAAATATTCCATGCCCATTTTATCACAATGGTTTTTTTAAGAAATAAAATACAATACCAAAAACAAAGGTTAGGTAAATTAGGTTAATTAGTCGATTTCAATAACAGTTTTTTCTTCATTTGTATATTTTCGTTACTTTGTTCTTCTTGGCCCTTCTTTTGTTCTTGTTCAGTTTGTGTTTGCTCTGGCTGCACTTGTTCTTCTTCATACAATTTGATTTCAATTACATTTTCGTACTACCGCAAAAAGCACCTGATAAGAATTGGCAAGTAGCTGTTTGGTAAAAAGAAAAAAAAAAAAAAAAAAAAAAAAAAAAGCGGCAAAAAAGTGAAGTCGGCAAATATTTTAGTCGGCAAAAAATATTAGTCACCTAGCCAAAACTTAGTCACTTTTTGCCGACCCTTTTTTTAACGATAAGGTACACAGATATACAGTGTGTCCAAGAGAATTTCGGTCTGAGATTTGAACAAGCTATAACTTTTCACACATATATCAGATTTTAGTGATTTTTACACCATTCAATAGGATTTCCTTCAAGGATTTTAAATACGTATATTTTAAATAATATAGTCCAAAACCTTTCTAGTAAATAGGATTCTTTAAACTGTCACGGTCATTAATTCCTTAAAGCTTGGTTTCCACTATGAGTTAACTTGAGTTAACTTACGCTAGAATTCGTGGTTTAGAAAATTAACTCAAGTGGAAACATCTTCAGAACCAGCTCAAAAATTTTAACTCACGTTTTTTATCAAATTAAACCATGAGTTAACTTGATCTTGGAAACAAAACTTTTCGTTTCCAAGATCAAGTTAACTCATGGTTTAGAAAAACATCAAAGGATTCCGACTACTTGCAGCATGTTTCTGAAGTGTCGAAGAAAATGTTTTCAATGAATACGTTAACTTTACGAATGTAGTGAGCGTAGTGGAGCATAAATATGGTCACTATTTTAGCTTTGATTGAGTTAAGTGAAAACGTGAAGGTATATCCTTGTTTATACGAAAAACGACTAAGGCATACAAAGAGAAAGACGTTGTACAGAACTCATGGAAAGAAGTTGCAGAATCTTTTGACTTTGTTGAAGATGGCGTGTACCTTGCGCGTTTTATTTACTGCAGTTCTTTCTAATACATCATCAGAGCTACTGTTGTCATTGAACATCAATAGCTCACGTGTTCGTAGTGGGAACTATGCATACTTAATTAGGTTTATGTAAACAAAAAATTAACTCATGGTTTAGAAAGATAAACCAGCTCAAGTTAACTCATAGTGGAAACCAAGCTTAATGGTTAATAAAAGTAAGTTTTCACGTGCAATTACTCTTTTGTTTATTACGAACATGTCGTGGTGTTATTGAACACACTAAGGGGGTGTTTATATGGAGGTGAGCTGGCCCGGTTAGCCTTTATATAGAAGCGGGCTGCCTCACCTTTGTATTTTTTGTTTATCAAATAATATGCGCATGCTATAACATTAGCCCGCTCAGCCGGGCTAGCCCGGTTGTGGATGTTTATATGGAACATTTTCATCCCACTGAAGCGAGATCTCGGCAAATTGAACCGAGATCTCGCTTAGGCGGGCTGGCTCGGTTTTCATATAAACACATTCGAATAAAAACATATATTTCTTAATGTAAGTGAGATCTCGGCTAAGCGAGCCAGCCCGTTTAACCGGGCCAGCTCGCTTCCATATAAACACCCCCTAAAATTAATATCTCATCACAAACTTAAAAATTGTGAGACGGGGGTTTCTACAAAACTGTACATCTGTACATCATATGAGCAATCTTTCGTTGCTACAAAAAGTTTTCTCCACTGAGATCCAGAGTCCATCCCTGGTATATCAGAGTTGAGAAGTAAAATTGTTGACGCAGCAAATAATCTTAAACAAAATCAAAATTTTATTCGTCGCTCTTTATGAAATGACAGCAAGAGCAAATTGCTGTGTCCAGAGAAACGGGGGACATGTTGAGACAGCTTAAAGTTTTGTTTTTAATGACTCTTGTGTTTTACAGCCACTTGACTTGGTATTGTTTTTGATAATGACCTTTGATAGCTGTTATTGAGAGATATGTTAATTAACCATTAAGAAGATAATTGGATTTTTTTATGGTAAAATCCTTAATTGTTTCCAAAATAAAAGGTTTTGGAGAACAAAATTTATACTGTACAGTGTGTCCGGCAAAAATGTATCGGCTTGTAAAACATAAATTAGCATTTTCACGATTTTTTATAGAAATTTTACTACAGTGTGTCCACCAAAAACTTTGATTTTCTTTGTTATTTCTTTTGAGCTTTAAAGTACCGGAACGTCTTTTTACAATGGAAGGTTGTTATTATTATTTTTATTATTTATTTGCAATAAAAAAGCTTATTGTCAGAAAAAGATACATTTGATGAAAATAAAACTTTAAAGTAAATTTGTCAAGTTTTTTTGGGGGAATAATTTTCACCAAAAGAATCAATTTTTTGTTATAAAATAAAGAGAACAGTATTAAAAATAAAACAAGATTCGCAAAAATGCGACTATATATTTCCCCAAAGTTGCAAACATTTTACCAATTATTGTGTGTACATTGATAACCATGAGAAAAATGTATCGTTAAATAATTACAGTATAACTACCATCGACCTGATACTCAGGTTGAATTTAATGCCACAAAAAAACTTACTTTGAAGTTATTATGAAATGAAATTGTTCACGGTCAAATGATAAGGTTTCTCTTAAAATTTTTTGCTGAGGAGTTAAAAAGTGACTGAGAAGTTACTATGGACACGTAGCTAAAAATTAGAAGACCTAAATGCGACTAATATTTTCCCTTAAACAACTGCATATCAACAAACTCATCAATGTGTAAGACAATTTCATCTTAATATAAGATGTATGATCTTTATTGTTGCAGAAGCTTGACAAGTTTCCTATTTGTAACTCAAATAAAACAAGAAATGCTTTGCATATTTACAAATCGCGTTATTATTTACAAGTCTTCCTGACTTGAAGATCAACATAAAAAAATAATATTAAAGGATGATGCGTATGCACGTAACTTATTCTAATGTTACTCTGAACATTCTGAATTTTTGAATTCGATATTTTGATGCCAATCTTCCTGACAAACTTCCAAAATCACAACCGCGAAAAGGAAAACATAGATTTGATGATGCAAAATGCACCCATACCGAAATCAACATAACTGAAATCAGATATTTGTGCTTTAGTTTGATTATAAGTTATAAGTTATAAGGTATAAGTTACCAGTTATTTGACAATATGGCATGTACCATGTTTTGTATTTACAAACATTCTTGACCTGAATTGATATATTCAAGACCAGTATTATATCAAAACTCTTTATACAAAATTCGAAAAAAGATTGAATTATTTATGACATTAATCTAATATCATATATATACACTCCACGGCATTGTGAAACTTTGTATACATATGAACTAATGGTGTAATGTATATAATGACGTAAAATTCATCTGAAAGACCTAAAACATCATTTCTTTGGGGACGAATAATATAAATATTAAAATAATATTAATTCTGGTCTTTCAGATATAAGAGTGATTATGAATTACGTAAATCATATGCTTTAAATATTTGATAAATGTATGTATAGATCTCCCTAATTCCTACATTGTAAACATAAAAAGTTAACCATCACGAACAAAACATGATCCAAACTTACACAAATCTGCACCAAAAATATATAACTGAAAGCAGAAATATGTGTTAAATGCAGATTGTGCAATGTTTTGAATTTGTAGTTGCCATGGTGCATGGTGAGAAGGAAGGCTGTTCGTAGTAATTAGTAAAAGTTAAAAACTAATATCATCGATAAAAGGTTAATTAAAACAAAAAGTATAAATTATACTGCGGGCTAACCAAATCAAATGATGGCATACAAATTCATTTAAATAGCTAGAGAAACATCAAATATAAGTGATGCAGTAGACAGACAATCTCGATGTTGGAGCTGAGAAGGACATTGAGCTGAGCTGTGTTAATCCAGGAGGGCTTAAAAAGCAATACAACCCACACGTGTACAAAACAAACACTCAGACATTTATAAAAGAAAACAAAAGCAAGAATAAAAATATAACGAAAGCTTATCTCTTTCACTCTGTTTACAAAATATTGAGAACTTCTTTACGATCTTTTTCATCTTTAATTTCTTTTAAATCCAAGAAACTTTGAAATCTAAAGTGGGTTACTGCGCTGGCACCTCGAAGACGTGCACGGTACGAATTTTTCGCTTCATGTGTTGATTTCATGTAAACGTATGCACGAAGTATACATTTTTTGGCTTCACGACGACGACGATCGGTTTGCATTCCAAACACCTCGCGTATCCGCGATTTGAATTATCTTACAACATCATACAATCAAATTTGTATACAGGTTTTCTGTACAAAAGAAGAAAAGAAAATTGTTAAACCTAATTTTGATACCACAGTTTACTTTGGGGTAGACATATAAGCAAATAACTATCAAAAGTAATCAAAATCTCTACTAACAAATATTACGTGTAACATTTCAAATTAGGACAGAATAGTTATTTTTTAAAAAAAGATGGCCTTAGAGTGCGTTTACATGAGAGCCGTAGTGACCTCAAACCTAGTTTGAAATTTTTAGCTGTTTGAAATCGCCATTCTGTTTAAATACATGAGAAATTTCGATACGGTCTTGGAGAGTTTTGTCGAGTAAAAATCGAAACAATAGATTTACTAGTTTCTAGCTCTCTATACGAGTGCGTTTTTACACGAGAGCTATACTGAACTCGCACCGGTTTGGGATTTCAATACGGGTAGAAATATTTTCTATGCACGATGGAATAAATTTAGCACATTCTATATTTTTATTTCATGTGTCAGCAAAATTTAATTAACATGCACATGCTTGTTAACAGATTTTATGATAAAACAATGAAATGTAAAAACTTTCACACCTTTCCAAGCTGTATCGAAATTTCAAACCTACTTCTTAAGTAGGTTTGAAATCATCACGGGTAAAATTTCAGTACAGCCGTTATCATGTAAACATCGCTAAAGGTTTGACCAGGAACCGTAGTGAAATAATTACCCATATCGAAACTCGTAACGGGAGGATTGAAATTTCAAACCGGTTTGAGTTCACTAAGGCTCTCATGTAAACGCACTCTTAAAGTGGCAATTTATAAAACTAAATTCAAGTATTCAGAATAACAGAAATATTTATTTTGTGTTTATTTTGGGGTAAAAATGACCTTCATATATAAATCCCAAATGGAAAAAAAAAACTTTGGTAGTATATCCATAACCAAATCACTACATAGCTGAAAGTAGAAGTTTGTGCTCCGTCTTGATTTAAATTACAGACTCTCATTTGTGTTGTGTTTTGAATTACGTTCGTTGTTCGTACAGGAAAATTGACAGTACATATATTAAATTTTGCAGTATAAAATATGATATACAGTATCAAAACAGTATACGTGATCATGGAATTCATCCATAGTAAACTATGTTTCCGTTGTTGGATTAAATGACTATATAATACGTTTTAAAATATTATACGTAATAGGTTTTCTGTACTTCTTGTTGCATATACGACATCATGTTTTTACTAGCTATTTTTGTATGTACTTTTTGAAACTGGTTGAACTGATCGTTCTCCCCACATGAAAAGGGTTTCCTTTGCTTTATGGCTGGTACATCGTGCGTGCTTTCAGATCAGTTGAGCTCTACATTATATCAGGATGTAAAATAAAAATAAATCTTCAGCCTGGCTATTGATAATGAATTTTCACCTTTGCACTGAAACCACAGCTTCAATGGTTTGCTGTTCGAAGCATACTAATTACCAATCATCATAACAATGTTATCAACAAAAACAAAACATCATTGCATTGATACATCAATTTGTTCTGGTTTTACTCGTTCATTCAAAAGTTTTTACAAAGCTTTTTAAGACAACACTGAACTAAAACGATTCATTTCCATCATTTAACGTTTCATCTATTGAATCATTTTAAGAGCTAGCAGTAAAAATCAAAAATCTTCCACTCATCTGCACTGACTGAAAAAAATAGCGTGCTGTAGACTAGCCTCTATTCTTATCTACTTTGGCGGCTAGGCGAAAATTCAATACCGAACCGCGGCTATAAAAGTGAACTCAGCAGAAGAAGAAGAAGAAGGAAAAAGCCGATTTTAACATTATATTTCGCCCTACGGGGAAATATATAAAAATCATGTATTAACACTATCTCCCAAAAGGAAAAAAAATGCATTATTGAGAAATTCTTCTGTTAACTACCTACGATTGTAAAAAAACGTTCCTGTAATTTCAATCTTAAAAGAAATAACAAAGAAAGTCAAAGTTCTCGTAAAATTTCTATAAAAAGTCGTGAGAATGTTAATTTATGTTTTACGAGCCGATACATTTTTGGTGGACACACTGAAGAACTTAGATTTGCTTTGTTATTTCTTATGAGATTGAAACTACCGGAACGTTTTTTAACAATGGAAGGTAGTTAACAGAAGAATTTCTCAGCAAAGCATTTCTTTTTACTTTTGGGAGATTATTAACGTATTAACTTATGAATATTTTATTATTAATACTGCTATGTTTATTTCATAACAAAACCTTGATTGTTTTGGTGATAATTATTCCCTCTGCAAAACTTGATTTTACTTTAAAGTTTTTTTTTTATCATCAAATGTATCTTTTTGTGACAATAAGCTTTTTTATAGCAAATATTATATTCACAATGTTATCGACTTTTAAGAATTTAATGAACCAATCGTTTTTCTTCAATATCTTTTCGAAGAACAAATAATTTGGCAAACATTTTATATAAATGGATAGGGCATGAAAAGCTCTTTTTTGTGATTTAAAATTCACAATATTTTATAGGACATGTAATGAAAAACACGCCTTGAAAGTTGGTGGATAAATCTTTTTGATACACACGGTAGAATAACATCGATGAAATTTCCTTTGTACCATCCGTGTTTGTAATTACTGGTGGCCGTATACAAAGTTGAATAAAAATTTAAATTTTCGCGCTATATATTTATTGTTCCTCGTAATAGAAGTCGTAATTCAGATCTCTGTTGTTTATTATTACAAAATATGTGACTTCAGGTTATGTCTTTTTATCAATTCTGCATAATTATCAAAATTATTAGAATTATTTAGATGATAGAATTACGAAAGATAAGTTGGTGTTTTATGATTTGACGAGAATAATATTCGTACTCAAAGCAAACATGTAAAATCCTATTAAAGATTTTTAGATTGATTATGTTGATATTATATAAATGAAGAAAATGACATTGACGAAAGTACATTTGATTCTCGTAATGAACATGTATGTTTTGAAATGGAAATTCCTGATAATATTTCTGTTTGAACGAACATAAACAATGTTATAAATTATTATAAACTGTTTGATCCTTAAAAATGTTCTCCGGATAAGTTGTAAGCTTTGTGAATGAAACAGAGATCATGACTGTAGTGAATGATACTACCACTTCACAAAGAGTTGCCTTGAGACAGTTAATGGCATTCGACATATCTGCAAATTCATGTATATTCTGGCTTCTTAAAATTGGAGAAAAATACTTTAACTTCTTTTTCTGGAAGGATTTCCGTAAAAGTTTGCCAAAAAATATCTTTAAAATCTGATTAGGCAGCAACATAACTTTTTATATATTCTCACTCAATCTCTACACAACAGACGTGCGCTATTATTCGATATCGGAGATTTTGATTAGTTAGATTTATTTTTTCGGTGTGATAATTATTCGCCGACAATTAAGAAAGTGTAAACGATGTTTATAACCATAATTGAGAGGACGCAAATTAATTTCGGTCCGATACTTACAGCACGACATTCTATATCCCTTAGGAGTTTGTACTAATGAAAACAACTTGAAAATGCTATTAGTTCGTAAGATAATGAAACAAACGCCGAGTATGTAAAGTGAAAAATGGAAAATATCTTTTTCATCTTAACAGAAAAACGAAACAACGAATTCAGTTGCGATTTTCTGAAAAAAGTAGCTTTTAGAAACCGAAATAAGGATAGCCTGTTTGGTTATAGAAATAAACTTGTTAAGTGTACTCGCTTTTTATTTGAAATTTTCGGTTTTCATTTCACGTTTTACCGAGTATTCAAAAAATAATGATTATTGCATAAAGGAGAATGAGGCGAGGCAACACGCATGGATCCGTATTGTTTGAAAATTGAATAGAAAATTGAATAGAGCTGAAGTTTGTTGTTACTCTATCTCTTTTCGTGTTTCTATGCAATAAAAGATAGGTAACAAAAGTTTATCAAGTTTAATAGTGCGTTACGAATAATGCTGAACGTAATCATTCGGAGGGTGAGTACAAACTAGATCAAAGCGAATATATTTGAAAGAAGCATGATTTATTACAAGGGAATTCCAGTCCGTAGCATTTATTTTTTAATTGCATCGGTAATATTTATATATTTTACATTCACGTTGTTTGATAAGCTTGGAGATGTAACAGAGGTTATCCAGGTTAACCTAAGACGATACCATTACGATAAAAAATCCGTTGCGGAATACTTAAATGACTTAAGAAAAGCACGTTTCGATGAAACTTTGCAAAGAAACGAAAATCATTTACACGAAAAATGGATTGTGTTAACAAGTGTTAATCCTCCAACTGAAGATATCAAAAAATTATCAAAAATCGAAGGTTGGGTTGTTCTAGTTGTTGGTGATACCAAATCTCCACCGAATTGGAGGTAAGGGTTCTTTCATCATACATACACGTTTTTTTATGGTAGAATCTAAAGCAATTTTTCACATTGTATTATTTGTGAAGGAATGGATATTATTCAAATAGGTCACTTAAAAGTGGGTGTACTTTTAGTTTTTAGTTGTGTATGTGTGTAGCATGTCAGTTAATTGGTGGATACACACTGTACATTATAATTTAAATGATCAGTTTAAAGTTTTTTTTATATAAAAAAAAGATGATACATAATCATCATAATCGTCGATGTTGCCCACAGGGACTTTATTTCTATTTAATTCACTATCACGTTTTCTTTTATTTAAAAAAAAACTTAAACTGATCTTTTAAATGATAATGTACAGTGTGTCTCAGAATGTTTTATTTAATTCTCTCCATTATCTTAATTCTCCTTTAAAGTTAATCACGTGACAGTTTTGCGTGTTAAAACGCATCATCTCCCTATTACCGAATCTTCGTAGAAGCCAAATAAAAGTGAAATCCAATCATCGCAATGCTAAGACGCTTTAAGTCCAAGGTGATAAGATAAAAAACCGAAATCTATATCCTTGCACTGAACTTTATTCAAATTCCTAAGGACAGCTTTATACAGCCGCATAATCGCCGCGTCGAATTAAACTTTTTATTAAATGCGACGTAAATTCGACTGTATAAAGTGAAAAATTAATTAAGTGCGACATAATGAATTAAGTTCAGCAGAGTTTGTCGAATAAAACGGCAATCTTCGACATAAATTCGGCATCACTTTATACAGCCGCATAATCGTCGAATTTAATAACAGCTTGATTGAACTTCGTGAAAAAAAGTGCATGAAAGTAGTGGACAGCGTGTAAGAAACACACGATGATAAATTTATTCGACATTTATGCGGCCGTCTAAAGTCATGTCGAATTTGATATGCTGCAACAAAACCTGTATAAATTGACTGTCGCATTTTTGTCGAATTTTACCCGAATTAAAGTAATTTAATTCGACACGGCGATTATGCGACTGTATAAAGCTGTCCTAAGATTATTTTCCGTAATAAAGGGAGAAAGTAGGACTGTATTTTCGATAAGATATGGGAACATTGAAAAAATAGCTACGTAAGTATGATTTTCCGATCTTTGACCCCTTCCCCACGTTCGTTTATAGCAATGACATTGACGCACTTCTTCCAGTCTTCGATGCTTTTTGACTTTTTCCTTTTAATGAAGAAACAGAAAAAAGAATTTTTATAGAAGAGTTTACAAACGAATAGAAGTGAGCCATCGTATGCGTATATTCAGTTTGAAACTACCTATTAATTTAATATAATTTTAAATTTAAAATTTTAATTTAAAATAATTTTAGATATTTTAAATATATTATAATATTATATTATAATAGTTATTAATGTTGAGTTTTTCTACCATATTCGAGTAAGACAAAGTCGCACTATCAAAGCGTTGCTATTATGGTCTCCGTGTTTTAAACAAATAATATGAAGTATGATATCAAAACTAGTGTCGCATATGAATAATAATGCTTTGGTCTTTATGAAGGCCGCGCGTTTCCGTAAAAGCAAAATAAACCTAAGAAAAGGAAAGATGAAACATAGACAAGGAAAAGAAGATTTGGTGGATTCTCTACATAGTTTTTTTTCCAACTGAAAAGTGACATTAATGATCGGTTTATAATTCATTGAAAATTGGATTGTTATCAAAATACCTTGCAGCGTCACAAACATCGGTACAGTTAAAACGCAATAAATTGGCTTTTCGTGGAATATAATATCTAACCTTGTTATTTGTAATCTTCTTTCATTTCTTTGTTGGCTATATACACTTCCTTTATGTATTAAGACTATATTAAAAAGCTAGCTTAAGCAAATAGTTACTTCGAATGATTTTTATGACGTCGTGATTATACCGGGTGGGCCAGAAAAAACGGCCCTAAAATTAAAAATAAAAATTCCCTACTGAAAAGAAAAAATCAAATCTCATTTTTCTCTATACTGAAACTGACATGTAATTTGTGATAGTTTAAGAAAATTTTTTCTTGTTAGGTTACAGATATTTTCGTGGACCACTGCAAATTTTGATTGTACGAAAATCATAAAAAAAACTGACGTCGGAAATCTTATATACACCCTCTATTCTAAAGAGGTTTCTGTTTTGTTTATACTTATATATATAAATGTTAGGGGCGTTTTTTTTTGGCCCACCCGGTAAAACTAGAAAGTGGTTCTCATTATAAATGTCCCCGAAATACACTGAGAATACGCAGACCTAAGGTGGGCAAGTTTTACAATACAACAAACAGTATAAACAAAGTGTAAATTAGTATAAACCCCCTTGTTATTCCAGTAAAAAATCAGTGAATTGAATGAAATTTTTATGTTTATATCTATTTTCAAATGGTTTTTCTTTCGAACGTTTATTTCGTTTATAAGTGTGAATGGTTCATTAACGACCTTAGAGTACACAGAAACACAGTTACATGTCATCTAAAGTCTTTGAAAGGAGTAATCAGTTAAAGTGAACTTAGAAACGCAAGTTTCTTTTTTATATATTGCGTTATTAAGATTACTTAACAGTTGGTGGCTATTTAAAATTAATTAAAAATCAGTAAATTGAAGTTTGCAAAATTGATGTATTTGTATCCATAGTAACTTAATTTACGCATGTGTAATAATTTCACTTTTACTTTTTACTTTTACTTTTTACTTTAAAAAAAATTGGTCGGTGTTAATTCCCATCTACAGTAACAACATATGTTATATATGTCATATTACATCCTTTGATGAAACAGTAGTGATCGCTGAGTTTAGACAAACTATAGAAAGCACATCTGTGATAGGATGAGTACGCTTACTGCTAGTGTTTGATTCTAGGAAAATATCCGGACAGCTGTTTTTCCTGTCAGAAACTTCCCCGAAAACAATAGCCCGACTTCCCTGGGTTACACTTCCCTGGGTTATTGTCCTCGGGAAAACGGCCATCGAGCTACTATCTGGATACTGGGCGAGACGATTGTCATTACAGGGTGAAAAACGGGATAATTATGTCTCTGTTGTCAGTAATAAAGGAAAATCTTGTTGAACGTTCAATTAAAGTAATATTTCATTTGATTTTCATTTGATAATGCTGATATTCATATGACCATAAGAGCCATCCAAAATCTATTCTGAGCCGACGATTTTGTGTTTGTTGTTTTTTATCATTTTTGCCTCTGTATAAAGTATCATCTTTTTCAGGTGGTCAAACTGCATCTACTTAAATGTGAAAGATCAACTCAAGTTAGGCTATGAAACCACAAAATTACTCAAGTTCAAATCATATGCAAGAAAGAATATCGGGTTCCTTTATGCTATCCAACACGGCGGAAAGATAATCTACGAAACGGATGATGACAACAGTCCGATATCTGGCAAAATAGATTTCGATCCGGAATTAAAACAGAACTATCTAATGAGTGCAAATCAAAAGAGTCCAGTTGTGAATCCCTATTCTCACTTTGGTCAAAGCTCAGTGTGGCCACGTGGTTATCCTCTGGACAAAATAAGTGATATACCTTCGCATCAATATCAGCAATGTTCTTTTAACAATGCTTTGGTTCAACAGGGCGTCGTAAATGGTGACCCAGATGTTGATGCTATTTATAGATTGACACGAAAAGACATTAATGTGAACTTGAACATAAGTTTCGATTCTGCAATATCGCCATTGTTGTTGCCCAAAGGTGTAATGTCTCCATATAACTCTCAAAATACATTGCATCTATACAATGCATTCTGGGGTTTGCTATTACCACAGACCGTTGCATTCCGCGTATGTGATATATGGAGGGGTTATTGGGCACAGAGATTGTTATGGGAAATTAATGGCCATTTGGCATTTTTTCCTCCAAATGCCTTTACAGTGCGAAATGCCCACGATTATTTGAAAGATTTTATAGACGAGAAGCAGATGTACCATCAATCAGGACATCTAGTAAGGTTTCTTGTAAATTGGAAGCCAACGACTAAAGATTTCTTTGAGCGCGTTTTGGAGTTGAGTTATGCAATGGCAGAAAATGAATTCTGGGGTGATGAAGATGTTGAACTAACGAAAGCCTGGTTAATTGATTTGATTCGAATTGGTTATAGAATGACTGAAACAAATAAGAAGGAAGATTGTTCGAGTAAAATAGTAACAATGACTCCAAATGAACAACCCAGTTCTTACCTGGGATCTAATAAATCTCTGAAAAAACTTTTTGATAGGAGATAATCTTATTTAAGAAGTATGGAGAACTCGATCAGTTATTGCTTAAGAAGTATGGAACTCAATCAGTTATTGCGTTTGGCAGCTGTATTAAGGACATGGATAGCTTTGTTCTAATCACTTTCACTCTTAATAGCAATTCATGTTAGAATGTGTGACGCTCACTTGGGTCTGTTTTTTTTTTATTAATTGTCGGACAGAAAGATCGATACCTGATTCGATAGTGATTGAAAATTACTGATAAGAGAATAACTGATGTTTAATGCGTTAACGAGTCGGTTAAGTCTATTTTGTTTGATACCTATTACAGGGAAAAAGTATTTGGAGTTTTCTTTTCATGTCGGACGGAATCGATAAAATTATCATTTTAAATTTTTGAATTCCATACTTGATTCTATCAAAACGGGACGCAGTTAGAAGGAAAGAGAAATATATGCTTATTGCTGGAGTACTGTATTTTGAACAATAATTCAAATATCTTTAGTTTGACATTGCCCGGTTCTACATCGAGTTAAAATAATAACACTATTAAACGTCAGACGGAACGTCTAGTATATTATCGGACTTATATTTGTTTTTTGCTTCAAATTCTATCAAAAACGTGATTAATCGTTTGAATAGACTATGCAGTAGATTATGTCAAATTGCACGAAAGCAGTCTAGTCCTTCCGTTCGACAAAAAAATTGCTAGCAAATATTAGTATCTGTAAACTAAAGAAAACGTGCTTGAAATTATGAAAGCCTAACCAAATCATGTTTGTCATAAATAGTGTTATACAAGTTAACCATCTACTTTCAATAAATGGTTGTTATAGATGGGACAAATGCCGTGGCAGCGTTGTCAAAATCCCTTGGGATGTAGACAACAATCTGATCGGACTTGACCTATCGGAAAACCACGTTTTTCAGGATTCCACCTACACCGTTCCATCGGCCCCTTGCCGTGGTGTCTTTCATTGTAAAACCACAAAGCTTCTTTCTCTGAAAAAAGGGTACCAGATAGTATTTTGAAAATAAAATTTGAACAGAAATGTGCACTCCTTCTAAACGACGGTACTTCTTTCCTGTCTTCGACGATTTTGAGTTTTCAGTAACGATGACGATCCAAGGTAAACATTTTTACCTCGTACACGTTTTTTTTTATAAGAAACACGTTTATAAGCAACACTAGTAAATTTTCTCAAAAAGTTAAGCAACAGTACTACAGGGATCTTACATAAATTTGCAACATGAAATTTTGAAATAATGCAGCACTAGCATAGCTACAGCACATTTCTTAAAATTGCCACACTAGGTGGTTACACTAGGTTGCAGTACTGTGTCCTTCACTTTGTACTTAAATACTTAAGCTTACACAAAGGTATTCAAGACTGGAAATACATATTTTTTCAATTAATTCTTAACAACAAATTAAGCAACATTACTACTAAAAAATGGTCATTTTTTAAGTAACATTACTACTAAGGTCTGACCTTGGTTGCTTATAAAAAAAAAACGTGTATAACTTCCAGAACAATATACGCAAAACCTGTGTCGAATGTGGGTGACGAATAGAGTGTGCCCAAGCTGTAAAGCTCGAAAAACGGATCGTTTCGGAACGATCGACTGTCTCTGAGACATTTCTAAGAAACTCTCTAAACGTCTCTAAGAATTTGATGAGTTCATAACTGCATTTCACCAATAAATATTGGTCCAAAGTTTTCGTCACCCTAACGCCTGTATCGCGGGACCCCAAAAAAATGTTAGTTATCCCTATTGGTTCCTGATATTTCCCCAAGAACATCGTGTTCGATCGGGGATGCAATGCAATGGTTCCCACTGTGTGATGATGAAAAAAAAAAACAAAAAAAAAACCTAAGGGACTGATTACATGATCCCGGTTAGCCGGGATGAAATTTCATCCCGCCTATCCGAGATCTCGGCTATCAAGAGCCGGGATCTCGGTAAGGCAGGATGAAATTTTCCCATGAAATCGCTTCGTCCCGGTCAACCGGGACAAGTTTGAGGTTTGAGCATGCGTAGTTTGTCAAAAATTCAAAACACAAAGGGTTAGTTTTGTCCCGTCTCGCCTAAGCGGGATGAAAATTTTGCATGTAACACCGAGTTGAAATTTCATCCCAGCTAAGCGGGATCATGTAATCAGCCCCTAACTAACGATTACCTGGGATCCACCAAAAAGAGAACAAAAGAATGAAAAACCTTTTTCCAATGTTATTAAAACGTGTAATTCGAATAAAAGTTCGATTGTAAGATTGTGGTTTTTGACACAATATGCAACACGATGGCTTCATTTTTTTATTGTCGGACGGAAGAAAAAACTGTGGGGAAAAAAATCGATCTTAAGAGAAATCTCGCGCAAAGTAGACAGAATAAATGATGGGTTCTTTTTCCCTAATGATTGCTTCGATATTTCCCGTTCAAATGTTGAGCTATATACGTTTTGTTAAAATAAAAATCAAACTTTGTTTTTTCTAAAAAATCTAGAATTCCATTTTATCTACAATAGTCAGGGCGTTGACGACAAAAAAAGTTGGACTTGATGTGGAGAAAATAAAAACTATTGAAATGGGTTCAGCACTTTATTTTCACACTAGAAAGTTTTACTGGAACTTCTGAAAACGATTAAGGGCCCTTTCCAGAAACATTTTTGGTCCTGATGACATCGTTCATAGGAAAAAATTTAATGTCGGATTTGCAAAAAAAAATGTTTGCACCAATCGAAAGATCGTTTAAATTGGAACAAAAAATGTAAAAAGGTCACGTCATTTTTTTCAACCGCAAAGAAGTTATAGGGTTGATGACGTCGCTACCCAATCTATAGCAACAATATTATAAAATTCGGATTTTAAGGTATAGTTTGTTCACTACATTCATTGAATGCTTCGGTGACCTTTCAAATTTTAATGATCGCTATCATAAATAAAGCTAACTCTTATGTCTGAACTTTAGAATTTTCAGGAGGTTGGATACACACATCGTAGATAATTTATGAATACTAAAACATCGTGCGTATAAGTTGTTTTGATGAAATTATAAGAACAATAGGCTTTCGTTGAAATGTGAGTAATACATTTTAAATTACAGTGTGCATGGTGCGTTACGCCGTTCTTCCACAATAGAGAGCTTACGCAACTGCGATTCTACGGCGGATAGTAGTTATGTTGTTATGGTAACTTTATAATATCTGCTTGCTGCCTCCGTCTAAGAAGAATAAGAACAATAGGCTTTCGTTGAAATGTGAGTAATACATTCAATGTAACACTTATTTCAAGAGAACAAGGTTTCTTAAAGGACACAATATAACAATTTTGGAAAAAAATAATCTTTGTTCAACTTTTCTATAGAACCATATGTTCAACCCCCGTTTTAAAACATGGTCGTATTTTTTATGTTTTATATTTTTTGATTTATCAATCGAAAGATCTTTTAAAATAGAACAAAAATTATGTCTGAAAATTTAGTCTCGAGGTATTTTAGGTCCTTAAAAATTTTGATGACGTCATAGAAGAGGACTAGAAAAAATCTTGCAAATAAATTTAATTTGCGAATTTTCGACTATTTGTGACATGTAACCCCTCAATTTTGGTCAGAATTTGATTTCTGATCTTTTCCACATAAGTAAATTCACTGAGCAAAAAATGCTGACTCAGCAGTTTCATTTCTTTTCATAAAAAAGTGTTTTCACTTGGGCATTTTGATAATATATGTTGAATGATTAAATGTGGAGATAAAATAAAGTTTGAATTTTCAGGCATATGTTTTCATACAATTTTGAATGAATTTGGTGAACAGATTGTAAAGAATCACACCGTTCAAAAGGTCTCTTAATTTGGAACAAAAAATGTAAAAAGGTTATGTCGTTTTTTCAACCGTCAAGAAGTTATATGATCTAAATGCAATTGATGACGTCATAACCTTACATATAGCAAAGAATTTGAAACAATTGCATCGATCAAAAGGATCTTTTGGTTTAGAACAAAAAATATGAAAAGGTCGCAGCATTTTTTTCAATTGTTAAAAAGTTAGGAGACTGTAAACAACAGATGACGTCATAGCCCAGTCTTTCTTATAACTTCTATAGAACTATTAAGAAATGTAGACTTAAGAAAAGTATTGATAAAATTACAGTTTCATAAGTTCACACTTTATTCAAGATCATTTTCAGATTCAGAAGAATCGGAGGAAGAACTATGCGGGGATCTTGAATCGTCTTGGTCATTCAGATTTTCGAATTTATTACAGCCGCACAAATCTCTGCACGGTAGGCCATGCGATTTACAAACGCAATTTCGGGTTTTGCATGAACCATTGCAATTACAAGAGATCAGCTGCAAAACTTTTTCTGGTGCAGCTTTACCCAGCATCCAGTCAGCCAGCAAAACATCATCATCGATAGACCATCCGTATCCAGCAGTTTTTCCCATCCACCACCTTTTCGCGATTTTCTTGAATAACATATACAACACTCTGCATCAGCAATGATCTTCCCTAAAGCACAGAAATTGGATTTCGTATTATCGTTACAGAAAATCGTATCTAGTTTTAATGTTACAATTTAACAAAAAGAGTCGGCTCGACCGCCCGCCGCCCGTTACGTCAATGAAATATTTTCTTTGTATATCTAAAAATAACATGCATTATGTTATAGCGGTGCTGCCTTCGCCGGTGCGGTTTTACCTCAATTTAGCTTCAGAGCAAGCGAGAATGGAATCAGGCTAGTCAAACATAAACAAATAAACATCTACCACGTTCGTTTCACGGCGGACATTTAAGTTTGCGGACGCGCTAAGGTGCTTCCGTGAAATTTGGTTAAAATCCAAATGGCGGTTAAAGTGGCGCAAATTTTTAACGGGCGCGTGGAGAGGATGCTTCTACTTTCGTGGCATAATTTATGCGTATTTTTACTGAAATATTCGTTTCCAGGCTTTTATAGTAAAGCATGGTCATGGAACTTCTTTGATGTTTGTTTACATTTGGACGAAATGTTGGGAAAAAATAGAAAATGCATCAAATATGTGATATTGATGGAATCCTGAAGGGGTTAGAGGCAAATTGGAATTTTAAAGACATCTAAAGTTTTCCCAGTGTCAAATAAAATGGAAAAGGGCAGAGCACATACAGGAGAAGAAACTACAAAAAACCGCATTGACCTGTATTTTTTCTTTTAAAAGTTATTTCCCTTCAAACACCAGGAAGGTTTTGGAATGTCCCACAAACAAAAAAATTGCAGAGTCTCTAAAACAGAGTAAATGAATCTGTCATCAAGACAAAAGTGTGCACACCAGTAAGTTTTCTACTTCATCCATCTAGTTTTCAGTTGTTTTTTTTATATTTTAAGTCTTGGGGGAGCATCCCAATATAATGTCAACACGTGCTTCCAACTCTTGAAAGGTTTGCTTTTATACGAAAAAACATTGTTGATGGATGTTGTTAAATTCTGGGTGAATTGATTCCCTACCCTGTTCACCACACATTCCATACATTCTCCTTTCCAGTATTGCAAATCCCACACCACATGGTCCTCCAACCTCTGTTCTTTTGGTTTGACAGAGTGTTAGCAAGACATTTTGATCAAAAATATCAAAATTAACAACAATAGTGTCCTTATAAAAAATTTCAATAACATATATGTGAGTTATTCTCATTATTGTTTTAGATACGTGGCAAGACAAACTCCATTAACAAACCCATTAACAGCACAGAGTATTTCACACATTGCCAAACATGATTAGTCGAATCCTTTTGTTTTGGAAAATGAGTAACAGGAAATAACAAGAATATTTATTTCAATTTCATAATACATGTTTTTTTTTATAAGCATAACACTTATAAGCATATACAGGCTCAGATTTGCTGATTTTTTAAGCATAATAAGCATATAGCAAGCCTGAAATATATTGCTAAAGTAGTCTAAATATGCGGTCATTTTTTTCGATTTCCCCAAAAAGAATTTACTCCATTGCTTGAATGTCTGAAAGAAGACAATTCCACTGTTTTTAACATTTTCCCGAGCTTTCGAATCGAATGTGCACTGTTTCCCAAACCTTAGCTCACCTTAGAAAAAGTAGAAAATTTAAGCATATTATAAGCATATGCTAAGCCTTGATTCATTGAGGTCTTGATGTATAAAAAAAATCCAATACTGAAAGTTTCTAGTATTAAGCCTCTAGTTTCATATAAACTGGCTTCTTATAAAAAGGAATATGCGTAACATGGTAATCTATATGCAATATATATGCCTTCTCTGTTTAAAGTATTAAGATATTCATTTTATTGCTTATAAATGACTGAGTATGTGCTTTGGTTGGTGTATAAAGTATATAAAATTTGGCCAGGATCAAATTAACAATCGCTATGCGCCAAATTAAATCCCCACCAATTTTTTTGTTTTTTGTTACTTGTTGCGGATACCTTAAGGGAAGAAATTGTTTGCGGAAGAAATTTGAACTTTTTTTTGCGGAATTTATTTTTGCGGATTTCGCTCAAATCCGCAAAAATTAATTCTGCAAAAATGAATAAATATTGGTCATCCACAAAAATAAATTCTGCAAAATTTTCTAAATTTTTCATCTGCAAGGAAAAAAGTTGAGGTTATTGAACATCTAAGGACTTATTATTACTCTTCGTAAATAACAATACAAGCAGTATCTGCACTTGCACTATAATACGTATAACTGATATTATAACTGATGAAAAATAGATGTTATTCCATAAATCTGCTCTTTCAGACACTGAATTAGGTGTTTCCCTATTTTCAATTTTATTAAATTTATTGCATTCGCAAAAATTAAGGTCGCAAAATCTCTTTTGAAGTCGTCATCCGCAAAAATTTCTTCCGCAAAATATGGCATTTTTGGGTCATTTATCCCCAAAAGTATATTCCGCAAATATTTCTTCCGCAAACAATTTCTTCCTTTAAGGTACATTAAAATGTATGTAACCACCTGTTATGCAAAAGAACGATATTGTATTAGTGTGTTATATTTTATGCAAAATTTTGTATATATGTAAATATTCTGTAGATATGTATATAAATATTCTGTGGTTTTAACATCTGCTAGAAAGCTGAACTGCTATTAGATTTCTTTTGCAAAACATGGAAGGAAACCCCTTCTGCTTGTTTTGTGATGTGTCGTATCATTATTTGAAAAGAGTTGGAACAATTATGCCTTAGGTTTTTCACCCTAGCTTCATTCCTTGTGATGGAATTTTTCTTTCCATTCAGAGAATTGGAATAATTTGTTGCAGTTTGAACAAATTAGCTTCAAACACTCTACCAACTTTTTTACATTCTCCAAACAGACTGCACACATATGTCAGTAAAATTATAGGCCACCCTTAAAAAAAAAAAAAAACAGGCAGCATTGATTCTGCAGATTATTGAGGGATTACCATGGAAAGTCACTGGGTCGTTTGGCAGCTTTTTCCTACATATTCTGCATGTTTTTGCAGGTTATCTTCATGTGAGGCATCGGCCATGATGGATTTTGAGGTTCCTCAAAAATATTTGATTTTCTTCAAAACAAAAAAATACTGGACAATGATTCCAACACTAATACTTAGAGGGAGGGTTCAAGCAAATGTGTAAATGATAGGTTTTACTGTGAAAACTTTAGAAAAGGTGTATTTCAACTTCAAAGTTGAAGCTTTATTTGACAATAAAGTTTGCTGATACTTTCCCGCGAAAAACAAAGTTCTCGTCAGAAAATCGAAAAACTTTTCCTTAACCATAATCCTTGGTTACCTACCTTTCAATTGTATTGCATTACATTCCAGTATACGCAGTATTTTCCCCAATTTAGACGAAAAATTTGGGGTTGGTGTGAGGACTTCGAGAGCTTGCCTCTTCGTATTTTTTGCGAGATTTATCTGACGCATGCGCATTTTCGAATGTTTTCCTATGTCCGCCTTGCACTGCAGAGTGAACGAACGTGCTACAGATCGACGAAATAAGTGAACAAAAAGTATTCATAATGCAATGCAATGTCTTTTGACATTCCAAAACATTCATAAACTTGCATAAACTTGCCACTTGTTTAAATGTACAAGTAAAAAATCTACGAAAGTAAAAAACATCCATGTAACAAAAAATACCATGATTATAAACTAACCTGGACTAACTAACCTGGAACAACGAATTCGGTTCCGATTTTTTGAAAAAATAGCTTTTAGAAGCCTTAATAAGGATGGCATGTTTGGTTATAAAAATAAACTTGTTAAGTATACTCGTTTTTGATTTAAAATTTTCGGTTTTTACTTCAAATTTTACTGCAGTTAAAGGATAGTAAACATTGCATAACGGAGAATGAGGCGAGGCAACACGCATGGATTCTCATTGTTTGAAAATTGAATAGAAATTTGAATAGAGCTAAAGTGAGCTAAAGTTATTCATTCGAACCGCATCATTTTAGAAACTTTTAAGGCCTTTTGAAATTTATGATTACACGGGAATTTATGATTACAAGGAAGCATTACAAATCAGGCCCATAGCCTGAAGGTGATTCTTAAAAATGTTATTTTTTGACGAATTTGGGCCTTGTGATTCTTTTAAAAGAAACTGTACCGATTTTATCTTGAAAAGTTACGATGTTACGTAAATGGCAATAAATCGTGCAACCTTTGTTTAATAGAGAAAATTCACAGTATTACGTCAAAACTGAATCTCTTGAACAAAAGATCCGAACTCGTTTCTACATGTCGGCATGTCAACAAATAGAGACCTTACGAAAGTACGACAGCAACGAACACGATGACATACAAGATATTCATATTCAAGGAATCACAAAACGACAGAGTACACTTGGGTTAAAAAGTTTGTTTATAATGTTTATGAAGTTTGTTTCTTGAACTTAGAGAGACAGAATCATGAAGGAACCAATGAAAATTTATCCAAAGTACTGCTGTTCTCACTTCTTCGTTTTCAGTACAACTTCAAAATATTACTATTCACGTTGCGTGTAGAACGTGCAAATCTCATAATGATATTAGTAAAATTAAAAACATTTCCCAATAGTAGTGTGAAATAGACTTCCATTCTAAAGCAAATCTATGTAGTAATGTGAATCTTTTGTTTGCCTCACGTCGTCGTCCACGCTGCCGTCGTAATTTTGTAAGGTCCTTAATATCTTTTAAAGAACTTTAAATCGATCCTACCCGACCGAAAACTTTAAGTTATTGCTACAAGAGGAAAGAAAGCCATGCAAGTGTGGCAAACGGTCACCGTGAGTGTCGAGGTAACCTGAGGAAATAGCTCTTCCAACCAAATATTCTAACCAAACCATGGAACTAGGAATGTTGGTGCTTCGCAGCACATGACTCCTGAAAATAAAAGCGTGGACAACTACTCCAGTTTTGAAACGTCATTGAAACTGAAATTTGGCAATGGCAATGTACGTTGGATTGTTTTGAACAGTAATAAAAAAGTAATAAAAAAAATAACATCGTGTTAAAATAAGTACAAAACAAACTGTTTTCTCTACCATAACATACGGAAAAAGGAGTTGCTGTTAAATTCAAAGGCAAAGCATGTGGCATCACCACTGACCCGAAACAGTAAACTATCGGGCATAAATATAATCAGTGGGAAATTTCAAATTAATTTGCGTTTCTTGAGACACAAACGTCAGTTACGATAAAAGAACACTGTTTCTTTAACCATGTTTAGGTACCTACCATATGACTCTCATACCTTCTGTATGATTATAAGACATGATTAACACTTGAATTTTCGATGCATTTGCACTTTTACTATTACGATCCGCACTAGAACAGACTTTACCAGCGCAGCAAAAGTAAAATAGCATGATCAACATGATTAAGGACAAGGATAATTATTCTATTGATAACCCACTATTACAAAACAGATTAATTATGCCATATAATTTAAAAAACAGAAAAAACACTACAACATCAGGAAAATTCAGTTTTATATTTTCACCCTATCACATTCTCTTACAAACATGTCTCATCTTTGGCTGTAATAGTTTTATTGGAAGATAATAAGACATCGTCAACATTTGAATTCTCGTTGGTGTTTGAAGCTTTACTTTTACCTTCATCTTTCAAACACACTCTATCAATGTAATAATAGAAAATTACCATCAAAATCGACCATACCAGAAATATGAAACAAGACACGCGATAAAAATTTCGACCTCCGTAATTTTGATAGAAATAACCTCCAAGCATATTACCAACAACTGTGGTCAAACCGAAATGAAGAACGTTTAGAATGGAGAACATTGTAGCGACAATTTCCTTCGGACTTATCATATGGACATGTTGAATGGCAGCTGCCCAAAGAAGAGCAAACCCAAATGCATGTAATGATTGTATCGGCAGATTCAACCAGGGATTTTCAATGAATGACATCAACAGAAATCGAACAAAGTAAGAGAAAACCCCAATAATTATGCAAGGAATTGTCCCACCAATAATCTTAATCAGTTTGCTTGCCAAAGGAAAGACAACTAATTCGCCCAAGCTTGAGACAACGATTGAAAGTCCCATTATCGTGTTTGATGCATTTAATTCGTCTTGCAAGAATAAAAATGAGAACCCGTAATAGAAAGAGCTTGCAAGCCCAGCAAAGAAAACGCTGATTAGAAACATGAAATTTGGTAGTTTTGTACATGTATGTAACGTTAGTTTTAATAGATTTTCTTCTTCATTAGATTTTTCTTTTCTGTCAACCCATTTCCCTCGATTTATGGATATGGTTCCAAGTGGCATGATTATGATTGTCGCAGGAAGAAAAACTAGAAATATTCCTGCATAATTGGAAAGCAGTTCTTCTCGGTAATTATCAGCAACTAATCCAGCAACAAAATTACCAATCCCAAAACCGATTGAACCAAATACTCTTTGCAAACCAAATGTGGTTTTTCGCTCGTTACTTGATACGGCGTTCATTATGATGGAATCTTGATATCCAAACAAAGGCAAATCGAAACATGCGGATCCAATAAACATTGTCAACATAACATACATCAGTTTCAATTGCAACCACTGTTCGTTATTTCTCTCTATATTTGAATTGGAACTTGTATAATTCGTTGACCAATTTCCACTACCTAATGAACTTTGGTTGTCCTTTGTTTTTAATAGATCTCCAGCGACACTTCTCGCTATCCATGGAACTGGAAACATGAGCATTACAGAACCGAAACACAACAATATCCAAATCAATTTTCTTCTACCAGTATAGTCAATGATGATACCCCAAATTGGACCAGCAAAAAACGATGCAAGTGTTCTTAAACCAGAAATTAAACCAGCTTGAGATGCTGTCAGACCAATTGAGGTGAAAAATACATTATAGTATGGCATAACACTTCCAAACATTATAAATGCAAAGAAGTATTGTAATTTGCAATTAACCATTTGGTAATCTATGAAGGATTTCTTCTTTGAAACAATTTCCATATTTTGAGACTGGTGCTGTAAGTAGACAATGTTTAAAGTAAATATACAATATTTAAAGTAGCAGAAACGTCTAATTATCAGCTGCTGAAACATACAAAAACTTTTACTGTACGTACAATGTGTTTACCAGTTTGATGAGTAAAATCAAGATTTTGAACAAACTTATACAGTACTGTAGAGAAAGAAATTTTATCGAATTGTAAATAAACTTAAGCATATGCTAATGTGCACTATATAAAGTCTTAATCTTAAAGCACTATTTGTGTACAAGATGAAGTTTACGAAATACCACCATCGTTGCGAAACAGATTTGAACACGTTAATCTTTTCTTATTTTGATCTTGTTACACCTATAATGTAAGATATTTTTGAAGCTAATCTTCTTCAATAATTTTATAATACAATCCTTGTATACTAAATTAAACTCCTTTTAAGTGGGTTTTTAAATTGTGAAATGCAAGTACAGTCGACTCTTGATATCTCGAATACTCAATATCTCGAACTTTTTCCCGGTCCCCTGAGAGTTCGAGATATCGAGACTTGACTGTATTCCGATTTGTGAATAGAATTTCATTTTTTCTGCAATGGCATTGTTAGTGATTAACACGCATGAAACCTTTTAGAAACAAGACATTGGCAAAAAAATGTAAAAAATAATCTCTCATAAAACCTCTTGGAAACGTATCAAACATCGTACACGATAGGAAAAGTTAACCTTTTAATTTATATATGAAACTATGACTTTAACAATTTTTTGCCTTTTTGTTGATTAAGTATAATCATTTAAGGGCTCAGCGTACCTTTCAAAAGTGAAAAAAAATTTTTTAAATTTTTTTGACCGATGTAATCATTAGGTTATAATTTAACTAACTTTGAATTTGTAGGGGAAAACATTGCATTTTGAGAAAGTTATGGGCACTTTTTGTTATTCAACAATTTTAACTTTATGACAACCTTTAAGGATAGTCCATACCCTCCGAGGTGAATTTTTTTGAAAAAAGTTTTTTTTCAATATTTCCTTTCAATTTTTTATTTAAAAACAGATTCTGCAAAGAATCAACGTTTTTATAGGGTCATGAACAAAAAGCTTTATATTTTTGGAAGTAACGAGTTTTAAAAAAAACTGTGGCAAACTTTTTTCGACAAATGATCATGGATTTCAAAAGTGCAATTTAGTGTAATGGAGGGGAAATGGAACTTTTTAATTCAATGCGTTCTAAATTTTACTTTTTTTCTTCTAATTCCTGTCCTTTTCATTTTTAATAAACAAAATATGGCTCATTAGACAGATAATTAAATAAGGATTCAGAAAATATATACTTTTGATAAGAAAAAATCGACACATTTCAAATTATCAGGGAAAAACTGAAATCATGCTTAGGAGGGTATGGACTATCCTTAATATTATTTGTTATTATACTCAAAAGGTGTTTTAAACTACCAGCTCACTTTGTGAATTTATTAAAGGCTTTCATATTGTCGTGTATGTGATGAAAATTTATTGGTGTACTACCTTCTATGAGCTCCATTTTCCCAGCAAATGGCTCATTTCCTTTAAAACTTCGCACAGCGGTAGATGAAAGCCTGTTAACGAAGTGTGCACGCGATTTGAGAGAAAATTCCTGATTGGCTCAAAATCCGTGATTGTTTTCAACTACCCAATAACGCAAAAGTATGGAAAAAACAAAAAACTGTTTTTCTCCTGAACAAAGGCATTAATTGAGGTTCGCGGGCACACTTTGTTTCCACTAATTGTGAGGAATCGTCACAACTAAAGAAACATTAAAAAAACCCTTTTTCTTCGAAAGTTGGAGCTCAAAGAAGCAAACAAAAGTCCGTATTTTTTATCGTTTTTACAGACGAATTTCTTCCTTATTATTTATGTAAATATATCATTTTATACATCGTTAGAAAAACAGTTTATTGCTCTACACCAATTCACGAAATATTTTTACTGAAAACATAACGATAAAAAGAAATAACGGAAAAAGTTATGCAATGCATATGTGAGTAAAACGTACGCTGAGCCCTTAATCACTTTCATCTTTTTTCTTACCTCAATTATTTCAAAGGATTTACCCATTCTATTTACAAAGTTACCAAGGGATTATGTTGTTTATGTATCTGATAGGGTTCTTGATTTTAAATGAAGCAACATATATACGCAATATTATTGATGCAACAATTTCCCTTTATATTCTAATTTGTTTATGAGATTAATGGATAACAAAAGTAATTAAACTTTTCGGTAACTCTTTTTTGATTTGGACAAAAAAAGCAAACAGACATCAGAGTAACAAACAACATTTGATACTGACTTATGTTCGATAATCTGAAAAGACAACAAAAGTTTCCAATAAATGCAAAGCTAGGGGACCCATTAAGATCAGAGGAAAGTCAGGGGTTACTGTAATGTCTTATGAATCGGAAGAGAACAAAATAAACAGAAGAAGAATGAAATAACTTGCTTCTATTTACTGTACGTAATGTTTCATAGAAAATTCAAATGATGTTCACTGCAAAGAGATTCTTTGATATTCTCGTGGTATACGATCAGATGATCAAATATTAAATCATTGAGACAAAAAGTAAGGATAATCGTGACAAACATTCCATACGTCTTTTATCAAAATCTTTTCAACTTCATCAATCATAAATAAATTTTCAGTCGGATATAGGTTATATAGTAATTGCAGTAATTACAATATTGTAGTAAGTTTCTTGATTGCAGTAATCACGATATTTATAGTAATTACTATAGTAACTATTGTACTAAGTCGTTCATTGAAAATTCAGGTCAACACATCCATTGCGGAAGATTTCCAGATATCCTAAGTCAGCTTCAGACAAGCTAATGGTTATCCAATCTGTGTCATGTTCATCTTTCTATCACTCCATTTGCCAAATGCAAGTTCATTCAATCGGTTGTAATAAGTAGCAGCAATTTACTGTCTTTTGGATAATCGTTTTGTATCTTATGAGCAAAGTTCATCTGTCAATTAGAAATAATCCAAAGTCAATCAAATGTGACAACTGTCTATTGTGTGAATTCGAAATATAACGATGTTAATGAATTACACTATTCCAACATCAAATCAGATTCTTATGGAGACTTGCTTTGTATTATTTATACAGAACCTTTTCCTTTTAATTCCAAAACGTTTCTGTAGCAAGGGAAAAAGTCAGTGTTTTCAAGATGAAAGATACTTCTATGATTTCAATTTTGATACAGTGGAATCTCTCTATCTCGACTACCCTCTATCTCGAATATCTCTCTATCTCGAACAAATATCTGGGACCTTTGAACAGCTAACTTGAAGAGCTAACTTTCTTTATCTCGAACATTCTCTATCTCGAACAAATGTTTCGGTCCCTTGCGAGTTCGAGATAGAGAGATTCCACTGTAGTTTGTACGAAATTTACAAAGCACAAAAATTTAATTATACTAGTCGCCAAGGCGGCGTCGCTCGCCGCCCATGTCCACCTTCAGCCCGCGTTGGGTTCACGAAAAAGGGAATTTGACAATGGAAAGTGTCACCATCTTGTAGAGCTCGAAATTCTGAGCAAGAAAATGTAAGAGAAGAGAATACAATGATCGTATGTCTATGACGCACCGTTCGGAGATATCGTAGATCAAATGTTTTGATGATGTCAGAGAGCCCCATCCCCAAAAATTTTGCCTAAATTTTTTCGTCGTCTCATGACCAATATCGAAGACCCCCAAAAATGTCAATTATCGGTATTGGTTACCGAGATAATTTTCCCCAAATGTTGCATTCGATTAGGATCTCAATACAATGGCTTCACCCTGACGTCGCACAGAATAAAATAAAATAATCACTCTCACAACTCAATCTACCATTATGCGTGACAGAAAAACAGACAGACAAACAAACAGAGAATCGGCTATTAATATATAGACTGATGTTCATGGAATTGTTGAAATAAAATGTAATAGCTCGCCTCTTTATCAGCATTTAAAGCATTTAATGAGGGAATTAAGCGACAACTTCAAAAAGCAATTGGAATATATAAACCGCTTAAGAAGATCGCACGTCGGAAAAAGTTGAAATGGTTGGATCATGTTACGAGAAAATCAGGTACTCATGTACACACAATCATTCATGATACAGTAAGAAAGGTACGAGAACAAGGACGGAGGTGAAAAATACATAAAGGCATAGCACTTCCTGTCATAATGAATACAAAGAGGTATTGTAGTTTTCAATTGACCTTTTTCCATTCTAAGTAGGATTTCTTCTTTGAAAAGACGAAAATTATGTAACACAATGTTAATAGTAATTTCATTTGACTGTCTTACCTGCTTCGAAAACAACAATCTCATTCTTTGGATGTTCCTTGGCATGTTATCGTCCCGGAAAATACCAATACGAGAATATCATCAACTAAATTTGACATCTGAATGGATATAAAACTTTTTAATTGAATTAGTTGCTCTATATTTTATAGTTTTTAATAATTCAATTATTTTTTAACTGACGTCAAATATAGTCTGTTTAAAAATAAAGTGCACACTTTTAAGATTTGCTTGCCATTTGCTCAATACTGAATTAATTTTAACAAATTTGGTTTTCACATCTATTCACATTACTGCGCACTGAAAAATAAAAATCTAAATTTTTATAACCAATTTTTGGATTTCTGCGAAAGCAAGAAATACTTTAAAACCGGCTTTGTTTTTCTTTTTTTTTTTTTTTTCTGCTGTCCAAACCTTTTGTATATTTCGTGCGTGCGTTTAAATGACACTAAAACACCGTGCAATGCATGTCATGTCTCCCAGCGAAGAAACCCTTTTAGATTTACAAAAGTTTCTTTGATTAATATTAAATGGATTTTAAAAGAAGAAATAAATATTTTAAGATGAAAAAAGAAAATCTGTAGAAGAAACTTTGAATTATCTTGGAATGTGATCATTCTGAAGTTCTCAACGTTTTGTAAACAGAAGGGTGAAAAAGGTATACATTTTATTGTTTTTAAGTGAAAACACAAACATCTTCGTTTGTTTTGGTATATGGGTTGTTACTCTTTTTAAGCTTTGGATACAGAAGCTCAGCTCTTCAGCTCCAACATCAAAAATGTGTGTCTACTCTGCACCACTTACTTTTAATGTTTGATGTTAATGTTTTAATGTTTTTAATGTTTCAATGTTAGATCAATTTTCAAGTTAAACTCCCAATGCCCCTTATTACAAATGGCTTTCCTAATCACAATAGCAAATTAAAACTTGTTCCAACTGTCTGTAAATTCAAAACACTGCACATCATGTAACAATACAAAACTGTCCTTTCAGCATATATATAAGTATATACTTTTAATGATCAAAATTTTTGTTTAATTTTTTTTGTTTGGCATCTTGAGAATTTTGTTCCTAATTAAGAACATTGGCAGTAGTGTTTAAAAAATATGATTTACATACGTAATCACTGTGATATCTGAAAAGATCAATATAAGCTCAATATCATTTCGTACCCCCAAAGTAAAGGATGTTTTATGTCATTCAGATCAATTAAGTTTATCGGTGTTGTATATGTACATTATTGTTTCATATAGTGTCAATTGCACTTTTGCAATGTCCTGAGGTGCATACCAAATCAGAAATGCAATGTTATGTTTTAAAAATCATTCAACCGGTTTTTCCAATTTCTTAAAGAATTTTTATGAACAGGATACGAATGTTAACGTAGATCAAGAACATTTGTAAATGCATGCCGTATTGTTAATCAAACTAAAACAGAAATTTCTGATTTCGGTTATATGTTGATTTTGGTCTATGTGGATGTGATTTGCATGACCAAAATTTGCTTGCTTTTTTGTGCCACTAGGAAAATTAACCCATTAACATTAAGTATCAAATACAGAACTTTGAGAGTTTATGAGTCAATATATCCTTAATATTATTTCGTACTAACAAAATAAAGAATATTTTATTTCATTCAGATGTAATCCAGTTTATTGGCTGTGTATACATTATAAGTCTCACATAGTGCCAATTATCTTTTGATAAATGTCCTGAGGAGTACATTAGAAATGTAATGTTTTATTTTGCAAATCATGTAACCTTTTTCAAATTTCAAGTATGTCATGTGGTCTTTTATTTTTCATACTTCAGCATATTTCGCAGAAATCCTTTTGCCTGTTAAGGCATCTTGTCTACTCTTATATTCATCTTTTGTGTTCAGATCTGGCTTAATGTCTTTTATACAAAGTGCTTCGAGCGCCATTAAATGATATTCTGATTTATTAGATTTCGCAATTACTTTAACGTTGTCCATTGTAAGATATACATTACATGTATGGAAATGTTTTCCCACCGGAGTTTTAATTCCTTTGTGCTCTCGAATACGGGTCAGCAAATGTCTGGTCGTTTGTCCGACATAGCACGACTGACAGCGTGAACAATTAATTTGATACACTAACCCGCTCTTAATAGCTTTTTCGATTGGTTGTTTCAAAGACGGTAAAACTGTATATAACTGTATATATTTCCTTATATTCTATTCTCTAAATGGACAAATCTTTACAATTTGTATAACCCAGCAGTCTTTTTAGAGGAGACCATGAAAAATCTCATTGCTGTTGTAGACTTCGCGACAAGGTGTTTCATTGCAGGATAGTAACTCATAAATGTCCAATCTATGACTATTTTAGACTTTTTCTTTGCTCACTTTCCTCGATATTCCTCTACTCACAAACAGGTTATATAAATATTTGAAATATTTGTTTCGTACTAATCACTATTCCAGGGAGGTCGATGGGGCCAGGTGTCTTCTACTTGGAAACTTGTACTGGCTTTTAGAAGAAGGATAATGAAGAATCGATGTGGGCATTACTCTTCGAATTTCAGTGATGAGGTTGAGTTCTAACTTTTCTTTTAAAACCACCTGATTCATGAACGTAAAGAATGTTACATAAGACAGACGTATTATTTACCAAAAAACAAAATTAGCAGGGTTGCAAGGAGAGCGCGCTGGCTCACTTTAGGGATTGAAATAGTCTTAAGACAATTCCGTATCGATACGCAACTTATTGCACACCCTACATATTGATAGCTCGTTTCCAGTAAATAAAAATATTTTTTCAGTGAATTCAGCAATAAGTTTCATAAGTTACCGCGTAAAATAAGCGCCATGTTGTCTACATTGACTTTTGGAGACGTTCGCATTTCAGTGCATTTGATTATGGCTTAAAATACTGTACACAATTGGATTGCTAATTAATTGATATATCAAACTTTGTTTTAAGTTCATTTGTAATGTTGATAAGCGATTGTTAGATAGCATTTTTCTTTCCAAGATTGTTTTATTCTAGCAAAATCTTTTGCAGAAGTATATATACTGTTAAGGAAATTGTATCAAGACGGTTTGTTACTTTAACTATGGGGGTTAAAACTTTCATAGCTGAAGTATCTATCCAAAAACGAGACAGTCGCTCACTTTTGATAAAGTTTTGACTTCCCTATTAGGGAGATTCGTAAACTCGACGAGCCTGTTACACGAAAAAAATCAATTACTTGTGAGAATTATTTTAAAACTGTTCTACTAAAATGGTACTTCAGAGATTTAAAGCCTTTTGTTGCATCAAAAGAAACATCATTATTTTGCACGCTTCTTTGAAGCGTACAGTGTGTCCACGAGAAAATGGGCACTTAACTTTCAATAAGCATATCTTTTGTTTTTCGTGCTTGTTTTTTTCAATTTTTATATTAACAAAAAGAAAATTTTTTGGTCTTTCTAGATATATGACCTTTTTTTATAGAAAACCCAATTTTTGGGGAAATATAATCGATTTTGCCATGAAACCATGACATTAAATCAATAATGATCAATTAACGCTTGCTTGAATAGCATGGGAAATCATAAAAAGCTAAGATATTGCAATAAAGCTGTGTTTATACAAGGAAAATTTTACGTTTCTACAAGCTTGAAACATGAAAGTTTCATTTCTAAAACTCTTTTACAAAGATTTAAAATCTTTAAATCGTGCTTTTTGATGGTGGATTTCTACCCAGAAACTGTGTTTAATAGCCTGACTAACAGCTACATAACTTTTTGTCTCATGAAACTTTCTTCTTATGATTAAATGAATTTCATAAAAAGTTTGTATTCTCGCTTATAAAGATTTTGGCTATGCGTTGGGAATATGAAATTATTAAATCATAATAAAAAATGGTAAGTTTACACAATGAAAAAAAGTTTGTGTCTTTTTAAAAAATTTCGTGACAAAATTAGCACAACACCACCAACAGCGGTTGTTTCAACGAAACAAAAGGTTAATTGCTCGTTAAAAGTCTGTTTTATTGATCATTACAAAATTAACAAGATGCCCTACCGGGCAGAAGGATTTCTGCAAGCTTTGCTGCTGAAAATGCCACAAAAATGCAACACTAGCACACTAGTCCTGCAAAACTGAGACAGTCACATCATTCAGCTCGAGAAGCATCAGCATTAAATAAACAAAAATATTAATGCGACTGACAATGTTCGTCAAGAAAGTCAGCCTACCATAACATAAAAAAGGGGCTTTTCTTTATGCTATCGCGGAGATCATTTATGAAGATCTGTTTTTTTGTACGAATAAGCTGAATGATTGTTACTGGATATTTGCCACCCACGTACTCCAAAAAAATGCATCGACACAATACGAAACTTTAATTTAACCACATTAAATATAACGAATCCTATAAAAAGATTGTGTATACTGGCGGTAACCAACATATCGTTTGAGCAGCACACACTAATATATAAAGTTTCTATATTGATCTCCTCGGAATGAAAAATATAAATATCACAATAATAATTACTTAGAAATTAAAGAAATTAAAGCAGAAATCCAAAAACAACAGAAAAACAAAGACGATCGTAAAGTATTTCTTGCTTACGCAGAAATCCAACAACCGTATCGAAACAAAAAAATACTTAATATTCTTTACAGTAAAAATTTTTATAAATAACAACTTATATTTTTGGAATGCTCAAAAAATCCTCTTTCTAACGGTATAAAAACCGCATTGTATTGTTGAAAATTCGAGAAGTTATTTGTGTTTTAAACAAGTTGCCCACTTTCTGGTGGACACACTGTAGATGTGAAATTTCTAATGACTTTGTAGGGAAAAATTCACAAACAACTCTACTAAAGTGTAGTTTATATGGTCGAACTTTTGCCTTGTCTAATGTAAATCAAATGACCGGTACTTATGAAAACTCTTGGAATATTAAGTAAAAATATTGACATTGTCTAATCGCAGGTCAATTGATTTACATTAGACCAGGCGAAAGTTCGACTGTATAAACTACCTCTAAGTTGTATACAATTCCCCACAAATCTATAGAAAAATAGGTTCGTGTAAACGGAACATGTTTTTTCCGAATCCCGCTAATGGTTACCTTGAAACTAAAATGTGAGAGATCATAACGGACGACTTCATATGTGATTTCTTGTTGCATAAAATACTATGATCTAAATAACACTTCGATAAATGTCGAATGCGTTTGAACAAAACACATCAAGCTGAAGCCAGTCTAAATGATTAAATAAGCAATGGCGGATCTAGAGGTAACTCGCAATTTATGTAGTGTTAGCAATTTAAACATAAAAGAAACACGTTCAAAGTCCTATTGGTAACATTAATTGAATTCACAAATAATGTTAATGCGCTTCTCCACAAGTTGCAATTACCCTCTGCATCCGCCGCTGATAAGGCTCGGAAAATTTGCAGAAGCTCCATCAGGGAATTTCCAACTGAAACCTAAGTAAGTTCTATACTGCTTCCAAATAATAACAACATGGTGGTAACCGTAGCAATATTAAAATCTTTTTCAAGTATAGATCAGCAAATGTTTTTAAATGCTCCTAATGAAGAAGGCAACTGTTGATATGTCAAGAACAAAAAAAGTCAAAACTTTATCAAAAGCTTCAATTTCTCTGCTACTATCAATGGACTAACATAAAGTGTAGGAATTTGGACTAGTTTAATGCATTTATTTTGACGCAATTAAGAATTTTTGTTTCTGGCGTAAAATCACAGAGGAATCTCCGTGTCAGAAGAAAAATTGTCACTAAGACGTTCTTTTGTGGCTACCCAATCTCACTATTCGCTGAACAATTAAGTTTTATGCTCCTTTAAGAAGCCTGTAACCTCCTTAAGCCTTTTTTTCACTTCATTTAAATCTGCTGGTTTACGTAATAGAGCACCGTTATCAATCTAACATTTCAGAATTACGTTTAATACCTTTTCATTTGCACTTGTACAGAGCTTTACCAAAAAGTTTTGAATAATGGTACATGGGATAATACGAGTTTATATGTAGTAGTACAAATTAAAACTATAAAGAAACATGTACTCACATTAAATAACATTCCATATTGACCTTCACTTCAACAGAAATTTTAAAAAACTCGAATCACTTGCATCACAACCATTTGAAATTGAGAAGTACATATTTCAAAACGCAAAGGAATAATCGCTCTTATCTTGTATATGTTTTAAGTCATCGAAAAATGTTTGTCAAACTAATTCTTATATTCATAGGCGTATTCAGGCTCAGTCAAAAAAGTGGAGAAGTCCATTGTAACGATGTTTTTTTCAGGCAATTAGGTTACTGGCTCGTTTGTCTATTCTACTATAAATGACATAACTTATCTCAGCAAATCTTGACGAAAGTCGAACTCTGATGTTTACTAAGAGCATTCGTACATTCATATCTGCCGTTCTGAGACGCCCACATAATTGCATTATATCCGTAGTTGTCCAGGATATCAGCATCGCAATTACATTCAAGTAAACACCTTACACATTTAACATAGCCCTTCATTGATGCAAATATAAGTGGAGTTTTTCCGTCCACAGCCTTGATATTGATATCGCAGTCATTTTCAATTAACAACCTCACACATTCAACATGGCCAAACATCGATGCACATATAAGTGCAGTATTTCCAAAAATATTCTTGATATCGACATCGCAGTTATTTTCAAGAAACAACTTCACAGCATCCACATTTCCGCATTTTGAAGCTTCAAGTAGAGACCCCACATCATCAAGTATACTAATGACATCAAAACTCGTTCCTTCCAATATTAATTTCAGTAAATCCCATTGCTTGTTTTTAACAGCTGCCATCAGTACCTGACGTTCTTCTGGTGAAGCCTTCAACGCTGTCTCCACTTTATTTTTGTGTTTTCCATTCCGTATAACTGAAGGAAATCAGTAGGAATATTCAAATTAGTAATATTGCGCAATACCCTTTTTATTTTTCTGTATAAATCTATGTTTTCGTTGTTTTACCTTCGGAATTGTATTTTCGTTTGATGCTTTGCATGAATGTTTGAAGGTCACTGTAAGAAAGATCATAGCTTTATTCAAGTTCTAGGATATAATTGCTTTTAGCGTCAGAATTCTGAATGAAGTTTCTCTTCCATTTTCCAAGAAGTTATTGCAAAGATAGCTGTAAAACACCTAGTGGGTTTCATTTAGTCGTTGAATGGGTGAAAACTTTTGTAATAGCAAGGAAAACGAGCATACATTACTGGGATAATAAAACTTAATAGATTCATTAGACTGAAAGAAATTAGGAAGCTAAAAGGACTGCTTAACCCTCTTCAATTTTATAAAGATAGATCCACCATAAATTGGATTCTTTCCATTTCATATGGAAAACATATGATCATATTTTTAAAGTGTATTTGTCGAATGCATCAAGGATAATACAGAGTCTTCTTCTGTAAACAGGTTAGTAAGGCAGTAAGGGTATGAAGTAAGGGTATCAATTGGTCAACATAACTAATTACGACCACAATAACTTCACAGTAAAATCTCTTTTGTATCTTTCTGAGTTAACGAGAACATCCTAGCGTGTTGTCTCGCTCTATCAAACAGAAATAAAAAACTTTCAATCAGCTTGTGACCTTGTGATGGTTTATTAACATTCTCTATTATACTGATGCTAAACACTTACCTGTAGTTTGTTTCATGCGACATTTCTAAATGCAAAAATATTTTACATTGGAAGTGACTTTTCTGTAACCACCGAAGATAACAGCAAAGCTTCACAAGAATATAAATCAATATTCCAAAAAAAATTCAAAACAGGAAAGCTTTCACTTTAAAATCCATATCAAGATGACAGCAAGGAACTGCGAATACGTACCAAAAATTTCTTTTGAATCAAAATTGCACTCAATAGCATCGTTGCTTTCAATGATGCTATTCCAAAATGATTCTTGTTCCTCCTGCTGACATACGACCAACTTTCCTAAATGGTTTTCAGTTGTACGATCACGAAGGTCCACCTTCAGCAACAGCTCGTTGGAAATTGCTTCCAATCGCTTCAGAAGAAGATTTTGTTTTGATATCAGCAAAAGATTGGAAATCTCGTTTCTATCCTCTAAGATTCCCTTTACCTCATCACATGAATTCGACATTTGCTTTCTTTGTGCAACGAATTGGCTCACGTGTTCGTCGAATTCTTTTAGTATGTTCGATTCTTCTTCATTGAGTTTGGTGAAGTATTTGCTTAGGTTGTTATACTTTCGCAAAAGCAATTCTTCGGTTAGCTCCTTTCTGAACTTCTGCAACTTCTCCGAAACAGAAGCTTCCGACTGTTGAATTTTTTGCGATAATTTTTTCGCTGCTTCTAGTTCAGTGGTTATCTCCGCCTTCAACTTTTGTAAATGAGAATCCAGCTCATTTACTTGATGAATTTTATGCGTTCTGTTTTTACAGTATACGCAGAGAAAATCATTATTGCATTCTTTGCAGATGAATTTGGCAAACACCTTGTGAACTTCACAGATGGGAAGGAAACATTTCTTTTGAGCATTGTATGAAATCTTGATATGATCGTTTGGTTGACATTCATGTTCGTCCAAACATGCTTTACAAAACAATTTTCGACATTGCTTGCAGTAATAAGAAGATGTTGCTTCGTGTGCCTTTTCTCCTTGGCAGTTGATCTTTTCCCTAAAATGGATGTTCTTCCATTTTTAGCTGGTGTTCCAACGATGCTGTATTTTTAAAATCCTGGCTAAGATATCTCAATATTAGTATTATAATGAAATGGAGGTTTTTGGTAAAAAAGCTAAAAGATACTCGGGTCAAATTAGCTGAAAATATTGCGTTAATGACTTTTTCTGGGAAATATATTTTTTGACTCCGTCCAAGGTTCAGGAAGATAATCGGAAATAGCATGTTATCCCAACCTTGAACCCAGGGGACTGTTCTTATGATGATATGAAATTTTCTTACGTTGACTAACCTTTTTGTTTGGGCGTTCATTTTATCTAACAAACGCTTCATGGTAAAATTCACCTGCAAAACATCGTCGATAGTTTGATCCTTTTGAATCTCAGTGACCTTTTCACATTGATTGGGACAACTCAAACTAGCGCTTCCGTCATCATTAAAATAAAGGGGGTCCAACTTGCACTTTTCACACAGAGAATGGCCACAAGGTAATGCCCTGGAATCGATTAAATTTTCCATGCAAATTTCACATTCAAGATCTTCATCCATAGTCGAATTTTTAATACTTGAAATATCAAAATCTTTCCTTCTTGTGAACGTTCGTTTAAAAGCATTTTAAAACTGTTTTTCTTCATCACATGATATTTATGAATAATCTAGCATTATGTATCAAATTACTTCAACCACCATTTCATTCATTTCTCTATGTAAATATTGTTAAAGTTGTCTGGGATAGCGAGGCTCAAATCTATCTTTGGGAGCCGCATTCACATTTAAGTAAATTTCACTAAGTTCATTCATTCTTCCCTTACTTAAGCAGCCTTAAGGCATAGTTAATAAAATAACAAACTTACGTGCAACATTCTTTATTTTGAGTGCACAAACAAATATCAAGTTCATGAGCTAAGCTACTTTTAAAAATCTTTAAGAAATTCAAACAGTTGAAAGATTGAAAGGTTGATGTTATACTAATTACACCAACTGGCCATATTTTTGATTGTGTGTTCGCATACTCAACGCTCTTGATAACAGCGTTTGCATAGCGCGAAGTATTGAACATTGTCATAGTAAACACTCATACTGACAAATTAAGGTGTTCAATCCCACATGATTTAAGCGTGGTTCACACCGGGCGTATATCATATACACCGCGTTTAACTTGATTGCGTTTATTTTAAACGCAAATCAGTACCGAAAGTGAACCACGTTCACACTGACTTTTCTCATATACACCAACATATACACCAAAATAAAAAAAAACAAGAGGAGAAAAGAAAAAATAAAGATGAGCTCTGACAGCGAAGAAGAAAATATTGTTTTGGCTTCAGCAGCCTACCTCTTGTTTGAAGATGATGTGGAAGAAAAAGAAAGTGGACTTTGGGTGTTCAAGGAAGAAACACATTAGGGCAATTTCATACTTTATATCAAGAAATGAGACATGGCGATCGAGAGAGTTTCTACAGGTAATGAGAGACAGGATTTTACATATAGTGGATTCTTCACTGACAACTAACTTCTTAAGGTTATCACTCTACGATTTCATTCTTTTAGGTTTATGAGAATGTCATTCTTCACTCGTTCTTCGTTTGGTTTTCATCTGAAAAAACCTATATAAAAAAAAACAAACATCTGTTCAAAAACTCACCTACGTACGCATGTGTGCTACCTGCTAACTAATCACTTACACACATGCTGCTGCCTGTTCTTTTATTAATCGTTCGATCTTTCTGCAGCTTATCTTTTAAAAACTTCACTGCACTTCTTCTGTATATCTAAATATGATTTTTCATTGTAAACAAATAACTAACTCACTTGCTACCCGTGTTGTTTTATTAATAAGAGTAAAAGTTTAGCAATAAACACGATAATAAAGCGTTTTATAATAATAACAATACCTTCGTGCATACAAACCTGTGTTTCTTCGTCAGTGCTGCCTAAAACAATCAAATTTAAATTGAAATATTCGTATACAAAAAGAAACTTCTTCGCGAAGTTTCTTGCTCACGAAATGATCGTTGACAAATTTCGAACGAAGAAATTGCATTGCTCGCACTCCTCCAAAGACGTTTTTCGGCTGATTTCCACTGCGCAAACCAAAAATAACAAAACGGAGGAGCATATACTAATCGCGGAAAATCAAAAAAAGTGTTCTCGCTCTACGTGGTTTTACGACAAAAAGGGAAAAAATAAGAAGGATTTGACCGTGAAAAAAAAACAAATATGTCACTCTCTAAAATAAAAGTGTGACACACAATCGCGAATTAGTATAATAAGACTAGTATCTTGCGTAAAAGTTTTTTACGGCTTTAATTTCGAAACGGATGTGCAAGAATCCCCCGTTCCCATGTGAGAACCCCGTGACGAAAATTTCAATTACGGAATCTGGGCTGGAAAGTGTACTGACGTTGTAGAGCTTGAAAAACTGATCAAAAAAATGTATGGGATCGTTTCGCTACGATCAACCGCTGCAGAGATATCAGCGATCAAAGATTTTGATGACGTCATAGCCGCAGTACCAAAAAAATTTAGGTCCAAATGTTGCGTCACCCCATCACCCGTATCGCCGACCCTTAAAAACGTCAGTTATTCCTATTGGTTCTCGAGATATTTCCCCAAAAACGTTGCGTTCGATTGGGGATGCAATGCAATGAATCCCCCGTGATAAGGTAAAAGGTAATAAGGTAATCGTCAATTATCAATGGTCTAACGAAAAAATGACCACGATTAAGAAGATTTTGACCGTAAATTTTAAGAAAACACAACACTCTCTAAAATAAAAGTGGGATGCACGATTGCGGATTAGTATAAGTAGACTAGTATCCCGGGTAAAAACTTTTTACCGAACTTAACTTCGAAAACATTAGGTCAAATCCACCATTCCCGTGTACGTACCCCATGACAAAAAAATAAATCATAAATCGCAACTCAAAAACATCCCAGGTGGCGTCGCTCGCCACCCATGTTCAGTATGCGTTGTGTCGCAGAATTTAACTCTTGCAAAAGTTTCTTTTCAAGCATTAATTTTTTAATTAATTTCTTACATTCAGAAAATTTAAAACAGAAACAAATAGCAACATGGCTCAGAATATATATTCATACGCAGAAGAGAAGAAACGTTCATAAAAAAAAGTGCTATATATAACACAGAACTGTTTACCCAGACATACAAAACCAAACATAACAAAATGTTAATTCAAAACAAATTGATACCTTCCAACTTTTTCTTCTGTTCCAAAGTTACTACTGGACTGCAACCATTAATGAATTTTTGAAATGATATAGTCTGTTCTTCCCAAAACCATCAACTTCATGATTAAAACCATGAGTTCCATTTCTTTATGCTTTTTTTATTATTACCTAAAAAATTAGTACTTGGATTGTAATACCGAAAACCTAATCATGCTATAACAATATTGAAGTAAAGAAAAAAACAAAAAGAAAGAAAATTCAAGTACGCATTTATCCTAAAGATAACAATTAAAAACAAAATTTGGTCTATAAAGTCGACCGATACTGTGAGTCAATACGGCTTAACTCAACACTGGAGCTGAACAGAATAAAGACTTTTACCTGGCATACACAACCAAACATCAAATTAGTAAAAATATTTGAAACAACAAAATGCCCTACTTTGACCAAAACCATAATTGAATACCCAGAAGATATTAAAAGCAACAAATAAAAACATAATGCTAAACTTATATACCTAGCAAGTATGTATGTAGCAATTAACATAACACAAAATAATGAATGCCGTAAATATAAACTGAAGAAAAATATAACCCAGCAATGCTTCTTTCTTAAATAACCTTCTCAACATACCATGTGTTTCATTTATACATTTATAATTTCGTTTATAAATAGCTACACTTTTTCTTTTCTGACCTAAAAGATTTCAGTAAAGAACAGCTACAATACTTACTACTACTGCAACCATATTTAAGCAAACCAAAACAAAAGGCATAAATGGCTGGCAGAAAGGCATGCAGACAAAGCATCAAACGTAACGTTCCCTACTTCCACAGCCATGAGAAAGGAAAACAGTCATAGCTGTGGGACCATTTTTAATTGATCTGTAAATAAATAAATCAAATCAAATCTTCTTTGCTGACTATAAAAATAATAATAGCGCGCGTTACCAAAACAAATTACTCTCGTCTTCGTTTTTCATCCAGTAGCATATAAACTAAACGAAAGAACTCATAAAATAAGATATCCATTCAAAGCTATAGTATTTAATCTTTCAAAACTAAATTAAAACCATTCCTTACTGTGTAAATAAACATCATTTTGTTCTGCATTTCTTCACTACACTTTCTTCTGTATAGCGATATTTGATAACTAAAACGTAAACAAACATTTTACATTTAAATACAAATACATGTTTCTAACTTGTTCTTTTATTAATCAAAAATAAAAGTTTTATAATAATACCTTTTGTTCGTTCGATCTTTCTGCAGCTAATTTTTAAAAACTTCACTGCGCTTCTTCTGTATATCTAAATATGATTTTTCATTGTAAACAAACGATAATAAAACGTTTTATAATAATAACAATACCTTCGTGCATACAAACCTGTGTTTCTTCATCAGTTCTTTCGTCGATTTGCTGCCTAAAACAATCAAATTTAAATCAAAATATTCGTATACAAAAAGAAACACGTCTTCTTCGCGAAGTTTCTTGCTCACGAAATGATCGTTGACAAATTTCGAACGATTAACATTGCATTGCTCGCACTCCTCCAAAGACGTTTTTCGGCTGATTTTCACTGCGCAAGCCAAAAATAACAAAACGGAGGAGCATATACTAATCGCGGAAAATCAAAAAAAGTGTTCTCGCCTCTTCGTGGCTTTACGACGAAAAGGGAAAAAATAAGAAGGATTTGACCGTGAAAAAAAAACAAATATGTCACTCTCTAAAATAAAAGTGGTATGCACAATTGCGAATTAGTATAATAAGATAGACTAGTATCTCGCGTAAAAGTTTTTTACGGCTTTATTTTCGAAACGGATGTGCAAGAGTCCCGCGTTCCCGTGTGCGAACCCCGTGACGAAAATTTTGATAACACAATCGGGACTGGAAAGTGTACCCATGTTGTAGAGCTCAAAAAACAGATAAAAAATGTATGGGATCGTTTCGCTACTACAAACCGTTGGAGAGATATCATCAATCAAAGACTTTATGACGTCATAGCCGCAGTACCAAATAAAATTTAGGCCCAAATGTTGCGTCACACCATCACCCGTGTCACTGACCCTACAAAACGTCAGTTATCCCGTGTAAAATCTTTTTACCGTTGCATTTCTCAAAACGACGCATCGCTCACACCCGTGTCGAACATTTATAGAAATAAAAAGTTATCATAATCGGCGCTGTGCATACCACTTCTAATTTAGGGAGTGAAATATTTAACTTTTTTTAAACGGTTTTTCCTACATATTTGACGTAAGGCTACGCAGAGGCGGCACTATTTTTTAATCTAACGTCATTATTAAAATGTCGTAAGATTTCAGTTCATCGTGAAAAGAGAAAGAGGTGATTACGAAACATAAAATGTAGATTTTGACACAGACACAAAAAAACCTCATGTCACGATGGATGAAGTGGCTGCTGTATTTGTTGGTTAAGATGGCGCATAGCAAAGGGCAATAGGTGGGAATTTTGTTCTTACATTCTTTAATGATAATGGGTGGTAAACAAAGCTGCCTTGGCGTGTAGTGAAAAATAAAAACGCCAAAGGAAATATGAATGATAAACGGAATTATACCTGCTAACGTTGCTTCTTTACTCCAATAAGATTCGATAGCATTCGTTTTTTCATTAGTCAGTTCTTTACCAAACACTCTTCATATTACAATGTCGAATTTATTTATTCTTTCATAATTAATTTTACCTAAAAAAGAAGATTTCTATTAATAATAAACCTATCATAAAAACATATTTAGCTACATATACGCACAAACAAAAGCAAACTAAAAGAACGAACGCAAACTTGAAGCAAACATATGAGTAGGAACAGGGAATATTTATTAAAAGATCATGAGTTTAGCTTCAGCCTACCAAACAGTCAAAAAAGAAATAAAAGATATGTTATGAAGAAGAATATAAAAAGGCATGTAAATGATATGCGGAATTATACCTGATAATGTTGCTTCTTTATCCACTAACATTCGATACCATTCGTTATTTTAATAGTCTGTTTACCAAAACACTCAAGCATTTAGACTTGTTAAATTCTTTCGTAATTATTTTAAACTAAAAAAAGAAGATTTCCATGAGCAATGAAAACCATATCATAATAAACAAAATGCTACACATACACACAAACAAGAAAGGAAAGCAAAATAAAACAAAACACAAACTTGATTTCTTATCCAAATCGGAAAGCAAACATAGAAAAAGTTATTAAATTATCATGAGTATAGTTCCAGCCTACCAAACAGTCAAAAATGAATTAAATGGAAAAAGACGAAAACAGTCTCAAAACTTTTCCGTGAATTTACTTACACTTGTTAATTCAATCTTTACGATACGATCTTTCTCCGAAAACGACTAAAACAATAAAATTAAAGATCTTCGTTTTAAAAAAAACTATCTTCGTGTTCGTGAAGTTTTTTGTTTTTGTTTTTACTGCTACAAAATGATCGTTAACCAATTTCGAACGAAGAACATTGCATTGCTCGCGCTTTTCCATTGACGTTTTTCGGCAGATTTTCAGTGCGAAACCAAAAAAGAACCAAACGGAGGAGCATATACTAATCGTGGATGTGCACACAGTACACTCAGTTACTCACTTTCTAAAGATGCCGTATTGAATTTTCCATAGAAACATTTCGTCCCCAGTCTTTTTTCACACTTACCAAGTTAAATGTGTTGCACACGCACGCGAATTAGTATATACTAGTATCCCGGGTAAAAACTTTTTACCGAACTTAACTTTGAAAACATTAGGTCAAATCTGTCATTCCTGTGGTGCGTACGCGTCACTTGTCACCCATGTTCAGTATGCGTTGTGTCACAGAATTTAACTCGTGTAAAAGTTTCTTTTCAGGCATTAATTTGTTATTACATTCAGAAGATTAAAAACAGAAACAAATAGCAACATGGCTCAGAATAATATATTTATACGCAGAAGAGAAGTAACTTTAATGTAAAAAAAATGGCAATATTTAACACAGAACTGTTTACCCAGACATACGAAACCAAACATTGAATAACATTACAAAATGTGAATTGAAAACAAATTGATACCTTCCAACTGTGTTTCTTTCGTGTGGAAGTTACATTATACAGCAACCATTAATGAATTTTTGAAATGATATATAGTCTGTTCTTCCCAAAACCATCAACGTCATGATTAAAGCCATGAGTTTCATTTCTTTATGCTTTTTTTATTATTACCTAAAAAAATAATACTTGAATTGTAATACCGAAAACCTAATCATGCTATAAGAATATTGAAATAAACAACAACAACAAAAAGTGAAATTCAACTACGCATTTATCCTTAAAACAAAAATTTACCCAGAAGATAAAAAGTCACAAATAAAATCATAAAATCATGCCAAACTTATATACCCAGGTACGTAAACGATTACCATAACACAAAATAATGCATAAACATTTCATTGCACAGTAATAACTAATGAACTTCTTAAATACATAATCCATTCACATCTACCTTATGAATAATAATTAAAAACACAAACATAATGACAGAATTTATATATCTAAAGAGTTTATAAAAAATTGAAAACAACCACATTTTTAATCTGAGTTAAAATCTCCTCTGGCTAATTCACAACAGTTAAACAACCCTTTATTCTTATTTATCCAGCATACCAACTGTGTTATAACTAAATAGATTTATACTATTTTAACTTTAGCTGAACTTCAAACAAAATGGGATACCTTTCACTGCCAATTCACATGTTAGTAAACTAAACAGCATTGATCATCTTCTGTAGACATTTTCAAACACTTCTAAACTCTTTACTTCTATATTCATACTTGTAAACAAATTACTAATACTTTATTTACTTTCCAGCACAAACATACATAGGTATTTATAAAACACTTTCGCTACCATTTTTTTTTAAGTGAAATACATAAAACTGCTCTCTTCGTTTGGAAAAACTGCTAAACTTTCTGTATTTTCCAGTAGATTTTGTACTTTTTGGCAGGCAGACAAAAGCATCAAGCATCGATATAAATTAGATACAATAGATACAATCAGACAGCATAACACATTCCCCACTTCCACAGCGTCATGAGAAATAAAAACATTCATAGCTGTAGGACCATTTTTAATGTAATAATAGCGCGCGTTACCAAAACAAATTTCTCTCGGCTTCCTTTTCATCCAGCAGCATATACACATACTAAACGACAGAATAACTGAGACATCCACTCAAAGCTAAATCAATTAATCTTTCAAAACTAAATTAAAACCATTCCTTACTGTGTAAATAAACATGAAACTGCATTTCTCCACTGCACTTTCTTCTGTATAGCGATATTTGATAACTAAAACGTAAACAAACATTTAAAAACCTGTTCTTTTATTAATCTAAAATATTAAACAATAAAAGTCTTATCGTTCTGCACAGCCAATTTTTCAAAACTTCACTGCACTTCTTCTGTATATCTAAATATGATTTTTCATTGTAAACACAGTCTGTAGAAAAAACTCTGGTTTGGTAATTCACTTTAGTTCATTCATTATGTTATTGTGTCGTTTGATCTTTTATAGAGTTATGTGAACGTGCACACATCATTTGCTGCATAATATAAACATATATAAAACTGCATAACTGGACTTTCATTCGCATCTTTCCTACCCTCAATGATGTCCTTAACATTGAAAGTCTTTCTATAAAAGACACAGTAGCAGAAAATCAACCACGTGAGAACTTTCATTGTAGAATATTGCGAGAAAATAAGATATCAAAAGATCATGTTTTACAAAAGCAAATGACATTGTTTTTTCTTCTTATTTCAATTAAGGCACACATGCGAGATATTTATTTTAAGTAATCAAACATTTCAAAAGATTAGTTAATAAAATAATTTGAAAGCAGGTGAAATATAATAATTACGTGCGAAGTAAGTTCTTGAAATCAAGTTAAAAAGTTGAAAAGTTAAATGAAAAAGTTAAATAATAATGCCTGGTGATAATTGTAGTGTTGTCGGGTGTGGATCCTGTAGACGACATAAAGGGATTGGAATTTTCAAGCTTCCAAAGGAGGAAGTCAATAAAGAATGGAGAGATCTTTGGTTGGGAGAAATAAAAAAAACTCGAGTAGTCGATAAGCATTTTCAAGAACAAATCGACAAAAACCTTGTCTTTACATGTGAAAAACATTTTAAAACTGAAGATATTATAGTTTGTAAGTATATTTTCCTAAACAAATAAACAAGTTTTCAGTGATTAAAATTTCATTCCGTTCGTGGTCTTTACTACTAACTAAAAGCGTGGAACTATGGGGAGCAAAATAACTAGCTGCTTCTTTTTTGCAGTTCCTGGAAAATCAAAAAGGCGAAAAAAGCTAAAGACTGGTGCTATTCCAACTTTAAATATGCCCAAGAAATCAATCGAAATTGCGAAAGTCAAGCACAGGGAACCAAGGACAGTTGTCAGGGAATACCCACTTAAAGAGAAAGCTTACTACAAAAATATTGACGACTTGCAAAATAAATTGAAGCACTTGCAACTAATGAAAGATTGGAATGTGTCAGTGAGTCAAAACGAAGTGATCTTAACATATCAATCAAAGATGTTTGATGTAGTTCTGCCTTACATCACTATCATTATAGATAATGGACTTGGATTCACAATTCAAATTTTCAACTGGTTCCTTCCTGAAGACCATATTATATACAAAGTCAACAAACGATCTGTGAGAAATATAACAATATCTAACCTCATTAAAACATGTTTACAATATGATTTGTGCCAGGGCACACAACATAAAGAAATTTCCAATGCATTGATTACTCAGGCAATTCCGTTGTCCAGGGCAGCTTTAGAGAGCAATGAAGATGAAGAAAGTTCAAAGCCAATCACACCGTATAAGAATTTAACATTTATTCGTGTAAAAACATGTGAAGTATTGATTGAAGTTGCAGATACTTTAGAAAACAATCAAGTTATGCCTCAATGTAATCAGTGCATAGATCAAGATATCACTAACAACAGGAAAGTGCAAATCTCAACAAAAAGACATAATCAGCCTGCTAAATTGAAAGCTCCAGTATCAGCAACTAGTTCCCATAGAATTAAGTTAACTCTGCAGCAACAACGGCTCAAATGTGCTCAGTTAGAGAATGAATTAAAAAGAATGCAAGAAATGCTGAAAAAGTCTAATTTACAAGTTAATGAGACATTGAGCAAGGATTTCATCAGTATCTTCAATGCTAATAAAGAACACGTAACTCCCTTTATGAAACTGTTTTGGGAGCAACAGCAAAAGCTTTTCCAATGTGATAAGCATGGAGTTCGATACCATCCAATGATTATCAGATATTGCTTATCTCTCTATGCCAAGTCGGCATCTTCCTATGAAGAAATCAGAAATAGTGGAATATTAAAACTTCCTTCATCAAGAACACTCAGAGATTATAAGAATGTCATCAAACCTGGGGTTGGTTTTCAACAAGACATCATAGAAGACCTTAAGCAGCTAACAAGAGAATTCTCAGGATGTCAACGGTTTGTGACTGTCATGTTTGACGAAATGAAAATTAAATCAAACTTAGTATTTGATAAACATGGAGATGAGCTGATTGGATTTGTGGACTTAGGGGACCCAGACTTAAATTTTTCTAGTTTTGGAGACGAGGAGAACAGTTTAGCAACACATGTAATGATATTCTATCTCAGAGGAATGGCGACAACACTAAAATATAACTTTGCATATTTTGCAATGAAAGGTAGCTGTCTACTATTTGATAATCAATTATCAATTGATTGTATATATTATTTGTCTGTAACTGTATATTTTTAGGCGTAAAGAGCAGTCAAATTATGCAGCTATTTTGGGAGGCAGTATATTTTCTTGAAGTGCATTGCAATTTATGGGTAATTGCAGCAACAGCAGATGGAGCATCACCAAACAGAAGATTTTTCCAGCTCCACAACTTACTTGACCCTAATCAAGATAGACCAGTTTGCTACAGAACCATCAATTTATTTGCTACATGGCGATTCATTTACTTTTTTGCTGATGCCCCACATCTTCTTAAGACTGCAAGAAACTGCCTGAGACATTCATGTTTAGAGGGGAATGGTCGGTGCATGTGGAATGGTGGTTATTTACTTTGGAGCCACATCATTCAAATTTACAAGGAAGACATGCAAAGTGGATTAAAACTTTTGCCCAAAATAACAGATCAACATGTATTTCTTAATCCATATTCCATCATGACTGTAAAGTATGCTGTTCAAGTTTTAAGCAAATCAATGTCTGTAGCTCTTTCCAAATTTGGTCCTGCAAATGCAAATGAAACTGCCAAATATTGTGAGTATTTGGATTCTTTTTTTGATTGTTTGAATGTACGTAGCATGGAGGAATATATCAAGAAACGAAAACCATTTTTGAAGCCCTACACTGAACAAAATGATGAAAGGTTTGAATGGCTGACAAAAGTTTTTTTGAAGTACTTTCGTAATTGGAAAGATAGCATTGAAAACCGAGAAGGGCAGTTCAACCAAAAGGACTTAAGTAACATGTTTATATCTAAACAAACTTATGAAGGAATTCAAATCACCACTTATTCAACAATTGAAGCTGTCAAATTTTTATTACAAGAAGGATTTGAATATGTATTGACAGAGCGATTTTGCCAAGACCCTGCTGAAGAGTATTTTAGTGCCCAACGCCAACATGGCCGACGAAATGAAAACCCAGATTTGTACGAATTTGGATATAATGCAAATTCGATTCGTATACAAAAATATGTGTCACACTCATCAGGAAATGTTCGGGGGAAATATAACAGCAAGCGTACATGGGAATTTGTTACCAATGCTCCAGTCCCAAAAAGAAAAGCAAAGTGAGGCAAATATACTACAGTCCATGAACTAAGTGACATTTTCCTAATAACGTGTTCACAGAGTGTTATCCAGGCCTTAAATAGCATATACGTTAATCTTCCATCAAGGAAATATTCTAGACAAACAAAGCAAACAACCTTTATGAAATTTCTGGGTAACACACTGTATATTTTCTTTGTACAAAGGGATGTTTTTTTTACATCATTCTTATTTAATAACGACAAAAGTATACATTATTTACCTTTTCTTCTTTCTTTTTTTTTTAAGCTTTTTCGAAGACTTTTTTCTTTGCTTTTAATAGCTTTGTTCATTCTTTGTTCTTGATTAAAGTCTTTCACAAGAGAAAACATTCTCACACGTATGTAAAGCTCTATCATGGAAAAAAGAATGTCACTTGCAACAATTTTAAACTCTTCAGTATCTGTGTTGGTTTCCATTCTGTTGATTATGTCTCCAAAAAAATCAGCAACATAAGAGAAACCAGCAATGTCAGTGATAATCTTGCAAATTTTTACTGTAGGATTAAGTTTACTCCCAAGTTTCCTTGAAAAATACTTCTCAGCAATTACAAAAATTTTTTGAGCTTCTGCACACACATACCAAAGCCCTCCTCTATCTAATGCTGATAATAGTTTCTGATTGATTTGTTTCGATGTGTCAACTTCTTGACAAGCTTCCAAAATTTGCATACCATACTGGCATTCAATAGATTTCCACTTCCTGCAGTTTTTTAATTTTTTGTGTAATTTATGTATTACATATCCAGATAGATATTGTAAGCCAGCAAGCTGTCTCTCTGATATTACATGAGGACTCTCTTTTGCTGCTTCACGTTCTTTTTTTTGATGTGCTACATATAAAGTGTCAGCTAATTTAATCAACAAAATCTTTGATGTTTTGTCAGACAATCCAGTTAACATCTTTGTCCCAAACTGAACCACACAAGCATAATATGTACCAAGAAATATCTCTGAAGACTTAAATTTTACTTCAGTGTCTAGTGTTGTAAATAATTTTTCACACTTATCCAGTGTTAGTTGCTGTTGAAATATATGAAGTTCTTCTTTGGTATTCGCATAGGCATTATTACCTTTTAGTTTTTCACATTGATGTAACAGCAGTTCAAACAATAACTTTTGTGTGATTTCTTTGCTCCCTGTCCTTGTCACTGATACTTGTAAGCTGCTTGTCTGGACATCTTCAACTTCATCTTCCATTTCAGAATCTGAAGATTTAGGTGAATGATATTTATTTACATGATTCTTCAAACTTCTTGAACTTTTGTAGACTTTGTCACAAAAGTCACATTTAAAAACAACACCATCTTGTTTAATCTAAATAATGAGAAATGAAATATCACATCTAATTTAAAAAACCATCCATTCAACAAAACTCATATTCCTTTTTGCGAAGTGGTTTTAACCCCTGCCTGGGATTAAAAATACTATGCTATGTATAACTTAAATAATCCCAAACTTTTCAACATGAAAGTTAAAGAAGTACTTACATTCTCACAAATAACACTAGAACTTTCGTATTGTAACTCTTCATCAGTCAAAACTTGCAAAATAGCGTTAAAATTGTCATTTAAAAGATCATATGAATTGTCAATACTGCTACTACATTCTGCCATTTTTATTTTGTGTGCACGTTCACTCAAAAATCGGGTCGCTTTTGAGCATCTGCCTCGGAATACAATAGAATTGAAATGAATTACCGAACCAGAGTTTTTTCTACAGACTGTGTTGTAAACAAACAACTAACCCGTGTTCTTTTAGCAATAAACACGATAATAAAACGTTTTATAATAATAACAATACCTTCGTGCATACAAACCTGTGTTTCTTCGTCAGTTCTTTCGTCGATTTGCTGCCTAAAACAATCAAATTAAAATATTCGTATACAAAAAGAAACCCGTCTTCTTCGCGAAGTTTCTTGCTCACGAAATGATCGTTGACAAATTTCGAACGAAGAAATTGCATTGCTCGCACTCCTCCAAAGACGTTTTTCGGCTGATTTCCACTGCGCAAACCAAAAATAACAAAACGGAGGAGCATATACTAATCGCGGAAAATCAAAAAAAGTGTCTCTCGTCTCTGCGTGGTTTTGCGACAAAAAGGGAAAAAATAAGAAGGATTTGACCGTGAAAAAAAAACAAATATGTCACTCTCTAAAATAAAAGTGTGACACACAACGCGAATTAGTATAATAAGATAGATAGACTAGTATCCCGGGTAAAAATTTTTTACGGGTTTTACTTCTGAAAATGACGTCTTATTATTATTATTATTACGTCTCATTATCTCGCGGCCGCACTTTAATTCTTCCTCTGCTCACAATACCCTCTATCTGCTAGTGATACAAATATTTGTTTCGTACTAATCACTATTCCAGGGAGGTCGATGAGGCCAGGTGTCCTCTACTTGGAAACCTATACTGGATTTTAGAACAAGGATAATGGGGAATCGATCTGGACAGTACTTTTCGAATTTCAGTGATGAGGTTTAGTTCTAACTTTTCCTTTAAAATCACATTTTAACCACTTGATTCATGACGCCGACACTTGAAAAATTATCTCATGTGATTTCATGGATAATGTCATATCTGCGATATGAGAGTTACTGCACTTTTTAAAGGGTAAACGGTAAACTACAAACTATTTCGTGATGCTTAAACGACTTGAAGTGTTTAAGAAAAACTAAAAGATAGTAGCTTGCAAGCGTGTATGCCAAGCCAGAAAGCAGGGTATGTTGGAGAATTTGTTTTTGAATGTACATGTACATTGTGATAAAAGATCCAAGATAGAGCAAATTTGCCGTTCGGCAAATTATTTATCTTTGTAGCAAACAACTCGCTGACATGTAAAAAATCAACACAGATGATTCAAAGCAAAGGTCACTCAAAATAATCCTCATGGATATCAGTTCCTTTTGATTCTTCAAAGTATAAGGAACAGATTTGTTGTTGCCTTCAGTTTGACAAATGTGTTACAAGCATCACACAAAAATTTGTTGAAATCCTAGGAGCGAATAACGTAAAAATTTTTACGTAAGACAAACGTATTATTTACCCTAAAACAAAATCAGCAGGGTTACAAAGAGAGTGTGTTGCCTCAATTTAGGGATTGAACTAGTCTTAAGACACTTCCGTATCGATACACAGCCTATTGCACAGCATACATATTCATAGCTCGTTTCCAGGAAGTAAAAATATTTTTTCAGTGAATTAAAATAAACGCTATGTTGTCCAATTTGGCTTCCAAGGCACTCACACACTACTTTCATAGCTGGAGTATCCCTTCAAAACCGAGACTCTCACACACTTTTGATAAAGTTTTGACTTCACCATGCTTACCTGGAAACTAAAATGTGAGAGATCATAACGGACAACTTCATATGTGACATTTCTTGTTGCATAAAATACTATGATCTTAATAACACTTCGATAAATGTCGAATGGGTTTGAACAAAACACATCAAGCTGAAGTCTGTCTAAATGATAAAATAAAGCAATGACAGATCTAGAGGTCAGCCGTAATTTATGTAGGAGAGTGTTAGCAATTTAAACATAAAAGAAGCACGTTCAAAATCCAATTGGTAATATATATTGGATTGAATATATATCCGCTACCGCACCAGGATAGCGTTCTTCTATGAAACGAAAAGGTGAGACCTTTATGATTTAACCACAATTTCAGTATATTTTATTATCAGAATAAACTTAGGCCTTTCCATTGATTTTCAGAAGGCATGATTTTTTTTGTTGTTCAAAACCATAACAAGGTGAAGGCGAAAAGTCATCAGTATCTATAAAACGTTTACACGCAAACCGCTGATTACAAAAACTTGCCTCTTTTAACACGTTCTTTTATGGTTACCCAATCTCACTTACCGCTGAACAATTAACTTTTATGCTCCTTTGAGAAGCCTTTAGCCTTCCTCAAACTTTTCTTTCGCTTCATTTAAAGCTGCTGCTTCACGTAATAAAGCATCTCAATCAGTATCCAACACTTTAGATTTACGTTTTATGCCTTTTCATTTGAACTTTTATAAACCTATTCCAAAGGGTTTCGAATAACGATACATGGGATGATGCGAGTTGATCTATAATTGCACGAAATGAAACTGTAACCAAACGTCTGGAATTAAAAGGAGCGCTACTCACATTAAATAACAGTCCATGTCGATCTTCACTTCAACAAAAATTTCAAAAAACTCAAATCACTTGCATCACAGTCATTTGAAACCGAGAAGTGCATCTGAGAAAACAAAAAAGAATAATCACTTCTATCTTGTGTAGATGTTCTAAGTCATTGAAAAAATGTTTATCAAACTAATCTTTATATTCATAGGCGTATTGAAGTTCAGTCAAAAAATAAGTGGAGGAGACCAACGTTACGATATTTCTTTCAGGCGTTTAGGTTACTTGCACGTTTTTCTGTTATACTATAAGTGACTTAAATCACCTCCACAAATTTCGACTCTTATATTTACGCCTCTTATATTTACTAAGAATACTGACACATTCATATCTGTATGCATGAGACGCCAACTGATCTGCAGTATATCCGTCGTTGCCCTTCATATCAACATCGCAGTTATTTTGAAGTAACAACTTCACACATTCAACCCAGCCTCTCTCCGATGCAAACATAAGTGCAGTTTGTCCGTTCACATCCCCGGCATCGACATGGCAGTTATTTTTAAGTAGTACCTTTACACATTCAGCATGTCCATAAATCGATGCATACATAAGTGCAGTTTGTCCGTTCACATCCCCGGCATCGACATGGCAGTTATTTTGAAGTAACAAATTCACACATTCAACATAGCCACCCTTCGATGCAAACATAAGTGCAGTTTGTCCGCTCACATCCCCAGCATCGACATGGCAGTTATTTTCAAGTAGTACCTTTACACATTCAGCATGTCCATAAATCGATGCATACATGAGTGCAGTTTGTCCGTTCACATCCCCGGCATCGACATGGCAGTTATTTTGAAGTAACAAATTCACACATTCAACATAGCCACCCTTCGATGCAAACATAAGTGCAGTTTGTCCGTTCACATCCCCGGCATCGACATGGCAGTTATTTTGAAGTAACAAATTCACACATTCAACATAGCCACCCTTCGATGCAAACATAAGTGCAGTTTGTCCGCTCACATCCCCGGCATCGACATGGCAGTTATTTTCAAGTAGTACCTTTACACATTCAGCATGTCCATAAATCGATGCATGCATAAGTGCAGTTACTTCGTGCTCATTCCTGCTATCAACATCACAGCCATTTTCAAGTAACAACTTCACACATTCAACATTTCCTCTTCCTGAAGCTTCATGTAGAGCCTTCAATTCATCAAATAGACTAATGACATCAGAACTCGTTTTTTCCAATATTAATTTCAGCAAATGCGATTGCTTGTTTCTAACATCTTCTATCAGTACCTGACGTTCTTCTGGCGACACCTTCAACGCTGTCGCCGCTTTATTGTTGTGTTTTCCATTCCGTATAACTGAAGAAAATCAATAAAAATATTCAAATTTTTAATATTGCGCAATACCCCTTTGATTTGTCTGTATAAATCTATGTTTTCGTTGTTTTACCTTCGGAAGTGTATTTTCGTTTGGTGTTTTGCATGAATTTCGGAAGATCACTATAAGGAAGATCATAGTTTTATTCAATTTCTAGGGTATAACTTGCAAAGATGGCTGCAACACACCTAGTGTGTTTAATTCAATTGTTGACTGAGTGACAGCTTGTTATAGGAAAGTAAACGAGCATGCATTTCTGGGAGAATATAGCTTATTACAATCATTAAACTGAAAGATTTTAGGAAGCTAGAAGGACTGTTTAAACCTTTTCAATTTTATAAAGGTTACATCCCCCATAAATTGGATTCTTTCAATTTCATATGGAAAACATAAGATCATATTTTTAAAAGGATTTTTCGAATGCATCTCTTCTTCTGTAAACAGGTTAGTAAGGTAGCTCAAGTTAAAATAGACTTAATCTTATGAAGTAAGGGTATCAATTGGTCAACATAACTAATTATGACCACAATAAGTCGAATCTCCTTTGTATCTTTCTGAGTTAACGAGAACATTCTAGCATGTCGTCTCGCCAAGCAGAAATAAAAAACTCTCAACCAGCTTGTGACCTTGTGATGGTTTATTAACATTCTCCATATACTGATGCTAAACACTTACCTGTATTTTGTTTCATGCGACATTTCTAAATGCAAAAATATTTTACAATCAAAGTGCTTTCTTTGTAACCACCAACGATTAGCAAAGTTTCACAAAAATATAAATCAATACTTCAAGAAAAGTTCGTACCAAAAATTTCTTTCGAATCAAAATTGCACTCAATACCATCGTTGCTTCCATGTGAAAATGTTGCTTTCAATCCAGAGTTGTCACTCGTACGTGCTTGTTCTTTCTGCTGACCAACGACCAGCTTTCCTAAATGGTTTTCAGTTGTACGATCACTAAGGTCCACCTTCAGCAACAGCTCGTTGGAAATTGCTTCTAATCGCTTCAGAAGAAGATTCTGTTCTGATATCAGCAAAAGGTTGGAAATCTCGTTTCTATCCTCTAAGATTCCCTTTACCTCATCACACGAATTCGACATTTGCTTTCTTTGCGCAACGAATTGGCTCACGTGTTCGTCAAACTCTTTTAAAATGTTCGATTCTTCTTCATTGAGTTTGGCGAAGTATTCGCTTAGGTTGTTGTATTTTCGCAAAAGCAATTCTTCGGTTAGCTCTTTTCTGAACTTCTGCAACTTCTCCAAAACAGAAGCTTCCGATTGTTGAATTTTTTGCGACAATTTTTTCGCTGATTCAAGTTCAGTGGTTATCTCCGCCTTTAACTTTTGTAAATGAGAATCCAGCTCATTTACTCGATGAATTTTATGGGTTCTGTTCTTACAGTATACGCAGAGAAAATCATCATTGCATTCTTTGCAGATGAATTTGGCAAACACCTTGTGAACTTCACAGATGGGAAGGAAGCATTTCTTTTGAGTATTGTATGAAATCTTGATGTTTTCATTTCTTTGACATTGGTGTTCGTCCAAACATGCTTTACAAAGCAACTTTCGACATTGCTTGCAGTAATGAGAAGATGTTGCTTCGTGTGCGTTTTCTCCTTGGCAGTTGATCTTTTCCCTAAAGTGAATGTTCTTCCGTTTATAGCTGGCGTTTCATTAATTCTGCATTTTTGAATTCCTGGCTAAGGTATCTCAATGTTTGTATTATAATGAAATGAAGTTTTTTGGCAAAAAAGGTAAAATATATAAAAGACAAACATTGATTCTTACAAACTTTTCAAAAAACAAACCTTTCAAACTTTTTTTTTAAATTTTTTTAAATCGTTTTAAAAATTTTTTTAAACAAAATTTTCAAAAAACAAACTTTCAAACTTCAAACTTTTTTTTTTAATTTTTTAAAATCTTTTACGTTTTTTTACCAATGACTTTAAACTTGGCATTATTGTTTACATGAAATGGAGTTTTATTTAAAAAATGAATTGATAGTTATAAATTGGAGAGGGCATGACAAGAACTGCTGAAAGATACAAAGAGAGAGAGAAAAATGTTTCAATTTGACATTCGAATTTGAAAGAGTTTACTTTAATTCATGGTTGCAGTTTACACGTTACCTATGATACAGTTTATCTGCCAATTTGAGACCATCTCAAACAAGCTATATATGGTCATACATTTACGTAATAGAGGTATAATGGCTTTCTGAGCTGTGCTGCAGAAGTGCCGTGGCAGCAAGATACAGTTTATCTGCCAATTTGAGACCATCTCAAACAAGCTATATATGGTCATACATTTACGTAATAGAGGTATAATGGCTTTCTGAGCTGTGCTGCAGAAGTGCCGTGGCAGCAATGAATGATATTGTGGCAGCGCTTGTGGCGATCATTTAGAAAGGAATTCATTTCACTATCACATCTATCATGTATGTCTATCTTCTGGGCTCCTTTTATTTTTCTTCCTGATTCGGCGATATCTGATATATGTTGCTGTTTTATTATTATTGATTCATTAACATTGTTGCCAGAGGCAGACCAGTCCAGTTACATCCATATAGTCACAAGAAAAAGAATAAGAATTTTTCTTGTTCTTGAAAAGTATTTTTCTTGTAGCTATGGTCAGTATTATAAAATAAAATACTAGTATCCCGTGTAAAAGTATTTTTGCAGGCTTTAATATCAAAAATGATGTGTCCCTGACCCTGTGTATGTATCCCCCCTGCCATATGTAAGACATTTATTACCGGTTTTTCAATAATGATTGAAATATAATAATAATAACAATAATAATAATAATGGATGATCCTAAAATTTTGGAATGGTATGCCCCCACCATCGTGGTATGCCATGCCTTGGTATAAAATACCGAAAACGACAATATTGATTATGGGGTGTGACTTCGATCAGCTTATGAGAAGCGCCAAATTACTTATAATTATATTTGACAATGTTTTTAAAGCGCCATATTACAATATTAACAGACCACCATTTGTCTTCCGCGGTAAATGTTTGACTGTAAAAGATCAGCAAATGTTAGTAAAACAAAACATATTTACGACATTCACACATGTGTGACCCTAACGAAATTAACATTGAAATTTCATTGTATCTCAAACAAAATTTTTGAGATCTATCATCATGGGGAAAGAGCACGCTTATTAAAATTTCTTCGGTAAGTCATTAAATCTCCCATGAGATACGACGACTTTTCACGAAGTTCTTGCGAACATGTAACTTATAGCGATATAAAGCATTCAGTTTTTTCGTGTTTTTATAAACACGATATCGATAAAGGAATAAGGAAAAGAAAGCAGAATATAGCGGTGAAGAACAGAATTTCTTTCAGACTATTATAATTTTCTTTACATTCAGCCTCTATACTTCACGTATGTACCAAAAATGTCCAGGCTAAACTCTTGAATATGACGTAGAGTGATGACCAATGTTAGCGGTGAAAAGTGAGTGATGTAGTGCCCATGCAACAGCAAGATGTGGGTGAGTATTTGCTCTCAGCAGGCTTAGTGAATCTTGATCCAGCAAATATGAGCTTCCAGCCATCGTGGCAACATGTTGGGGAGTCACTTACGCAGTCACAATGTTTTTGTAGGACCAAATATCCAAGCCCCTGCTCACTCCAATCAGTTTGTAAACAGGTTCGTTTGGTTGGATCGAATGATTTGACCCCATCAGAGACAAGCTCAATTATTTTTTTCTTTGAGTCGAGGAATATGTCATTCAGGTGTTTATCCCAATAGAATTTGGAGTGTGGCTTAATCAGGTCACGAAATGGGGACATAATGTCGCTGAGTGAGTAGGCCCAAGCGACTTGATTCACAAGGCCAAACCATGACCTTGCATTCGTAAGATCGGTTGGGGCAGGAAAATTTCTGATTGCTGTTAAAATGCGATCTGATGGTTCAATGCCATTTGATGTTATTTTCAAACCTGCAAACTCAACTGTCTCTGCAAACTCAACTGTTTTTTCACAAAATTGAAATTTTTTCAGGTTTGCCACAATACCATTGTCTGCACATAAGGTAAGATAGTCCCATGTGCTATAAAACGATTCCTCAATGCTCTCATCATATATCAATGAATCATCCACTATTTTGACAAGTCTTGGGGTATCTTATGAAATGATATCCATGCGGTGAGTGTAGGCATCCCCCGATGCAGAGTACCCTTGGGGTAGGCGACATGGCATATATCGCCCCCATTCTGTGATGAAATTAAGTAGGTGACGGCTGTCATCATCAACCTCAACAGAATGATATCCATCGACGGCATCAATAACAGTTTTGTATGTATTGGGTGGAACTTGTGATGCAAGGTTGAAGGGGGAATGAGTATAGTGAGTCTGCCTTAAGCATTGAGAGTTGAGTTTTTTCGAAATGAAACTGGAGCTTGTTTTTTTTTTAATAATAATGAATCTACTTCGCTCAACTTACAAATACTTCATCATTATAGAATCATGTGAGTTCGATAACGTATGTTGGTAAAAATATCTGTGTACGACTGTATTAAGACAACGTACATATGTACTCGCGTACGCAATTTCTTGCACACTGTGTATTACCTGTGGACGTCTCAATCTCACCACTGATGACGATAATAAAACAGCGATGTTGCCAAGTTGTGAACGACTTTCTCACTAAAAACTTTCCTCACCCAATATACGAGTATTTCTAGCTTGACGAACATACCATGAATGCCCGTAACAACAAAATGTCTGTCATACCAAAAGTCAAAATTGAAAGTGATAACGGCTTCTTTTATCAAGCTGCATTTCATTATAATTGATTGCCTAACTTTATCCGTGCCTCCTGCAACTCATAGATTTTTAAAAGAATCATAAGTAACTTTATGCTTTGAATGTTGTACGTCTACGAATTTTACGGTTGCTTGGTACCTAGGTTTATGCAAAGTCAGTGACTATATATTCTGGGAAAACAATTGATCAGCCTTTTAAATGTTTTATTCCCAACGCATCATGCTTATTACCCCATAATTTTAATTGTTTTCAATTGTTTCCATGACACTTTTTTATCAATATTCTTTTATAAATGTAATTAAGTAACCAGTAGTAACTTTGTGATGTAATTTTGTTCAGATATTTTAGCCAAATTCTTTTAGTATAATAAACACTCTGATGATGTCCACTGGAAAGTGTGGACAAATATAGTAAAATACAAGACTTTGTCATCTTTTCTAGATTTTAAGAAAATGTTTAAGCTTATAGTAATTCTATTTTTAATTAAATTGTATGCCCGAAATGATACTTTTAAATGTTACTTTATGTCAGACTGTTTTATATGTTGCCTAGAATTAGGACAGACTGAAATCCATATGAATCTATCAAAAAGATTTATATATGCAAGGACAGTCAACTATTCTTCCAGAAAAGCCTAAGCATCTTTTACCCATCCATATTTTCCGATGTAACAATTATTGTATATAGATTCCTATTAGTTTATGTTAAAAATCAATAAAAACCTCACTGTGGATCATTTCAAGTTATTCAGAATTAATGTAACATGTAAAGTGGAAACCAAGGATTTTGACTGTTATAGCCTCTTTTCTATGTAAATTAATTTTTTCAGACAGGAACAGGGCCAATGCCAGCAAAACATTTTCAACAAAAATTTATATGTAGCTGTTATATCCATATGTTTTATTTCCGGTGCTAAACACGCATCAGTATCAATGATCCATTGAGATTTTGGGCCAATAGTAGACATAAATTCCTTAATGAAGAAAAGGTTTTATAGTTATATGAAATTTTCAGATTTCTTTACTTTCATTCTAACATCAATAAGAAAGAAAAATGGTGTAAATAATTATATATCCTGCAGGAACATGTAATTATTTTTGTTTTTCTCATTGGTTTAAAATTTAAAAATGAACCAAACTAGCTTCATTTTGGGTGTTATTCCAGTTGTATGAAGCTTTCAAAGGAAAAACATCTGTTATTTTAAAGGTATATTATCATCTGTTGTCTGAGCCCTTCATCTCCATGTCAACTTACTGCCAGAGATCATGAGTATTATTCCTTCCTACCATCAGTGTACTGTGAGTGGATGGCTACAGGTAGGCTAAAACACAGCTTATAAATTGTACCAGAGTTGAGTACCAATTCCAGTGTCATCAAGCGGGATTCAATCCCCAACTACACTGGTTAAGGTGCAATTCACAACACCATAGTCTGAATGGGATTTTATACAAAGAACTTTCCTGTTGTGAAAACATTTAGTGATGGTAATTGAAGGGGTGATCAGTTTATATTGGTAATGGTTTTCATGTCCTTATCCTCGAGCTTGTTCTGGCAGATTATGTTCATAAACTATTTCCAGATATTACAGGAAACTGTATGTTGATGACAAGTGTTCTTTTGTAATCATCCAAAAATGGATTTCATTCCTATTAACTACTACAGGAAGTTCACTTTAGGCTGGTTTCCAACTGCATTTTACGTTAGCAAAATGCTCGAGTAATTAAGAAATCCGAAATTGCTCCTGAATAGACCTTTATTTCTGTTTAAAAACTGAATTGTGGCTGTTTCCAGTTTCCACTGATTTCATTACTTTATAACTTATCGTTTTTATTATGCCCAATTCTCATTATATTATTTAGAAGCAGTTTGAATATCAAAAGTGAGGTTAGACACGACAACGATAAGTGTTTATACGGAAATTCGAGAAGGATCTATTGTGAAAATTTCAAATCTATGTGGAAGGATCAGATTCAGATGATAATAAAGAAACAGTGATGAAGGTGTAGTTTTATTATGAAAGTATTGAGAAAATATGATCATTTTACTATTTTTCCCGTTGTTTCATATTTAAGGAAGGCTGTTACATTCTATTTTCGTGTAATAAAGCACATTAAATGTTTCTGTAAAATGATGATCAGTCAGCTAATATACGGATTGATACACTTGATACACACTTGTGCAGCGATGGTATAGTGCATGGTACTTTCGTGTGTGGCCACTGTGACCCAAGTTCGAGTGCAGTTATGTCGTATCTCGATACCCCACTCCGAGGCGTTGCATGTTATTGGTTATTATTATTATTAGTGTTACTAATATACTGACTATTATCTGCAAGTTGCCTCGTGAAAGTAAACCATCATAGAATAGTTTAATTTACACATTAAAAACGACAGGCAACATAGACAGGCAGCAGGCATTTCCTCTAGACATACATAGATATACTCATTGTTGAAATTCTGTCTTGTCAAAACCAGTAAAAACAAAGTTACTTTCTGACTTTTTTCCTCATATTTCTAATGATCCAACTTATATTACACATGTAGCTACATCACCTTATGCTTCTTTTCATTACTTTAGGCAAGATGTAGTCGATCAAACAACTGGCCAGTGATGTTTCCAATTCATCAATTTACCTCACCGCATGTTATCATGTGATATCACATTTCATAGTCGGAGTGTGTGGATTGAATAAACTGTCTAAACAGAAATGAGACTTATTTCATAAAGCAACATAGATACAAAGCAGAGTTATGTTTTAACGATTTAATGGCACCTATTTGGACCAAATTTATCTAATAAATTCAATTGCTCTGCTGTTACCGATCTTTTGATCTAACAATCTCGATTGTTGCCGAACATAATACTATGGCGTGTCCAAGAAGAGAACATGCAGGTTATTATTTATCTTAGGCAAGTTATTTGGTATACCTTATTCCAGGAAATTAACGAAGCATCAAATTAACGCGAATTTGAAAATTTCGCGTTAATAAAATACCCGCAAATTAAATGTTTCGTTAATTTCCAGACTCTTATAAAAGTTTATCGTAAATTTAAAACTCGTTATTTATTCATAAATTTCTCAAACATTGCAAGTCCGATGCTATTATTTATCGTTCTTCTTCTTCTACCTCATCTTCCTCTTCCTCGCTTAAAATGCACACAGCTTCTTCCTGCAGGATGGAGAGCAGCAGGTATAACAGGCGCTATAAAGGCTGCAAGAATGTTAGGTGCTGTTCATATGAACCCTTTTAAAGATGTGTAGCTTTCTTGTTATATATATATATATTATAAGAAAAGATTTGTTTCAAAATTTTTTTAGTTCTTTTGTCCATCCGCGTTAATAAAATGCTCTTATGAAGGTCATTGAAGCCAATCGCGTTAATTTGATTCCTTTTTCAAGTGCTCTTTGGGCAAGCGCGTTAATTTGATTCGTGTTAATTTAATGCATTGTAAATTTCTGTCTTCGTTAATTTCCTAGAATAAGGTAGGAGTTTTAAATGTGAATTAAGGAACCTTATTCTTCTAGAGATTTCTGGATATAATTTTTTTTGGATCCTTCTCATTGTATCCTTCTTGTGTAATATTCGTCACGCTAACTATTAAAATTTTGAGCTACGGATTATGCACATTATTGTAGTTATGTGTCATTACTTCTATGTAATTTGCTCTTCTTTTACGTATTGGGTGCTGCCGTGAAAAAGAGAAAATATGTTTTATATAGTGCACGGATAAATGTCAGTTACTGTAAGAAAGTTTGTATGAGATTATGGAAAGTTAGAGAAAATGACATTTCCCTATTCTATGAGTATTTCTATCTTTCATTTCCTACTACAGTTTATTTGTATAAGGAGTAGGTATCCTAATCTAATCCTAAGCCATTTACGAACTTTTTCACACCGTGACCGGCCTGAGATTCAGATTATAATGAACAAAACATTAAATTTCCTTTCACACCTGAGAACGTGAGAAATGGTCTTTCAACTCTTTCGTACCTGATTTAACTCGAAAAATGTTGACTTTCTTTCAAGATAATAAATTTGTAACTCATGCTGAAGGCAATTGTTTGTAGAAAAGTTAGCAACCTATAGACCGTTCCGAATTTTTGTTGCAGAGTAACACGCCCTACCCAGCATTTAATATTCAAACTGTTGAAACGGGAATTACGGATAGTAAAGACTTACAATTACAATTAGTTGCATAAAGAAGATAACTCGGCCACAATGTAGTGTCAAAACAGAAATTCCGGAGAGGTTTGTTTAACGCATGTGGCCGTCTCAAGCAAAGAGTAAGCGTATATGGCCGTCTCGGCCAAACGGACGAGCACTTCTCAACAAAATCGATAATTTCAGTTATTCGAAGTGATCTCGTCCAAACAAGGTGTTATATCGTGAAAGAGTAAGCGTATATGGCCGTCTCGGCCAAACGGACGAGCACTTCAACAAAATCGATAATTTCAGTTATTCGAAGTGATCTCGTCCAAACAAGGTGTTATATCGTGAAAGAGTAAGCGTATATGGCCGTCTCGGCCAAACGGACGAGCACTTCAACAAAATCGATAATTTCAGTTATTCGAAGTGATCTCGTCCAAACAAGGTGTTATATCGTGAAAGAGTAAGCGTATATGGCCGTCTCTGCCAAACGGACGAGCACTTCTCAACAAAATCGATAATTTCAGTTATTCGAAGTGATCTCGTCCAAACAAGGTGTTATATCGTGAAAGAGTAAGCGTATATGGCCGTCTCTGTCAAACGGACGAGCACTTCTCAACAAAATCGATAATTTCAGTTATTCGAAGTGATCTCGTCCAAACAAGGTGTTATATCGTGAAAGAGTAAGCGTATATGGCCGTCTCGGCCAAACGGACGAGCACCTCAACAAAATCGATAATTTCAGTTATTCGAAGTGATCTCGTCCAAACAAGGTGTTATATCGTGAAAGAGTAAGCGTATATGGCCGTCTCTGTCAAACGGACGAGCACTTCAACAAAATCGATAATTTCAGTTATTCGAAGTGATCTCGTCCAAACAAGGTGTTATGTCGTGAAAGAGTAAGCGTATATGGCCGTCTCGGCCAAACGGACGAGCACTTCAACAAAATCGATAATTTCAGTTATTCGAAGTGATCTCGTCCAAACAAGGTGTTATGTCGTGAAAGAGTAAGCGTATATGGCCGTCTCGGCCAAACGGACGAGCACTTCAACAAAATCGATAATTTCAGTTATTCGAAGTGATCTCGTCCAAACAAGGTGTTATATCGTGAAAGAGTAAGCGTATATGACCGTCTCTATCAAACGGACGAGCACCTCAACAAAATCGATAATTTCAGTTATTCGAAGTGATCTCGTCCAAACAAGGTGTTATATCGTGAAAGAGTAAGCGTATATGGCCGTCTCTGCCAAACGGACGAGCACTTCTCAACAAAATCGATAATTTCAGTTATTCGAAGTGATCTCGTCCAAACAAGGTGTTATATCGTGAAAGAGTAAGCGTATATGGCCGTCTCTGTCAAACGGACGAGCACTTCTCAACAAAATCGATAATTTCAGTTATTTGAAGTGATCTCGTCCAAACAAGGTGTTATATCGTGAAAGAGTAAGCGTATATGACCGTCTCTATCAAACGGACGAGCACCTCAACAAAATCGATAATTTCAGTTATTTGAAGTGATCTCGTCCAAACAAGGTGTTATATCGTGAAAGAGTAAGCGTATATGGCCGTCTCGGCCAAACGGACGAGCACTTCAACAAAATCGATAATTTCAGTTATTCGAAGAAAAACAAGATATGCTTCTCTCGAGTGACTCAGGCTGGCATTTATCCAAAAGCTTGTGAAACTCGCTCTTAAGGTTGTGTTACATCCAAGCAAAAAACGTCTTGTTTTTCTTATTGAGAATCTCCATGAAATTAAAGGTGCCCAGCGTGATTTCTTTAACAAGAAAAAGAATAATGTGGTGCCATGGCCAACTCCATACAGATCTATATTAAAAGTTATGGGTTATGTTTGATCAACTTTTGTTTGATTGATTTCATTGTAGAAAGTTATTGCAGTTGTTGGTGTTGTATTGGTTTAACGACTTCGATCAAACTCGAGTGAAATCACCGGGTAACAACGACCACATATACAACGCAATTTAACAGGGTCCTTAGAATTTGACCAAGAAAAGCCAAGAATTGTCATCTTTGTTTTTATAAACAACTCCACATCACATTTGTTATTCACCTATAGTTTCAGCAATGTAATTCTCGTATAAGGGAATGATGTGAGAAAAACAAGAGACGTTATAGAATGAAACTTTATCTTTCCGATTTGAAATTACAGAAGTGACAAATGGCCCAGCAAACTAAAGCAAAGATAACAGTTTTTCATGAAAGAGAACTTTATTATTTTTCAATGCTTATTGCTTGCAGAATCATTCGCCAAAAATATACATTAGAGCTCACCTGATAGTGCAATGTTTTGTCTTTTTTTGAAGCTTTCACGTTTCTGACGATTCCACACATGAATAAAAAATTGCAAGTAAAACGTGAAATGACATTGTGACATTAGCTTTGATGATGTTTTAATGTTCTGAATGAACGAGTTAAATTGCTCACATATGAAACTATTTACAGTTTGAAATCCCAGCAATTTGTCACAGCGAAAAGCAGTGGTGCATTTATGGGAAAAGCCATGGAAAACGTCATGATAAAACCTTGTGTTTGAGAAGTAGCCGGACTCTCGATTATGGGTATATTCAGACAGGCCGCATGCAAAGTCGTATAAAATAACATCTGGTGCCTTTTCAAGATGGGTGTACAAGGATGTCGATGGATCCTTCCGACCTTCAGAACCAGGAATTATATGATACCCATAACAATGTCCATGCTGCGGGCAAAACCATAGAAATAAATATGATGTTCCCTTTTTAGAAACTTGTGGGAATCTCTTCGCACATATTAAATCAGGAACATCATCGAAGTTCACATCATCGTTTTTTCTATCAATAGGGAACTTTCTAACATGGCGTAGTTGACTACCGTGACTGCTAAAATAATAAGCCCTGCCATATTTCGGAGGATTATAACTGTTTGGAATTGGATTGCTTTCGTCAGCTTCAATATCGTTGCGGTGATATGACTTGACGAAGTTAATGCAATATCGGATTAAACTGATAATGTTCACATTCGCCAGACCTTCATTTTCAGTACACTCTAATAGATTAGACAGCTCATATGAATAATGTTGCATCTTGTGCACGAAATCTCTGAAACGTCTAGTGTCACAATTACCAGTTTCTGCTGCATCAACAAATTCGGTGACGGAATCACACACCGGTAACGGCAAGACAGCGTCCAGAGATGCATCCGACGCAAACAGTTTGAAGACCCGAGCGTACGCCTTCCTAATAACTTTATCAGCGCAACACAACATATCTGTGAAAGCTGACAAACTTTCTTCAGGCATAAAGCATCGCAAGCTTTCGACAGATTCGTCGTCGTTGATGGTCTCTTCATTTATAATCTTCTGACAAAGCAATTTTAAAAAGGCACGGGCGTTAGCGTAATCCTTAAGTGATTCAGGATCTTTCGTGGTCGAGCGCATAAAACAACGATCGAATCTTCTTGTCTGGTTATGACCTTCAGGTACAGCTGTTGTAGCAGTCTCGATAGGCGATACAAACAAGTTTCTAAAGCCAATACCAAGCTTGGTGCCATCGCATGCCAGAATTTTTGACTGACCACCACACCAGAAACACGGTTCTCGAAAATCGACTTTCATACGGGAAGCCCAAGCGAAAAACCAATTAATGAATGTCACAAGACTCATAAAAGGTTGGGCTGTGGAATCAAAACGTCGGTACTTATTGTTATAACACGTTACAAAACCTCGAAACGTCTGCTTGGAACTCATAACTGTGTCAACAAATTCCCATCCTAAAAATTTCATAGTGCCACAAAATTAACTGATAAGTAATTAATGTCAAATTTCTTAAAACTTAGTTAAACAATTGATCATATTTAACAAGAAGAATGCAAAAATACTAACCGAGTTCATAGCCAGCACATGTTGTAGCAGACAAACTGAAGACAGAATGCTCAGAGCCATCCCAAATTTTGAGACATTTTTTCCGTGCACATCGCCGGTTGTATACATTACACTTCTTAACGCAACGGTCAGTGTACAGATTTGTCACATGGCTGAATTCGAAAATACCGTCAGGATAATCATCGGATATCCAGCCATCCTGAAACAAATAAGTTAAGATTGAAACTTGAAAACTGATAAATACAAATCAGTAAACATTTGCAATGGATAGGTAGATTGCACGATACCTCGCAACTACAGTTTCCATCTGGGATTTCTGGGTGAAACTTTAAATTGTCGGTAGAATGTCTTTCGCAAATGTGCTTTTGCAGTTTTGCACTAAACGGATCTCCATCAACTATATTCTTGCTAGGGGATTTTGGAGAAAAGTTCCACAAACCAGTCTGCGCATCAAACACATCATTCCACTACAATGAAAATATCACATTTAAAATACCAGATCTTTTTGCCATTAGAGACATTTTACTTGCCGCTAGAATAATCAAAACAATCATATCTACCTTGTCTTCAGGCAGAATGACAGGGTTTTCTTCATCATACTCCAGAATATCATCTTCTTCAAGGTCGCTATCAATATCAACGCCATTGGCCATTACTTGTTGGAAGTAGAAAATGCGGAAAGCAGATAAATGCGGACACAATAATTCACTTTTTTGAAGGTATTTCAGATTTCGAGAGTGGCCTTCACTCATTTTACAAATAGATGAGCTACATGATACCACTGTCTTCGAAGTGCCTGACACATTAAAAAGAGTAACAAATGCTGTGGAATTATGCGAATGCACACTAAACCGATCAACACCGGATTTTGACGGCAACTTCATAACTGTCTCGGAAACATGTGCTTGTGCAACACGGATTTTTTCCATATTAATGTACGGAGGAACAGCATCTGGACTAACGGACAATATTTCGTTTAACAGGCGACAATGACAACAAGCTGAAGTTCTCCGAGAAGATTGATTAGTAACAAGAATGGTTGCATATGTAGAGCAGTCACATTCTGTGAAAATCGACCCATCGTTGATTCTGGCTGACACAGTAGCAAAATTGTACATCTACACAAATTCATAAAAATATCCTTATTACGACAACCGTGCCTTCAAATGCAGAAAAGCTGCATAACTTTAATGAGTATTGACTCCTGCATACAGTAAAGTATGAAAGCCATGAAAGTTTGAAAAACTTACAAGAAAATCACCACTTTCACAATTATACGAATTCATCACCACAACATGATTAAATTCGGTTTTCGCTCTCCATATAATAGTGCCATGACGAAAGAGTTCTCCACAAAAATATTGGTATAACGACATCTTTGATTGTGTCGTAAACACGTCGTATGTCTTTATGGAACAAAAGAAAACGATTATATTATACATCAACATTTTGTTACATGATAAAAAGGAAACAATTTAAACTGGTTATCACTACATTACTTGGAAAAATGTTACCTGGATTTCAATAGGACTTTCATTGATATTACTTGTCCTTCCCACCATTGATTCCTCTTCACTGTTTCTTGTCTTAAAAAAAATAAAAAAAGACCTCAGCATAGTCGTCACCAGTATCATGTTATCTATTAATCAATAGACAAACTGAATGGACTTACAACATCATTACTTTCTACGTGCATACAATCACCGTTATTAGCGTCTTCGTCAGGCCCACTCTAATAAGAAATTATCAGTATAAATTGGAGTATAAAATTGTAATTAAGACCACAAGAAATAATGAATAAAACTTAATCAAAAGTGTGAAGTTGACACATACTACATCGTCAGTCTCTCTTTGCAAAGAGCCATAATTCACATCATTGACCTGCTCACCTGTACTCTACACAAGAAAAGACAAAGAATATTTAAATAAAAATGAAAATATTGTGGAAAGTAAAAGTTGCAAAAAGTAACACCATATACCAGCAAATCGAAATATCCAAGAACCTCAACCAGAGTCCTTTTTCTGGGTGCATTCTTGGCCAATTTTTTTTTTGTGGATTTCGGATATCGTACTTTCTTTTGGCCAATCAAAGAATTAAACAGACAATCGTATAGGATGTCATGAGGTGTTTTTCTGAAATACCAAGCTTGAATGATACGATTCCTTGGTGAGGAGGGGTATCTTCTTGATGAAACTGAAAACTTCTGCTCATGCTTAATTTTGGTGTCCTTTTCATCAGTCCATTCCCATTTGTGATGGTTTGGTAATGAGGATAACAACAAAAACTGACTTTCCATAGACAACTCATTGTCTGTTTCTTCTGTGATGCAAACTGTTTTCTTTGAGCGACTAGGGTTGCTACGAAATGACAGTAACGATTCCTCCCATTCCACTGAAGATCCATGTGTGCAAAAGAAGTAGCTAAATAGAACAACAAAAAATGATTGAATTGAAAGAAATGAATTGTACAATGAGAAATAAAAAATGATGACAACATTATAAAAACCATCTTTTTCATTTCAACAAAACATTTCAATCAATCAAAAAGTCAAGATAGAAATGTTGAAAGTAATAACCTTTGCTTTTTTCTGCCATGATTATCCAGGGCTTGTTCCCATTTCTGCCGACGATTCACAACCATACATATGACATATTTTAATTCGAGCATTCCAGAATTCATTTCACCAACTAGTTTGTGTAAGTTTGTGTCAACACCATTTTTCTTTTCAAAAATTTTTCTTTTAAATGATCTATAATCTTCAGAGTTTTCGCCTAAAGTAAGCCCCACAAAAAGTAAAACTTCAATTTGGATGTGGAGTCATTCCCATTCTTTACAGGTATTGGATCATCTACAGATCAAATGTAATTTCAAAAACATTATTGAAAAAATCATAGTAATAAATACCTGCTCTACGAGACAAATATAACTGGGAATGTCGTTTCCTTTCTACTTTGACATCCTGAGCAGTATAAACTTCATATGGAAGGACTAATTCATCATTGAACTCCATTTTAAATTTGTTGATGGCCACATTAATGAAATAGTCCTTGAAGGCATTGTCTTCGAAAAATCTGGTTACATAAGCCACTTTATTATCTACTTCAACCTTGATTAAAGCACAATAAAATATCCCATCGACTGATTCTGTAGCAGCAAGCTCTAACAAGGAATCCTCAATAGCCATTAAACTACAATTCTTATTGAAGTATCCCTCCCTCCATGAAGAGGTAATTTCAACTTCAACGTTGATTGCTTTCTCACATTTGGCTAAGTTTTCTATTGCTAGCATTACAAGTGGTTCTATGAGGGAAAAAACAACAATAAAAAGTTGTCAATGCATCCAAAAGACCCAACAGGGAAACCAGAGATCATGTTGTACATTCTGCTTTTGCAGCCAGACACACAATCACCCTATACCACTGATTATATTACATAATATATTACACAGATACCATTTTCAGTAGGAAGCTCCGTATCATCACACATTTGTTCTGTAACATCATTGGTCGCACTCCTGTTTATGACAATTTCTATCACATCGTTTGATTCGTTATAGTCAAATTGGGAATCAAAATCCGAAAAGGAGATAGCACCCAAATAGAATGAGGGATCCCTCAAAAAAGGTAGTGCAATAATTAGGAAAACTCCATCATGACATATTTGCGTAAATCTATATATCTGGAACGTCGAGGCATCCAAACCCATAATGGATACTCGTCAACATCATTTGAGACTAATTAGTTTTTACTTCACAAATTGCCTTTCCAAAGGTTCAAATTATTATACCTTTCCAAAAACACTTCAAAATCAATGAACAAATCGAAAAACAAAATCATCCCTCATTTTAAGTATATATGCTTCAATTGAGGGATCCCTCATTCTATTGTTGTGCCTAACAAAAAAGTGCAATATAGTGCATGCCGAATATTGTCCTGCTCGAGAAAATCAAAATTTTACAGATTGAAAAAGGAAAATTCCAGGAAGGAGACATGGCATCTGACAAACTTATTAGTTCAAAAAACTGCTGACAAAAATACAAACAAGCAAATGCACATGTAACCCTAGAAAACAAAAATAAAATCCTCTTACTACTGGTACTGTTGTGTCTGCCACGGCTGCTGCAGCAATAATATTTGGTTGAAAAGGGACAGAAGTTTGTCTGGCATAATTATGATCATCCATAGTTCTTCTTCAGCTTCAATCTTTTAATATCACGTGAGATTAAGTGAAATGCGCGAAGAATATTCTAGAAAAAGGAAAAGAAGAAGCGAGGAGAACAGAACAGAGAAGAACAATGAAAAACAAATAAGACTTTACACATAAGGCTCAACAGCAGTGCAATGGATGAAAAATGCTGAAAATTAATAACTTCCTTGTAGCTATATATTTCGTGAGTGCTCATTATGACCATTCCAGCTTTATTTCTGTGTATCATCATCATTTTCCTCTAGCATTCTTCCAATCTTCTTCGACGTCGCCAATCTGCAACAATCCCGCCATTATTACTTTAACAAAAATATGACGTCAACATATGACCATATAAAGCAGTTTTGAGATGGTCTCAAATTGGCAGATAAACAACCTCCTATATTTCTTTTGAGTGCAGCAACTAATTTCTAGTGTCTAGTTACAAGAATTTTTAAAAAAAGTAGTATTGGCGTCAGTGTAACTTAAATTAGGAGTAACAAAGATTCTCGCGGAATTTCAGACGAAAAAGTGGCGCTTTGAAATAGCTGAAATTACACATCATATGCAAAATTACGTTACTGACTTTTTCTGGGAAATTTTTTTTTTTGACTCTGTTTAATGTTCAGGAAATCATCGAAAATAGTATGTTATCCCAACCTTGAACCCAGGGACTTTTCTTATTATCTTTTGAAATTTTCTCACGTTGACTAACCTTTTTGTTTGGGTGTTTATTTTATCTAACAAACGCTTCATGGTAAAATTCATCTGCAAAACATCGTCGATAGTTTGATCTTTTTGAATCTCAGTGACTTTTTCACATTGATTGGGACAACTCAAACTAGCGCTTCCGTCATCATCAAACTGAAGAAGGTCCAACTTGCACTTTTCACAGAGAGAATGTCCACAAGGTAACGCTCTGGAATCGATTAAATTTTCCATGCAAATTTCACATTCAAGATCTTCATCCATTGTCTAATTTTTAATACTTGAAATATCGAAAACTTTCCTTCTTGTAAACTTTCCTTCGTGTGAACTTTCGCTTTAAAGCTTTTTAAAACTGTTTTTTCTTCATCACATGATATTTATGAACAATCTACCATTATGTATCAAATTACTTCAACCACGATCAAACATTCCATTCACTCTTTTATGTAAATACAGTGGAATCTCTCTATCTCGAACTCGCAAGGGACCGAAAAATTTGTTCGAGATAGAGAATGTTCGAGATAAAGAAAGTTAGCTCTTCAAGTTAGCTGTTCAAGGGACCGAGATTTTTGTTCGAGATAGAGAGATATTCGAGATAGAGGCTAGTCGAGATAGAGAGATTCCACTGTACTGTAAAAGGTGTCTAGGATAGCGAGGCTCAAATCTATCTTTGGGATACCTCGATAAATTTAGCCGCACTCACATTTAAGTACATTTCACTAAATTCATTCATTCTTCCTTACTTAAGCAGTCTTAAGGAAAAATACGTAACATAAATTTACTTAAATGTGACTTCTTTCTTAAGTGCGCCGTAAATTCTTAAGTGTACTTAAGCTCTTGAGTATACGTACAAAAAGTTTTGTACGTAAGGAAAATAACTTCAGGGAAAGAAGAAAAAAATATGGCGCAACAACGTTCGAAATTGATTAATAGACTTTTTCGTGAACACAAACTTACTTAAATATGAGCCTAAAATTACTTTATACTTAAGACATCCTTACGGTTTTTACATTTAAGTAAATTTTACCCTTACGGACCAAAATCCATTCATTCTCTGCTGCTTAAGGATCCGTAAGCTTCTTACGTTAAGTAAAATTTACTTTAATGTGAGCACATACCTACTTAAGCCGTAAAGTCTTACGGCCTACTTAAGACGTTAAGTATGGTTTTCAAAAGATCAAAACTTTTTGATCTTTTGAAAATGTACTTAAGAGTACGTAAGGAAAAGAAGAAAAAAATTACGTCATGGCGTTCGAATCGACAAAATTCGTTCGAAATTTTTGAAAACGTTCCATTTTCTGTTGATACTTTTGTGTGGAAGTTATTTGATTTTTGTTCAAATTCAAAAATGGCGGTCAATGAAGAGGAGTTGGCGTTTTTTGTCCAAAATTATCCTGTTCTATGACAAAAGACACCAAGTATTCCATAGGAAGGATGTAAACTCAAATGCATGGGAAATAGTTTCTCAACAAATGGGATTAGAAAATGGTAAGATTTTCTTGGGATTCTGTGCTCATTTTATTTGTGTCATATTTCTAGTGATTCTCTGGATAATTTTTAACTGTTTGATAATTTGTTTACTCAATTTTTGTTTCTCAAAACTACATAAGACACCACTCTTTTTACTTACATGTGAACACTCTCTTACGGAGCATTTTATCTTAAGTGTGCCGTAAGGTCCGTAACTTAAGGCTCCGTAAGAAAAATCACTTAACAGCTTAAGTGGAGTCTACTTAAATGTGAATGCGGCTTTAAGATTCATTCGTCCCACAGTGTGGTGCATTAGTAGACGAGTTGAAAAACGACATAACTAAACATTAGGACTAATCCATGTTTTGACAAGTTTCCAACCACACAACGTTCATCAATATTCTATACAGCATAAACTAACATTTTATATAAAAGGCAGATAGACGAGTTATTTTGCATCAGCCTCTCCACTGTGCATTGTGAAAGCATAATTAATAAAATAACAAACTTACATGCAACATTCTTTATTTTGAGTGCAGAAATTAATATCATGTTCATGAGCGAAGCTACTTTTAAAAATCTTCAAGAAATTCAAACAGCTGAAAGATCGAAAGGTTGGTGTTATACTAACTGGCCACAGTTTTGATTGTGTTTCTCATGCTCAATGCCCTTGATAACCGAGCGTTTGCATAACATTGAACGTTGTCTTAGTAAACACACATACTGAAAAGTTAAGGTGCTCAATCCCACATGATTTATCTTAGTAAACACACATACTGACAAGTTAAGGTACTCAATCCCACATGATTTATAAAACATTCCATCAAAACAATAACAATTAACGAAAGCGTATCTTTTTTTTTCTCCACGCATTTCTTTCATGTAAACTCATGTAAGTTCCGCGTGTGACGAAGCTAATGTGATGACTTCGTTTGAAATATCGCATCATATCAGAAATTATTGAACTTGTCGATTTAAGCCAGGAAAGACCGAATTTGATGATGAGAAATGGTGATTTAAAAGTGGTGTACAGTTGGACAGTTGCTCCGCCTAAGTAGAGGACGTGGAAGAGTTAGTATTTCGATGTGAAAACATGGTGTAAGTGCCGGTTTCCAATCAATCGCAAGCACGAAACTCCAAAGTGAAAATGCTTCTGATTGGCCAATTTTTCTTTGTTCGGCAGCAAATTTGGGTGGCAGTAGTTTTCTGCTAAATAAGAACCGGTCTTACTGTCAAAGTATGAATCAAACAGTGAGCACTTATTTTGTCAAGCAAAAGATTTTTTAATAAAGTTAAGATTTTATTCTTTAATCAAATACATATTTTCAAAAAGTTATTGATGTTATAAACATGTGATCTTTCAAAATTCCGTTCAAACGGCCCTTGCGTATTTCACTAAGAAGACTACAAGATGGTATTTTTGCAAAAGTCACTGTTAGGCATTGGGCTGGTTCCTTTAAACGTTCGAGAACCTCGCATGTACCAAAATCAACGAAGAAAAAAAACATCAAGTAATAAAATACTTTTTTTCTCGCTTTTTGAGGTGTTCATTCAAATATTCACTCGACGAAGAGCATTTTTACTGAAATTGTGTGTATATTTCTATAAAAATGCACTCCTTCGCAGAGATTTTTTAACAAATGTGTCGGCTGGGTTAGTACATTCCGATAAGCAGGATACCATCAGTTTAAGTGGATTGTTTACTAAAGACTTGGTAAAGGTGTTAAAAGAGTTTTACCAACTTATGTTGTTTGCAAAACCAGATACCAGATTCGGCAACGGGAATGATGGCGGCAAGGAAAGACGTGTTTTTCACGCTGACATTTTTATTTCTAATGATACTTTTGAGCTTTTTTGTGAAAAAGAGGAGCTTTGTGCAGCCTGACGGAATAAGTTTGAGTTTACATTTGGAGGATTGTTGCAATGGAGAGAGCTATTGTTTTTCCTCGCTATTTTGTTGCAGACGCTTGTACGTGAAGCCTGAGAATCGCTGCTGTTTACTGTTGCTATTGCTTATACTGGGGATATCGAAACACATCCTGGCCCTTTGTTTATATCAAGAGAATTAAAATATATGTGCCATAAGAAAGGATTAAAAATGTTACACCAAAATGTTCGAGGGTTACAAGGAAAATCCGAGGAGATTTCAAACATATTACAAAATTACAAGATCGATGTTTTTTGTCTATCTGAACTTTTTCTGAACAAAATCGTACCCACAACAACTTTCAGCGTACCGGGGTTCACATTTTTGAGATTAGATCGAAGTACAGGAGTTGGAGGTGGTGTTGGAATGCATATTGGTTCAGAAATTAATTTTACCAGGAGACATGACTTAGAGAATTCAGAAATCTAATCAATTTTCATCGAAATATATCCTAAGAACTCCAAATCTTAAATCCTATATACCGACCCCCGACTATCTCAAAAAGGATGAACATAAAATTATTAAAGATACTTTCAAAATGAATGGTTTCACACAGCTATTATCTAAAGCGACTCGAGTTACCGAGACAACAACCACGTTAATTGACGTTATTCAAACCAACAAAGCATGCAATATTAGTAACACCACCATTATCCAAGCCTGTTTGAGTGATCATGATTTGATTGGGTGTGTTAGGAAAATGAACAATTTAAATTATCAACCTGAGACTATTCGATGTCGTAACTTCAAAAACTACGATGTTGATGCTATTAACAATGAACTGTTGAACAAAGACTGGAGTTATGTTTACAAAACAAATTCGCCAACAATTGCATGGGCCTTTATGAAATAATTACTTACTGAAACACTGAATAACTATGCACCATTCATAATAAAACGCATCAAAGGGAGAAAATCACCTTGGATATCAAAAGAACTATCAAACGAAATGAATTTGCGTGATCAACAGTTACGTAAAGCCCGTAAAACAAATAAACAATTTGACTGGAGCGTTTACAAACGAAAACGTAATTATGTAAAGAACGAGGTGCAACGAGCAAAACGTAATTATTATAAATCAAAATTAGCTGAAAATTCTACAAAACCGGACCGTTTTTGGAAAGTTGTAAACGAAATATACCCAATCAAATCGAATAAAGAAAAGTTACCGAATCAATTTAGAATCAACAATGTTCTTACAAACAACACTCAATCCATTGCAAATGGTTTTTGCAAATTCTTTTCAAATATTGCCTACAATCTAAAAACTAAAGTTTTTCCATTCCATTTTCCACTTATCTCGAAATAAAGAAGTATATTTCGAAAAAAATCAATTTAGTTTCAGAAATGTGACAGACAAAGAAGTCCTGAAAAATCTCAAAAAGTTGAAACGCAACTGTGCAGTTGGATTAGATGATATACCAGCTTCGTTTTAAAAGACACGGCGTATATTATAGCGAAACCATTATCACACATCATAAACTGTTCATTACGAAATGCATCGGTACCAGATGATTTCAAGTTAGCAAAAGTCGTTCCTGTTTATAAATCCGGAACGAAGGACAACTTTGATAACTATCGTCCAATCAGTGTCCTTTCTGTTGTTTCGAAAATTCTTGAAAAATGTGTTCACACCCAGATAATGGAACATGTAGAAAAACACAACCTAATGTCAATACACCAGTTTGGTTTTCGAAAGAATCGCTCAACAGAATTAGCAACAGTCTGTTTCCTCGACGAAATTAGAAAAGGTATGGACTCAGGTATGTTAACTGGAGTTATATACATCGATCTCTCGAAAGCATTCGACACTATTAGCCATGCATCAGTAATTGACAAACTACCACAATACGGAATTACTGGATTGTCCCAACAATAGTTCTGCAGTTACCTTTTTTGGCAGACATCAACAAGTGTCACACCATCGACTCCTGTCATCAAAAGAACCCATCTTCTCTGGGGTACCACAAGGGTCGATTCTGGGTCCACTGTTATTCCTTCTCCATTTCAACGGTGCAGCAAACATCCTTTCACAATGTAAAATCATCAAATATGCTGACGATACGGTACTCTTCTTTTCACACAAGAACATTAACGAAATTGAAAAAGTGTTGAATAAAGATTTTGCTGTTATTTGTGAATGGTTAGAGATAAATGAGCTCATCAATAACACAAAGAAAGGAAAAACAGAAGCAATGGTATTCGGCACCTGTCAAAAGTTAAAGAACACACCACCAATTAATGTCGAGCACAATTTTGTAAAAATAAATAACACTGACTCTTATAAATATCTTGGTGTTACCTTAAACTGCTCCTTGAATATGACAGAGCATGTCAGAACTACTGTCAAAAAAGCGTCCTCAAGGGTGAGTCTTCTAAAATCTACGAGGCATTTACTCGACTCAAAATCAGCTATGCAAGTTTACAACACTATGATTCTACCTGTCCTGACGTATTGTCCATTTGCTACCTATGCCACTGTCCCACAAAACCTGGCAACGAGAATCAACTCCATCGAAAATCGAGCCTGTAAGATTATTGGTGGGGATATTCGATACAGTTCAGAAAAAGCGTATTGTTACCTACGTTCGGAAATGTATTGAAAAGGACGTCTGTGAAAATTTTCAAAATTACTTTTCGCTACACGAATCGAATGTAAACACACGAAATAACAAGTTGATGATTAAACTACCAAAAGTGAAACTTGAAGTTGCAAGGAAAAGTTTTCTCTTTCAAGGTGCAAGGGCGTATAACGACTTACCAAGGGAAGTTAGAATGGAAAAGAACTTTAAGAAATTTAAATCTCTATTAAAATCCCTAGATGTTTGAACAGTTTTATATAGGTTTCAAGGTTTTACATCTTCTTAAGTTCGTAATTTCTTTTGTTAGTTCCTTTTATAGATACATAATGTCATTGACAAATTCCAGGACACTATCTTCTCAACATCGTTTTTCTTAGTATCTTAGATATTCAAATTTTTCCTTTTCTTTTTTTTAAATCATTTTTATCAGTACTAAATTTTTAATAACTTTTATTGTTTTTAACATTCCTTTAATTCATTTTTTACGTTACAGGACCTCCATGATAACAATGTAAATTTGTACATATGTATATATTATACAACTGAGGAACTATCCCGTGTAAATATTTGTTAATAATAACAATAATAATGATAATAAGACTTTCCGAGATCCCAACGATACATATGGAGTATTTGAAGGAGAAGATGACGAAGTTATTGAAATACCATATCCGAAATAGCGAAAGCATCGGATTGGCATTTTAATAAAGGTATGGATTTGTAACAAAGGGAAAGAAAATCGAGGTTGTCGTTGTCTGGAATATGCTGGACGTTGTAAGTTCATGTTATTGTTTAAATCTTAAACTTTGCTTTCAATGTTTTATGCATGCTAATTTTTCATATTTTCGCTTTGATTTTTGACCTTTCAAAGCATACAAATTGGCTGAGCACAGTTTAGTAATAGCAAGGTTGTCATATTATGTCACATGAAGTCTTCGATTTCAGGATTAATGATAAATGACATTAGTGCTGTTTCTAAATGAACCGTTGATACTTTTATCATGCTGAATTACCTAATTTTATTATTATTAATTGTTTTTGATAATAATACTTTTTCAGAGGAGCACTGAACTCTTGAAGGTAAATGTCCGACTTTAATTGATAGGACGTATCGAATGAACTTTCATTAAATTGCTCACAACAAAGAACTGGTCTCTTTAGGAAAGTTCGTTCTCCCTAGTGTGGCGAGCCATTGCTTTATAACGATAGGATCCCTTAAACCGCCGATAAGTAAATCAGGAAGAATCAGCATAAACCATGACTGTGATATAGCTATAGTTGACTGATTAATCATGGCATCCTGACCAGGGCCAAATGACAACTGACCTGAACATCACAGCTTAAATAGCATGCAACGACGACGTCATCAAAATGGCTGAGATGTCAACAAACATGGTAACAAAAATGGCTACCAGAACAAAATGACTATGAATAACAAAACTTAATCAGAGCGATTATGCTACAAATTTCCAGAACGAATCTATAGTTCTAGAAAATCAAGTCTGGAAAATGGCCTGAATAAGATTATCATTACGTCTGACTCGACAGGCATTTCATGATTTTGATAGACAAAGAAGTGTAAGATCACTGTCTCCATTTGTTACAGAAAAATTTATGAAGTTTTTAATTCTTACTAGTGTAAACAGTAGCAGAATACACTTTATTGTGAGAACCACCAAGTCTGCTAGAAAGTAGCTCCGGCTTGTCAAAAAGGCTTCCAAAGTTCCAGAACATGCTTATTCCAGAACCTCATGTTGTCTGGGATCTTCATTCTTCAATGCAATCACATTAACCGACAAACATGTTTCAAAAGTCATCGACACTGCTGGCAATCTCTGGTGCATAGACCATTCAACACATGAAATCTTTAGCCAATGCCTTTGCACCTTTCAGAACAAACAATTCGAATTTCAAAAGTTAAATTAAATTAATGTATGAGAGAACACAAATTTACTTGTTTTTTTTTTCAAGTTTATGAAATTGCAAAATTTGATCTTGTAACACCTTGATTTCTGACACATTTGAAAATCTGTAACTGCTTACTAGTGCATTTTCAGGTAAAAGTTCCAAATTATATTGCTGCCTATAGTAACCTGGTTGTAGTCTCTAAAATAACCAAAAATGGGATCCATAGTGGTTATTTTTGCTTCTTGCTATTAATAGATGTAATAAACCATGTTTTATGATTTTCTCTTAAAGAACAAAAATATATCTGCCAATAAGCGTCCAATATAATTGAAACTTCAATGTCTTTTCTGCACTTTTCAGTCATGAGCCGGTGAAGTAGTGGAGCCGAGTTAAAGGTCATTGCAACCTTTCGATAAGTCGAACAGCACGCTATACTAATTGACATTTCAACCTGTCGTAATTCAAACATTGAATCCATCCAAATATTATCATTTCATTTAAATGTGGCGGATAATGTTATGTTTCTACTCACTAGAATGAAGTGAGTTACCGTAAATGTTGCGTGAACTACTTTTCATCCAAACAGTGATCGCAGAAATCACATACGTTGATCTTTACAGTAATTCGAGATGAATATGGAACTTACTTCTTTCGTTCCTCTATCGTTACTACTCCACAATGCACAATAACAATTAACAAAATCAATACAAAAAATCATTGGCATTTTTAGGTGGTGATCCATGTGACATTTCTTCATACATCGATTGAGCTTTGTGGCCATTCCGTTACATTTTTACACCTCCAAGTTGGTACCAAATCTTTATATCTTTATAATTAATACTATCTTGTGGAAAATTGACAAATGACCAATACATCCGTTAGTTATTGGTATTGCTCCTTTTGATTACACTTATAGTCTCATGACTTTTGACACTTATCATTGGTTTTCTAAAACATTTTCCAATAAAGACCGTAATTATTACCTAATTATGTTATGTAATTAATACAAAGTATTTACTACTCTCTTACAAGAATTCCATAACTCAGACTTGAACTTTGTGATTCTTAAGAATTCGACAAAAATGATCCCCAACTATTTAAAATTCGTATGATAACATGGCTTTGGGGGAAATTAATCCCAAATTTCACGAATATCCACGTAATTACTAGTTAATCACATATTTTTTATGTGATTAACATGGAACATGATTAACATTTCCATGTAAGTAAAAGGCAAATCACTCTGCGTTTTACCTTGCTTTAACTCAAAGAAATAAAACTTTTATTCTCAATGTCAAGCATTAATTTTTGTGAATGTTCGTTGCGAAGAACTACAGTAGACTCTCTCTAACTCGAACCTCGAAGGGGAAAACAAGATCGTTCGAATTATGGAGAGTTCAAGTTATAGAGAGTGATATCGCTAGGTTTTAGCTTGAAGGGACTCACTGATTCAGTTCGAATTATGAAGAGTTGGAGTAATGGAAAGTCGAATTATAGAGAGTCCACTGTAACTAAAATGTCGATTTCTTTTGTGAACGCATCAGAGAATTTGAGAAAAGGTTGTTGATTTCACCTATTCGAACGTTCTATTCAATTTAGCGTGAAATTTCAGATTTGCTTGAAGGAAATTTCAAATCGGCGGGAAATTGAGATTAATTTCCCGTTCCCGCAAACGTCAATCAAGTTTCACCCAACCACGTGATTAGACTGTGTATTTTGTGCAGCGATGATGTAGGATTCAAAACTCCTAGTTACTTTCTTACTTATTTACGTAGTATTTACAAAACGTGTTAATTAAATACAAAATTTTTCAATGATAAATGTCATGAAGACTCGAGATCTTTATGCAACTACTATGCAACGAAGGCCTGCCATTTAAAACCTCAATTGGACTGTAGTCATGTAAGAGAAGATTCAAGCAACATCATTTCTGTTTATATTGTAAAACAGCTTGGTAAAAGTATTCTTGGAAAATACTTACTGTTAATCTCTGTTTTTCGAAAAAACCTGAATGATTTTTAATCGAGTGCTATGGCAACCTAATCAGAATCTAGCTGTAATGCTTATCAATCTTTGAATAATTAATTGGTTTTTGAATTTTTGAGTAAGATTTCGCGAAATTGAGTTCCGTTCGTCACAAAGATATAGAGGATTGCAGTTGTCTGTCGTATTTTTTCTTAGTCTTCGTTATGTTAGTATTTTTCGCAAAAAAGAGGGAAGAAGATCGTATTCAAGAAATTTTTTGTCAAGTTCAAGTAACTTATACAATGATATTTCTAGTGTTGCTTTATTTGTTAACAGCTTTTACAGCTTCTGGTAAGAACACTATTAAAAGTTTAAAAGTGCTTAAACTCTTCTTGAACATTTGATTTTGTTTTGTTTATATCTCAAATTATGGGTTTTCTTTGTTTTTTTCTCACTCTATATAGGTATAATTTTTGAACCATTAAAATAGTGGTCAGCCTTTTTCGTTTATTATGAAATGTTGTTGGACATTGATTATCGATTTAAATACAAATTTCCTGAATTTCTGTTTATATACTTTGCTGAATTTATAGTTATTTTATAGTGTTATTTTATAGTGCTACTCCAATTTTCAGTGTGATAATAAACAGGTTTGAAAACGAGGCCACAACGAGGTTGAAAAACATAAAAATGTAATGTATTGAAGCAGGAAACTATTCAACATGATATATTTCCATCATTCGGTGCGTAATGAATGCTAAATCCAAAGCTTAAGTATCTTATACCTCGAAAAATCTACAAATTGTATGTTCACAATGTATACATAGTAAATCTACTTATTTGCAGTTTTGAAGTATCGTATGAATATGCTTTCGAAATTGAGAAGTTGGAAAGTATGCGCAAGGAATTACTTGTAAACCATTCCTCGACAAAGGAATACATACATACTATTTGGAATAAATTTCATGAATCTTGGATTCCAAACTCTAGCATTTTCCGTAGAACCGCCATTTTTTGCAAATTTGTAAAAAAACTGGTGAAGGTGAAAAAATATAACTAAATAAATGTAGCGTAGATAATTGGAAGAAATCAAGTAACTCGCTTGAAACAAGGGAGACAACGATAACCCACCAAACACATGACGTCACTATGACTTCACCACGACGTCTTAATCTGGTCAGGAAGTTATATGACTTCTTTATGACTTTTTCATGACGTCATTTAAAGTCATTTAATACGACGTCAGCAAAGGGACTTTTTCATGACGTCATTTAAAGTAATTTAATATGACGTTACCAAGGTGACTCTTTCGTGACGTCATTTAACGTCATTTAATATGACGTCACCAAGGTGACGAAAAGACGACCAAACCATGACCTAATGGTCGTAATTACGACATAAAAACGTAAAATCGGTTTACAAATACAGTCCAGTTCCGCGCATCCTGTGGAACTGTCAGAACCGGATAAAAAATTCAAAATAAAATTTCTCGAAAAAAGTGCCTTAAATAGTTAGTAGCATGTTTTCTATATCAGTAAAAATGCAGCTTTTTCTGACAACAGTTGTTTTACCTTTTCTGTACAAAACAGAGTATATGTTTACACACAAATTAAAAAAATATGGATTATAAAATAATAACAATGTAATGTATTTTACTTAACAAGTAAAAGTTTGTTTTCACGTGCGAAACGTTGGTTGCACTTTATGTCCTTTATATTTGCTATTTGTTTCTTTCTGCTTCGGTAAGGTCCATTGATTCAGTCCGTGCGAGCGTTTTTTATGATCTCTGGCGTTGCGTATCGCTTCTTTGTTTTTTGTCCTATATGGATCACTATTAGTGCAATTGACACTTCGCTCTGGTTACATTATATGAGATGATTTTTTATTATAACAGTAGTACGTTGTATGATAGTGCATGTGTAAGCTGTGAGATTTATGCCAGTGGTTAAAAAGGCTTCTGTGAACAAAGCGATAATTGACGTTTAAAAACATGCCCCTGAACGGTTGAAGAAGAAATAAACTGAAAGAAACAGTTTTCTTGTGTTGTATTTTTTAAGTCTATATATATAAGAGTTTATTTATTTAGAAGACGTTTAAGCTGAAAACATGCATTTATTTATTCCCGTCACTTCCGTAAGGCCAAAATCTGTGCGTTCCATCATGGTTAAGCACGCACGTTTTCAATCGTAATAAAAATGTCAGGACTGGTCCCATGACATCTCAGTGACGTTGTACGTCACTACAACGTCACTGAGATGTCATGGGACCAGAAGAATCTCTCCTTATTCCCAAACTTCGATAAAGTCAAAATCTGTGCGTTCCAACGTGATTAAGCAAATTTTCAATCGTAATAATAATGTCAGGACGTGGTCGTATGACGTCTCAGTGACGTCTCAGACGACTCTCAGTGAAACAGCCAGGTTACAAGGAGGTTACTTGATGACGTCGTTGCGACGTCACGGATCTGACGTCGCTTTTTGTTGCAAATATGATGTTATAATGACCTTCTCATAACGTCTTATAAGGTCATCGTCCGACTTGATTATGACATCACAAGGACGTCATGGTGTTTGGTGAGAAATTTCAGAATACTATGTTAACTAAAAATGCATACAAATTTCTTAAAAAGACATCCAACATATTCAATGTGACTCATCATAATTAATGTCACATTTCAAATATGATAAATTATGCAATAAATTTTCTGAAGGACTGCTGTGTCGATTAAATATTCTCGATTTTTGGACCGTGTGTACACAATTTTTCAATTTAATTTATCATTCGATGTAAGACTAATTCCGCTGTCGACAGTCCCCCAAAAAATTTTTGAAGGCTAAAGTCTTCTATATTTTCCAGTCTATTTGTTTGTGTGTGAACAAGTGGTATCTATGTTTCTAAAAAACCAAGCATTTGCAATCAATTTTTGTTATACATTTTGTTAGTACTTCCTGAGTAGCGTGAATTAAACACGAATTGCTTACGTGGCTGCAAGTACAAAGGCTACCATGTACAAGGCACTACATCTCAGACATGCCAATGTATATCCCAACTGTATTGTTACATCAGGTCAAGGAGAGACTGTTTTCACAGAAAGACCAGCAGATCGAACGCTTGGAGCCGAAGGAAGGGCTGTTCTGTTACCATGGGTGTACAGTAGTAATTCGTCGGCAACGTACATGAAATGGTTTCGAACTAATGAAAGAAACGATCAGCTGGGGACTCTTATGCTATTCGTTGTCATCGAAGGAACCCCTAACATTCTAGGTAAAAATTGTTGAAATGTATCAAGTAATCAAGATGGAGCGTGGGGCACGGTTAACGGAAAACGATATAAGCATGCGCAGAAGCAACATTTACTTACAGAACTGCGAATATAACCGTCCCGTTTTATTTTTGGGATATTTTTTTAACTAAGCCAATCAATGTTTCCTAATTAACGTAAAAGATACGGGAAACTGATAAACGGACACGTCGTACTGATACGGAAAGTGCTCATTTATCGGTTTCCCAGCATTTCTCACTGTCCAGTTACCGTTTACTTATTCTTTGTATGCGTTACTTTGTTAATTTCCTTTACAGAACCACGAGCTATCTATAATGGCAGTTCACGGATCATTCTGCAAAATCTCAAACTTTCCGACGAAGGATGGATAGCTTTAACAATGGATTTTTCCAACGGCGAAACTTTATTCAACAAGATTTACTTGGAGATTGGAAGTAAAGCTTACATTCTTTCTTTCTTTTCCCATAGCCTATCTTTGAGCTATCATGCTACAGTACAACCCCGTTAAGTCAGACACCGTTTAAGTCAGACTTTTGTTTAAGTCAGACTAAAACCTTGTCCTCCTTCAGACTAAATACGCAGAGTCTGACTTAAGATGAAGTTCTGTTCAGTCAGACTCTCGTTAAGTAGGAGCGACTTTTTCAGACCCTTGACAGTCGGACTTAACGAGGTGATACTGTAGTTGCTTTCTTCTTTACTCAGACTCATTAATTTTACCACTTTCACGGGTCTATACCAAATGACATTGGTATAGACACTTAACCATGTGAGAAATGCATTTTTTCTAAAAAAATAGAACTACAAAACTCCAGTGCTTCGACATTTTTTTTAGCGACCCCGCATTCAACAAATCTCCCCATGCAATCAATTGCAGTTGAAAATGAAAATCAAACTATTGAATGCACTAGCATTGGTAGGCCTCAACCTCATATAACCTGGCAAGATAGTGACCAGAATGAACTAATTAACACCTCTGATTATCATATCGTAAACTTAATGGAAAGCAAAATCAATCAGGAAGTAAAAGTCAAGAGTGTGTTGACTATAATTGATGTTGAAAGAAAAGATGCTGGTATATTGACATGTGTTTCTACAAACGATATTGCTAGTGACAAAGCTGACAGCACACTATTCGTTTATTGTGAGTATAATTTGATAGTTTGTGCCTTCCCACCAATTCGTTGAAAAATCACCGCGGAGGAGTACATTTCTATAGAAGTATATACACTATTTCATTGAAAATGCTCTATCTCGTAGTGTATTTTTGATATTTTTGCTAGCTGGGTTATAAACATCAATTCTTAATACCCTGGACTCTTTCTACTTTTAAATATTTTGCATGGATGCTTCACTCTTGCGGAAAGAAGAATCAAATCCAATTAGACGTCCGTCTTGACTTAATGTTGTTCCATTAAGCGCCCTCTATAAAAAGTGGGCGCTCAAAAGGAATATAGGCGCTTATGGAACATTGAAAGATTCACATGGGTGATTACTCAAGAGAGCCGCTTAAAAGAAGTTTGAGGCATTTGCTTTCTATGGCCTGACATAGACCATATGAGTATCACCAAACACCGATCTACCATGTTTAGTTAGGCTAGTCCTTCTATAACATTTAGACTTTGTGAGAAACGTTTCTTCTGCCAATCTTCTTATAGATAAACCAGAGATACTCGCCCAAATGGAACCTAACTCTGTTGTGAATCTGGGCACAGGAACCGCTTTTTCGTGTGTAGCAAATGGCATTGAGCAACCACACATCACGTGGTACAAGAACGACATCCAGGTCCTCTCAGGGAATGGTAGCATTGAGATAACAGATTTGGTTAGCGCTCCTCCACACGTGAAAAGTATTCTATCCATCAATCCGGTCCAAAACTCAGATGCGAATGCTGTCTTTAAATGTGTTGCTAAAAACAGCCAAGGAGAAGATAGTAAAAGTACGATAATCAGCGTTTATTGTGAGTATTGATTTATGGAGTATTCTTGGATTTGATTGGCTAAAATAAGAGTACTCTTGGATTTGATTGGCTGAAATACTAAGAAACGATTTCAGTTAAATTTACTGTGTTTTATGCTGTGTTATTTACGGTGTTATATGATGTCTTCAGCAGACTTTTAAAGGTCTTTTATTCATGAAATGAGATTGTCAATCTATCTTCATCCTACAATAAAACGTCCATAAGACTGATGGGAAAATTGTCTACGTTAGAGAGGTGTCGGTCGAGAATTTCCCTTGCTGGGTTAGTATTGCCCGGAGAGTCAGTAATAAGGAGGTGTCCCTCTTATGAGATGTCCGTAATAAGGAGGTGTCCCTCTGATGAGATGTCCGTAGTAACGAGGTGTCCCTCTTATGAGATGTCCGTAATAAGGAGGTTTCAATGTATAGGTTTTATTCATTTTTATCTCGATATCGTTTCATATCTTCTAGTTGGACCAACCATAATTGATTTCCCAGCTCACTCGATCGTCACTAGTGAGAACAAACAAAATTATGAGATGACTTGCGTTGTTCAGGCGTATCCCAGACCCGACATTCGCTGGTACACAAACGGACAAAGAATCATCGGAAATGCTGTTAACTCGATGTATCTTATTAAGGAAGAAGTTGTCACTCAGTCGACATCTATAAGCGTTATTAAAAACACGCTAGTAATCAAAGTGGTTGCACGAGATGACTTTGGAAATTGGACTTGTGAGGGAAGTAACACGATTTTTGGTGATGAATACCGAAAAACGTCAAATACCACTCAGTTAACTGTGACATGTATGTAACGTTTACTTGTTTATACAGCAGACGTGTTGAGGGTGAGAGAGAACTTTTAATCATAGCAGTCATAGCAGAAGAGGTTATTTCAGATTTACACATAAATTTAGGTTCTTTTTTCCGTACAGACTTGTTATTAAATATAACTTCATAGTGAAATGCAATGATAGAATTCAATTTTCTAGAGTAGTCACGAAACAAAATACCATAGCTTTGGACCAGATCTTTCCTGCATAACCTGTTCACCCAAACAAATCCAAAATGTCTTGATTTGATTTTTGTCTTTTTCTTGACAACTATATCCGTAGGTTGTCCTGTTCTTTCGTACATGCTCAAGTGACAAAGGAAAATTTTATCCATACTCATAAACTAGTTAGTGTGGCGGATGCATATTTTCTAGTCTCAACTTTGTCTTTGTGAGGGTCCAAAAACATTTCAAATTGTGTTAAATGCAATAAATAATCTGAGATCGAATTTGTAATAATACAATATTTCAAGGTCCATCCCAGTGGGTTAATTAGTCAAATAGCCACTGCGACGAAGAGAATTCTAGTTGGAATAGTGTGTAGATATCTTTAGAAATGTACTCCTTCTGCAGGGATTTTCAACAAATTTACCCTCTGGAATTTATCAGTCAGTGTTCGTATTTCAGACAAAACCCTCATTGGACGTTTAAATTGAAGAACACCTTTCTCTCTCCCATAGATGATCCTCGATTTGAATTCGTTTCACCAAATAACTTCCGACAAAATATAACAGATACTGTCATTTTCACATGCCGTGTAAAAGCATCACCAAAGCCATTTGTTTGGTGGCAGGTCCCGAGTACCATCACAATGGACGAGCGTTTCTCCTTTCTAACAATAACAGTAGCAGATGTGACGCAATTTGGTTCTGTAGAAACACAGTTGACAATAATAAACATAGGCAAGCGTGACCACGGAAATTATATGTGTAAAACGAATAACACCATTACTTCCGATAGCAAGACTTCTAAACTCATCGTGCAATGTAAGTTTTATTTATTTGAAGGTTTTTCGTCGGATCAATATTAATCGCAATAACGGAAGACATTTATTATTCCATGAGCGTTAAGATTCGTTTCGAGAGCAAGTCACATGCTCGGCGCCATCGTCGTATGTTTTATTCAATAAAAAGTGTATTTCCCGTGTTCAAATCCCACTCCTGTAGACTGTATGATAAGCTTTATAAGCAGCATATCACACTGTTCGAAACCTTCGACTGATTTCATACTGTCCTAATGCAAGTTTAGTCATTTCTACATTTTTATTATCTATTTGCATGTTAACGAAGTTAAAAACCAACTTAACTGACGTGCACTTTTGGTGCAATCTTATGTTTTCATTGGGTAAAATGAACCACTTGACCGGTTAAAATTTCTCTGTAGTGTCTGGCTTTAAAGGAAATAAAGAAAAGAAAGACGACCAAATGCCCTTCTGTTCAAACGACAAAGAAAACACGCCATGTCGTGTCCATATAAAATTTTGCTTCAGCACGTTAGAGAATAATAGCCAAGAAACGAATATTTGTTGAATCATTGCATTATGCGTGTGTTATCATGCCTATCGTCCTAACGGACTAAAGGAAACTTCTTATAACATTTTAGATAAGCCAAGTGCCACGGCAGATTTCGCAGACAACGTTCACAAGGTACCTGAAAATTCAATATCCTCTCTGGAGGTAGTGGTTGATGCTAACCCTGTTGCAAATATGGAATGGTTTCTGTCTCACGACAATGGCTCCACCTACAAAAAGATTACTGACAATATAGAAATAATTCAAATCGCTGTCATACAAGACTTCGAGAATAAATATAAAACTCGTTTGCTGTTCCCAAAAGGTGTTCATAGAAAAGACCAGGGTTGGTACAAAGTGGCTATCTCCAACTTATTAGGGAAGGTGGAAAAGAAGACGTATCTTATTGTCACATGTAAGTTTTGTAGGGTAATATTATGAAATCCTATGAAACGACCACGTCTCGTGTTCACACTTGCATCAATCTCGTTTTTCGATACTTTCATGGACTAAGTAGGCATATTAATTTTGCTTTGCATTTGTTTTTATGTATTTTGCTTCATGCAAATCTGCTCAAAAATCACTACTGGGAATTAGGCCTTTCTGTTTGATACCCTTTTCCTCTTCAAGGCGTAACAGTGAGTGCAGTATATAATCGTCTAGTCTCCACTAATTGATTCTGGAAAGTAGCGAAGATTATTCTATGCTTAGGGAAGCCACAAGCACAGACTGGACTAACAGGTACTGACGATGTTAATAAGGACCAATCACATTCTCTTATTTGCCGTTTCCTAAGCAACCCAATCAATAAAATAGACTGGTACAAGGATGGCAAATTAGTTACTCACATTCAATATTCGACTGAAACCTTATCTGAAAATACTTCAATGTCCCTCACCCAAAGTACACTAACTATCATACGCGCACAACCAGATGATCAAGGTAACTACACATGCGAAGCAACTAACGAGATTGGACAATCATACCAAAGGAAATATATAAATGTGCTTTGTAAGTGATAACCCTTTTGTTTGACTGTTTTGGTTTGGTCGACCAACTCCATAAAAGCAACCATAACGTTATTTTAGACGCTCCTATACTTCAAGTCTCTTCAGCAGCCCTCATGATTGATATATCTCGAAGACTAACTCTCAGTTGTCGAGCAAACGCAAATCCAAAAATATCAAATTATGGGTGGATGAAGAACAACGTGAAACTAAATACAAACTCTGAAACGTTTACCATAGCTAAAGTTGATGTAAGAAACTTCACTGTTCAGTCTGTAATTTTCTTGTTCATATTCGATGCTTGTTTTCAAACGTGGGTAGCGGTCAGAAACAATTCTATTCCTGCTCCTACTATTGCTAGTACTGCATATCCCGTATATTTTAGGAAGGGAGCGTTGGAAACTACTCCTGCACACCATCAAACGAGTTGGGAAATGGATCCACTGTTCTATATAGAATTACAATCCGAAGTAAGATTAAATATGGTCGCACTTCTTTTAAATAATAACCTGTCAATACGGTAATTATTGTAGGGATATGTGAGATTTACAAGCCTTTATGTATACTTTTGTTGGCTTGAAGTTTGGCTATAAACCTTTTTATAGAGATTATTGCGGGGTGTGATTATAATGGACAAAATTTCAAAAATTCGAATTCTGTAGATGGCAGACTTTGAATCTCACTTAAACATCGAGTTTTTCAATAAAAAGACAACCGTGGAATAAACTTAAAACATCTTCTACTTTCATCAACATGTTGCCAAAGTTAATCTTAACAGTTTTCTTGACAACAAAATGAATACATATGACCAGAGTCAAGATTTGGGCGAGTAGAGAGGTGTCGGTCGAGATTTTCCCTTGCTGGGTTAGTATTGCCCGGAGAGTCAGTAATAAGGAGGTGTCCCTCTTATGAGATGTCCGTAATAAAGAAGTGTCCCTCTTATGAGATGTCCGTAATAAGGAGGTTTCAATGTAGAGGTTTTATTCATTTTTATCTCGATATCGTTTCATATCTTCTAGTCGGACCAACCATAATTGATTTCCCAGCTCACTCGATCGTCACTAGCGAGAACAAACAAAATTATGAGATGACTTGCGTTGTTCAGGCGTATCCCAGACCCGACATTCGCTGGTACACAAACGGACAAAGAATCATCGGAAATGCTGTTAACTCGATGTATCTTATTAAGGAAGAAGTTGTCACTCAGTCGACATCTATAAGCGTTATTAAAAACACGCTAGTAATCAAAGTGGTTGCACGAGATGACTTTGGAAATTGGACTTGTGAGGGAAGTAACACGATTTTTGGTGATGAATACCGAAAAACGTCAAATACCACTCAGTTAACTGTGACATGTATGTAACGTTTACTTGTTTATACAGCAGACGTGTTGAGGGTGAGAGAGAACTTTTAATCATAGCAGTCATAGCAGAAGAGGTTATTTCAGATTTACACATAAATTTAGGTTCTTTTTTCCGTACAGACTTGTTATTAAATATAACTTCATAGTGAAATGCAATGATAGAATTCAATTTTCTAGAGTAGTCACGAAACAAAATACCATAGCTTTGGACCAGATCTTTCCTGCATAACCTGTTCACCCAAACAAATCCAAAATGTCTTGATTTGATTTTTGTCTTTTTCTTGACAACTATATCCGTAGGTTGTCCTGTTCTTTCGTACATGCTCAAGTGACAAAGGAAAATTTTATCCATACTCATAAACTAGTTAGTGTGGCGGATGCATATTTTCTAGTCTCAACTTTGTCTTTGTGAGGGTCCAAAAACATTTCAAATTGTGTTAAATGCAATAAATAATCTGAGATCGAATTTGTAATAATACAATATTTCAAGGTCCATCCCAGTGGGTTAGTCAAATAGCCACTGCGACGAAGAGAATTCTAGTTGGAATAGTGTGTAGATATCTTTAGAAATGTACTCCTTCTGCAGGGATTTTCAACAAATTTACCCTCTGGAATTTATCAGTCAGTGTTCGTATTTCAGACAAAACCCTCATTGGACGTTTAAATTGAAGAACACCTTTCTCTCTCCCATAGATGATCCTCGATTTGAATTCGTTTCACCAAATAACTTCCGACAAAATATAACAGATACTGTCATTTTCACATGCCGTGTAAAAGCATCACCAAAGCCATTTGTTTGGTGGCAGGTCCCGAGTACCATCACAATGGACGAGCGTTTCTCCTTTCTAACAATAACAGTAGCAGATGTGACGCAATTTGGTTCTGTAGAAACACAGTTGACAATAATAAACATAGGCAAGCGTGACCACGGAAATTATATGTGTAAAACGAATAACACCATTACTTCCGATAGCAAGACTTCTAAACTCATCGTGCAATGTAAGTTTTATTTATTTGAAGGTTTTTCGTCGGATCAATATTAATCGCAATAACGGAAGACATTTATTATTCCATGAGCGTTAAGATTCGTTTCGAGAGCAAGTCACATGCTCGGCGCCATCGTCGTATGTTTTATTCAATAAAAAGTGTATTTCCCGTGTTCAAATCCCACTCCTGTAGACTGTATGATAAGCTTTATAAGCAGCATATCACACTGTTCGAAACCTTCGACTGATTTCATACTGTCCTAATGCAAGTTTAGTCATTTCTACATTTTTATTATCTATTTGCATGTTAACGAAGTTAAAAACCAACTTAACTGACGTGCACTTTTGGTGCAATCTTATGTTTTCATTGGGTAAAATGAACCACTTGACCGGTTAAAATTTCTCTGTAGTGTCTGGCTTTAAAGGAAATAAAGAAAAGAAAGACGACCAAATGCCCTTCTGTTCAAACGACAAAGAAAACACGCCATGTCGTGTCCATATAAAATTTTGCTTCAGCACGTTAGAGAATAATAGCCAAGAAACGAATATTTGTTGAATCATTGCATTATGCGTGTGTTATCATGCCTATCGTCCTAACGGACTAAAGGAAACTTCTTATAACATTTTAGATAAGCCAAGTGCCACGGCAGATTTCGCAGACAACGTTCACAAGGTACCTGAAAATTCAATATCCTCTCTGGAGGTAGTGGTTGATGCTAACCCTGTTGCAAATATGGAATGGTTTCTGTCTCACGACAATGGCTCCACCTACAAAAAGATTACTGACAATATAGAAATAATTCAAATCGCTGTCATACAAGACTTCGAGAATAAATATAAAACTCGTTTGCTGTTCCCAAAAGGTGTTCATAGAAAAGACCAGGGTTGGTACAAAGTGGCTATCTCCAACTTATTAGGGAAGGTGGAAAAGAAGACGTATCTTATTGTCACATGTAAGTTTTGTAGGGTAATATTATGAAATCCTATGAAACGACCACGTCTCGTGTTCACACTTGCATCAATCTCGTTTTTCGATACTTTCATGGACTAAGTAGGCATATTAATTTTGCTTTGCATTTGTTTTTATGTATTTTGCTTCATGCAAATCTGCTCCTACCATCGGAGCAGCGTTATCTTTTTCGTTAAGTAAGAAGCTCAAAAATCACTACTGAGCATTAGGCCTTTCTGTTTGATACCCTTTTCCTCTTCAAGGCGTAACAGTGAGTGCAGTATATAATCGTCTAGTCTCCTTTAATTGATTCTGGAAAGTAGCGAAGATTATTCTATGTCTAGGGAAGCCACAAGCACAGACTGGACTAACAGGTACTGACGATGTTAATAAGGACCAATCACATTCTCTTATTTGCCGTTTCCTAAGCAACCCAATCAATAAAATAGACTGGTACAAGGATGGCAAATTAGTTACTCGCATTCAATATTCGACTGAAACCTTATCTGGAAATACTTCAATGTCCCTCACCCAAAGTACACTAACTATCATACGCGCACAACCAGATGATCAAGGTAACTACACATGCGAAGCAACTAACGAGATTGGACAATCATACCAAAGGAAATATATAAATGTGCTTTGTAAGTGATAACCCTTTTGTGTGATTGTTTTGGTTTGGTCGATCAACTCCATAAAAGCAACCATAACGTTATTTTAGACGCTCCTATACTTCAAGTCTCTTCAGCAGCCCTCATGATTGATATATCTCGAAGACTAACTCTCAGTTGTCGAGCAAACGCAAATCCAAAAATATCAAATTATGGGTGGATGAAGAACAACGTGAAACTAAATACAAACTCTGAAACGTTTACCATAGCTAAAGTTGATGTAAGAAACTTCACTGTTCAGTCTGTAATTTTCTTGTTCATATTCGATGCTTGTTTTCAAACGTGGGTAGCGGTCAGAAACAATTCTATTCCTGCTCCTACTATTGCTAGTACTGCATATTCCGTATATTTTAGGAAGGGAGCGTTGGAAACTACTCCTGCACACCATCAAACGAGTTGGGAAATGGATCCACTGTTCTATATAGAATTACAATCCGAAGTAAGATTAAATATGGTCGCACTTCTTTTAAATAATAACCTGTCAATACGGTAATTATTGTAGGGATATATGAGATTTACAAGACTTTATGAATACTTTTGTTGGCTTGAAGTTTGGCTATAAACCTTTTTATAGAGATTATTGCGGGGTGTGGTTATAATGGACAAAATTTCAAAAATTCGAATTTTTTAGATGGCAGACTTTGAATCTCACTTAAACATCGAGTTTTTCAATAAAAAGACAACCGTGGAATAAACTTAAAACATCTTCTAGTTTCACCAACATGTTGCCAAAGTTAATCTTAACAGTTTTGTTGACAACATAATGAATACACGTTCGTTTTTGTAAGCAATCAAGATCAGACGTTTGTGGTAATGTTGCTTAAAAATGACCATTTTTTAGTAGTAATGTTGCTTAATTTGTTGCTAAGCATTAATTCAAAATATATATATATGTCCCGCCTTGGAAGCGTTTCTATACTTTTTAGTTGCTTAATCAAAGTATTTAAGTATAAAGATTAGCACATTCAAAGCTAGAGTAACAACCTTCTGTGTCTATGCTAGTGTTGCATCATTTCAATTCTGATAGTAGCTACATTTGCTTACCTTCTTGAGGAAGTTTACTAGTACGCTTTGTTGCTTGTAACAAAAACGTGTATGAAAATGCCTGCCTTTATTTTCTAGCACCACCCAGTTTTACCAAACCCGTGCAGTGCAAAAGAGTAAACGTATCGAACCCAACTCAATCATATTTTGTTTGCATCTGCGAGGGAACGGGCACACCAAAACCAGAAGTCTTTTGGACCAAATATCAAACCAGTGGTGCCGTTGGAACAAACAATGTATTGAATCTGACAATCTCAGCTTCCAATGATGGCACGTATTATTGTAACTTACGAAACTCAAAGGCCACTGTTCAATCTTCAGTCCAAATAACATATTTCGGTGCGTCATAACTTATTAATTGAAGCAGACGTTTCTCGAGTTTCTGTTGAAACACTGTATGCTGGTCAAGTTAACAGTGTTCAACTCTTTATTAATATCCAAATCACTATGACATATTCTCCTCCAGAGATTGATAAGTTGTGAGGTTGTCATTACTTAGAACAACGAAGGGTTCATAAAGAAGGATTCATAACAAAGGATTCATAACAAGGGATTCATCATAATGAGGCTGACTAAAGGTTTTCTCGGAACATATGTAATATGCCATTATATATTTACAGCTGAAGTTAAATGAAGGCATGAATCTCGGAATGTGCTCAAATGAATAAGAATACATGTGATTACGTTTTTTGTTTAAGTAATTACATTTAAATGAATGCCTATACTCACAACTAGAGAAGTCATAGTGGAATTGTTTAAGGTTGTATTCTTTCTCCAAACAGAATCAAGGACGTTTTCAACTAAAAACTTACAGTAGATTTATTTATTTATTTAATCGTCATTTAGAACCTCCGCTCGGAGAATGGTCACTCTGGGATGATTGCAACGTCACGTGTGGTAAAGGTCATCGTAGTCGATCTCGTGCATGTAATATACAACCGTGTGAAGCCAATGATTTTTTAGAAAGCACACCATGTGATGGTACATGCACTGGTAATTACTTAGGTTTATGCGTTAACATTTTCAAAATCTTTGTAACCAGTGCTTGCTATATTTGTGTCGATGGTTTGACTTAATGTTAATCTTCTGTATGAAACAATTTCAAGACAGTATTGCTTTTTAACATAGTTTCAACAAAATTTCTTTTATAATGTTGCTCTTTTCCTCTTTCAGGTCAGCAAGCTGACGATGACGAGAGTAAGAAAAAGCATTTTCATTTTTCTGCCAATATTCTTGTCACATTCCATAGACTTACTCATTACAGTACATTCTCATTAACTGACACTCTGAAGAGAACAAATAAATTGGTTCCAAATAACAATTAATTTTTCCGAAGGGCTCTGAACAGTTTAAAGGGTGGTTTACACGTAAAGATTTTAAAAAAACTTTTTTTCATGCAGGTGTTTTAATGCTTTTAATTTAAATTGTGCATCAAAAAGTCAAGTTTTAGCGTCCTCAATTCATTAATTGTTCATGACGCGTTGACCTTTTGACATACAATTTAAATTTAAAGCCTTAAAACACCAGCATAAAAGAAAAATTTTTCAAGAATCTTTACGTGTAAACCCCTTCTTAGGGAAATTTCCATTAACGGACCGTACCATGAGAGCATGCTGTCATGATACTAACCTTTTGCTATGAACTAACTTATCTTCTTAACTCCTTGATTACATAAGCAGTCAACAACAGAGCGTCCTTTCACTTTTAGATAGTTGGCTGTATGCGTTATATGCGATAGTTCCTTGCGTCGTACTGTTGATCGTATTAGCTGTTATTTTGATATCTCGTCTTAATAGGTTTGATCTTCTAAACGTTATGATCCTAGCTGTATACAAACTAAAACCAGAAGAGCTGTCTAAAGGAAACCTTAAAAGTTTGTTTTTCATTAGTTAAACTTAGTAAAATGATGTATGAATAGAAGTTTCAGAAGCTTTTTTAGTTTCAACAAAAATTTGAAAAAAACAAAATAAATGCATCGGATAGTTCTTCTGATTTTTTGACATGTTTAAACAAATAACTGCTCGTTCCATTTTTTACTGAAATTGTTGTTATTGTTGTTGTTGTTATTGTTGTTATTGTTTTTGTTGTTGTTGTTTCGTTGAAAATATATTTTTGTTTCAGCACGTGGCATGCATTAAGTGCAAAGTAGGTGAGGCGAAAAGTTCGCCAGGATTTTTTTCGACTTTTCTGTTAAAAATTATGTCAAACAGTATGAACTTCAGAGTGGACGTATACATCTTCCCCGAAATTCTGATTAAACATCACGTTTTGATCTAGTAATTGCATCCAATAATGGACACATTAGAGGAGATGGACTTGCAACTGAATTATATAACCTTTGAATTTCGTTGTTGATAACTACTTGCTAATGAATCCATATTTCGCGTTTCACTGGATTTCTTTTATAAGGACTACTTTACACGATACTGATATGTTATGCGCGGAAGGAATTCAAGGAAATACGAAAAACCTAATATTGTGATGCAATTGTAAGTTACAGTGGTTTAAAGGCAGTTAGCAAACCTTCAAAGCAGATTTATGCTAGAAATGTGGTATCAGTGTTTGCTTTTATGAAAATATGACTACTAATAAATGCCCCACCGAATTGCTGGGAAGAACAGATGAAACGAGTAAAATGAAAAGTTGTAAGTCTATGCTACAACCTAGTTTTCATACATTTTATTGTTTTACTCGATTGTGTGTTTTTATTACTTAATGATCAACCTTACCCAGTGAGCAAATTTGTTGAAAAACCTCTGCGACGGAGTGCATTTTTAAAGAAGTATACACACTAATTAAATGGAAATGCTCTTCATCGTTGTGAATTTGACAATATTGTCCACTGGGAAATAATAAGATATTGATATTAGATGTTCTAACTCACTCAAAATACAGTGTTTGAACAGAATTTCGGGGAAAGTCTAATCTTTCCTACTTTTGAGCAAAACATTGACTTTGTGTGGCACAATACAGAAAGGTCAGTTTTTATATAACATTTCCATGCGGACCTTTCGCCTGGTCTATATGACACTTAACACTATATACTCACTTTATAAAACACACCTTCTTCTTCTTCTTCATCTTCTTTCAACTTCTATTTCCTTTCAATTTCATCCACCAAAAAAGACTATTGAAGCGTGTTGAAGACACGATTTTCAATTCAGTCTCCAATGACAACCACAAGCCTTCTTTCCAATCCGAATTTGACAGGGCTGAAACCAAATCGGCTCACGGCGTAATCGAATACAACAGCAAAGAAGATGCGGGAAAGCATTAACGGTAATCAAGAAATGTTTTTAAGCCCCGGTGATTCTTTTTATTGGGGGAATTCAATTCTTGTGTGAGCACAAGGTGACGAGAGAAGTAGCCACGGTGACTTCTGAAATACTGTTCTTACAGTTTCTAAATCATAGCTGGTTAAAGGAATTTGTCAAACATAAGCGCTTAATGATTCACGATTGGCTATGCTGCAAGAGGGCCTTCTACAAGCAAGGAGGAAGTGTCTCTTAAGACGTAGTTCAACATACATATACGTCTGCGTCTAACGCCATGTTAAGCTCTGAAGTCATGTTAAATCTTTTGTGAGCAACCATATCCAGTAAACGAGTAACTTCTTCCGAAGCTTTTGATTCTGATTAAAATGAAAATAATTATGAATTTGTTTTGTATCAGTTCATAGTGTGATAAGCAACGACCAGGAAGGGAAAATTCCTTTTAAACAAAACGCTCATAAATTTATTCCTTTTTTGCTATTCCCTTTCAATTTCGTCCCAGAAATTTGTTTGTTGAATTCTTCACAGCTCCTTACTGCTGTCATTTTGAAAGCTCGTGTGATAGTAAAGGTCTACAAGCCAATCCACTTCAAGTCATTTTCATCAGTCTGCAGTTTTTTATCTTTTTCTTTCTACGATTTGAAATATCGACATTCAATCGTACTCACGTGACCATTCACCGACATACACTAACTCAAATTAAACTAATACTAAACTCGATTAACCAATTCTTATAGAAGGAATCGCATAGCACATCAAACATAGAACTGATCAAGACTAAAAAATAATCACGCAGTACCGGTAAATATAAATTTTTAAATTTTAAACGTCTGTATTTCATAGCTGTTCTTAGTGGATGTTCATTCTGCTTTTGCTCTGTCCTTGTATTGCAACGTCAGCAGGTTTTACAATATCATACAAGTACCACAATCCAATGCGGCAACAAATTGTTCTAAAATAATTTAAAAATTAAATCACGTCTAAGTATTCTAAACATTCCGAACCCTAATTCAGCAAATTCTATTGCCAAGTGGGGCCCGGTATTTCATTTGCAAGGATGTCGACTTGATAAAGACTTTCTCATCCATACTTGTATTTTTGATTCGTATCTCCACATTCTACTGACGATTCTCAGTCGGTTATTAGTATTCGAAGTTTATTTAATATTTCACAATCTTCTGAGAATATGCGTGTTCCTTTAGCCTCGTTTTGGATATCTGTGCCAATGGTATTATGCTCAGAAAGGCTCTGAGTACTAAGTAGCTATGATTCTATTTTGCAGCACTAGTTAATTTTTGATAGGCCGCCCAAAGGCACATGCATCGTGATCCCGATAAACCGAAATTTATCCATTTTGCCATCGATGACCAAAACTCTACATATGCAGGAGACTGAACTGAACGAAACCAAGTTAAAGTTTTTATGTTAATTCCAAATTTACTACTCCAAAAACCATCCAAGGAGAGTAAAGCGAAGGAACATAACACCAAACTTTCAGAACGATTACAACTTTGGAAGGAGGGCAAAATAAACGTTTTGTTGAAAGAAGGCAGAACTATTCAGAAACGCATCACCACAAGTAAAAGACGCACAAAAACTGATACGTCAAAACTTTTCGATAAGCTTATGTTAAAAGGAAAAGTCTCTGCTGCACTCAAGATCTTATCTGACGATGACGAACATGGTGTCCTTCCACCAACCGCCGAAACCATCACAGAGTTGAAGAAAAAGCACCCTTCCTCTGCCCCTGCTCAGGAAGAGACTCTCTTACAAGGTCCGATTCAAGAAGTGGAAAGATTCTACTTTGATAACATCAACGCCGATCTTATACGTATAGCAGCACGACAAACAAAAGGTGCTGCCGGACCCTCAAAACTTGATGCAGAACAATTCAAAACAATTCTCTGTAGTAAGAAATACAAACACGAAGGGCAGGCATTATGTGAGAACATCGCTACGATGGCAAAGAAAATTGCAACAACAGTCATTGATCCCTCGTCTTTAGGAGCCTACGTTGCTTGCAAGCTAATTCCACTCAGCAAAAATCCAGGTATCAGACCCATCGGAATTGGAGAAACTATTCGACGAATAATTGGCAAAGCTGTTGGTTGGGTTCTAAAAAATGACATTCAGGAAATTGCCGGACCATTGCAAGTGGCAACAGGCTTAGAAAGCGGGGCTGAAGCCGCGATACACGCCATGCGACAAATCTTTGAACACGAAGACTGTGATGCCGTTATTCTAGTCGATGCTAGCAATGCATTCAATGCATTGAATAGACAGGTGGCTCTCCATAACATTCAATATTTATGTTGTCAATTCGCAACAATATTAATTAATACATACCGAAATCCAGCACGGCTCATAATCAGTGAAGGGAAAGAAATACTATCACAGGAAGGTACTACGCAAGGGGACAACTTGGCCATGCCATTTTATGCTCTTAGTACCGTGCTTTTGCAGAACCATTTACGATCAGTGGCTGCGGTTAAGCAGGTATGGCTGGCTGATGACGCCACTGGTGCTGGAAAAATCGCTCCTTTAAAGCGTTGGTGGGATATCTTAATTGAAGAAGGACAAAAATGTGGTTATTATGTAAACGAAAGCAAGTCGTGGATTATTTCAAAAACTGAGGTAATACAGAAAACTGCAATTGATATCTTTAGTGACTCTTCGATTAAATTTACAACGTCAGGCAAACGTCATCTGGGGGCGTCTATCGGAAGTAAAAAGTTTCGTGATGAATATGTTTCCGAAAAAGTGGACAAATGGTGCAACGAAATGAAAAAGCTATCAACAATCGCTCTGACAGAACCACAAGCTGCGTTTGCAGCTTTTACCCATGGGGAAGTACACAAATTTAGCTACTTCATGCGAACTATCGATGGAATGCAGGAATATCTAAAACCACTAGATGCAATCATCACTGATATGTTTTTACCATCATTACTTGGAAATACCATCTCCAAGAAGGAAAGAGAACTATTCAAACGATCCATAAAGAGCGGTGGTCTTGGAATTCCCAAACTAGTTGATAATGGAACTCCGAGACGAAAATGTTATTCTACCCCAGTCCTCTACAAATATGCCGCTTCCCGTCACTGTTTTCTCAACATATCAGTTAAATTCAATCCACAACCCGCGTATGTTATATCTGGCAAATGTCATGCCATCATCTATGAGTGGTACTTGCAACTTGGGTGGTATACGTCAGGGACAGTTTCTTTCAGACACGACAAGTGGACAGACAAATCTGAACGAGGAATTTCCGGCGATGCCGTCATAGTTCTGTCGGATATGGTGTTTTTACTTTTGTGTATTTCATGTAGAGATCTTAATGTAAATATATGTTATAACCTCAATTCAAAGTGCTGTCAGTGCCCATATACCTGTTCAAATTCACGTTTAAATGTCGTATTTGCACAGCACACGTAAATGCCATTTTCCACTAAGCGAAATTGACCGCGCGATGTCGCGCGGACAGCGTTTGGGCATGCGCTCTTCTGAGATATTATGATTTTCAGGCAAACTTCCAGCAATGTGCAGATGCGCATTTGAAGTTGAAGTTCTTCCAACTTCATTTGAGCGGTTTTGAATGCTGACCAATAATATTATCGGAATTTTCCTGACAAATGCGTATTTGTATAAGTAAACATGGTATAGACGTAGAAGAAGAACCTGGGAGAACTATAACTTCGCTTCCCTCGTTTCTTTGGCTTCCAATCCAGAGATATCTAATCTAATATCTAATCCAGCAACAGAGCAGGAACAAATAAATATGCTATATGTTTAATATTTGAATTGTTGTTATGTGTTGTGAGAAATGTCAAAGCTACTGTTTAATTATAGTAGCAGGTAATAAAAACACCAAAGTCTTGTTTCCAATAAACAATTTTGAAGAAATTATCCAATGTATATATTTTTTGTATGAAAAACATTTCACTACTGTACATAAACAAATATAGTTACTCTGCAGTTCTGATCTTTCGTTTTATCCTGGCGGACATAATTTGCATAACACGGTTGTTTCTGGATGTTTTTTATGTCACATTGATCAGTCTTCAACGACAAAATACCGTTATTGTCAAGTTTGGGGATAAGGCCATGGTTGTGAAATAATTTCCGAAAACGTTCATCACACGTTTGGAAAATCCTTGGCATGTGTTGTCAAAACAATCATTATTCAAAAATGAAATTGGAACAGTGACGCATACGTACGGAGATGCCACGGTATCCGAGAAGTTAAAGTAACATGTAATCAGATAATGCAAGCATCCGCCATATTGATATGAGTTCACAAATGTTGAGCTTTCAATGAATAATTGTCTTCGTTTTTTCTTCGGATTAATTAAAAGCGCAATAATCCTTTCCCTTACAATTCCTTTTCTCTTTTTTTGTAATTTCGTTGCCGTCATTTTGACGTCATTTAGATCAACGTCAGCATCGTCAGTGTCGGACTGCACCATGACGCAAAAGTCACCAATAGAACTTTTTGATAAATACATCAGCCTCGTTTTCAATACGAATGACGAATTTTCACCTAAGCAACCAAGTAGGGTTTTGTTTTTCTTTGCAATTGAGAAACGGTGTTTGAAAGAGATACAAAATCACTCAAGAAAATTAATGATTTTAAAACAAAATGGAGCACCGTAAATTCTCGACTAACCACTTCCTCGTCAATAAAAGTTCTGTCTGTGATCAAATAGACCATGCTTTTTCAAAAAGAACCACAGACAAAAGCTCATTTTCAAAGAATAAGAACTCAAGCCTTTTGATTGATCATTTTCGATAGATACATATAATCAACAATGTGAATTACAAATTATTAAAAATTGTATAAAATTTATGACCAAAACCAGCAACCTCGTTCCAGGGTTTTCATCTGCTTTTTGTCATTAATGTTTTCTGCCTGGCTATCTAATAGGATTTGAATTTGTTCACAAACATGGAGACCGTTTTTCCACCAATAGTCGTCTGCATTTGAGAATATTTGTGATGTGGGCCGCCGGATGTAGTTTCATTAGAACACTGTGAGGGAGATCTTGATGTTGTTTCTGGGTGTGTCTTCCCTTTTAGTCCTTTACGTTTTTTTGGGTTTTTCTTATCTTCATGATTGCTCTGTTGAACTGCATTGTGGGACATTGACATTTGCTTGTATCCGTGACTGATTTTTGGACTCGGGGAGTCTGTGTTTTGTTCAGATATTTGGAGTATTGTAGGAACTTCCAGTCGAATGTTCTTCTCCACACTGTCATTTTTGTCTCTTTTATCTGAATTTGTTTAAACAAGTTCTATTGCTCGCAACTGGTTGGTAAGGGCAGGAACATTTAACCAATTGTTGCGATGTATGATGGGAGATTTTCTTCTCCGTACATTTTGGTCTCCATTTGGGTCTGCCATATTTCTTCCAATGGACATTGCGGAGGAGGGTTTGAGATTTCGTTGCCGTTAGTTTGACGTCATTTAGATCAACGTCAGCCATGGTCATTCAAGTATAGAAGTTCAGTCTACGCAATCGCAAACTGAAGTGTGCCAAAATAACGGAAATCCAATATGGCGGAAGATCGCGTTTGGCAGTTTAATTTTTCATGGTTTAAGTAGTTGTTTGAAAAACAATATTAACGTTTAGAAATCACATCACTAAGGCGGTTAGGATCTAGGAAATGCATGGACACGCTAGCCAGAATAGTAATCGTGTCGATGTTCTGGCTCGAGTTTCACAGTGTGCTTGAAAGAAAATCAATACTACGTATTAAATTTTTTTCTTTTTTGACCATTACAGAATTTTTACAACTATACAAGACTTATCACTTACTGAAGAAATGATTTTTGAATCTCGGGAAATAGTTTACAATGTCCTGTACTTTTTTTCTGAGAAGTTTTTTTATCCTGAAAAGTGATGCTGAGAAAATCAAAGGTTACAACTGAAGGTAGGTGTTGAATTTGTATCTGTAAAGGATGTTGACAGAAAAAGGTCATAGAATATGTAGAAATGTGTTAAAGAACAATTAATCGAATCTTAGTGAAGTGCATTTTACATGTTTTTGATGAGTTTCCTTTTCTTCACTACAGGAGTGAAAGTTTTTGCAATAGGTTTCACTTTTAGATGGTGTTGCTCAAGCTTAACTTTAAGCCTTGATGAATGTGGACTAACAGAAGCATATGTACTCTTTAATCTGTTAAATTTTGGATGTATGCTTTCACCACCTTGCTCTCCATACGACCCAAGCCCATACTTCCACCTTTTCACAAATTGGAGAACATGATCTTCAAGCAAATGTAACTTTGGTGTTACAGATTCGTCAGAAAATGTTTCACGAAAGTACGCCATCAAATCTGTTATTGCTTTTTCTGTAAAAGAAGAAAATAGTAATTTTAAATAGTAGTTTTAAAAATAAAGTGTATAAATAAATAAATAAATGCCAATTGCATTCTAATGAATTTGTGTAAACAAAGGTTACCATAACAATGAATAAGCTATAATAGATCCATACCTAATTCACAAATTTTCTAATCACTGAAGGCATCACATGAATTCATCAATGTGTGACATGTAGAATACTTGTGAAAAAGCATTTTAAATTGTTGAGATATAACAATTGCTTCCTTGTGGATATCATTACCAACAAAGCCAAGGTCATATACCTTTTTTGGTATAGCATTGCAAAGTTGTATGATATTTGTTAACTAAAGATATGTTAAAGTAAATTATATATATATATTTCTGAAAAGAAAGTGGGTAATAATAATGATTATATAAAATTTTTTTTTTAAAAAAAAAAAATAAAAACAATACTTAGACCATTTATACCTTAAACATTTTATTAACATGATTTCCCACAAATGATTTTCCATGGTATGCCTGTCTTTCCACTCCAAGATCGTTCAGCACTTTATCCAATAACTGGACAATGGGGCCATCATTGGAATCAAGTTTATTGACTTTCTGGAGTTCATCTATTTCTTGCAGCTAAATTAAACATTTTGTGTACTTATTATACTGTATTGTAATTATCTAGTTTTTCATTCCTTTAGTGCTCTAGTTATTTGTTGTTGTTTTTATACCTTTTCTTGTAGTTTTTTTATGTAAATGAACTATTCGAGGTTCATAAATTGCTTTTATTCTCTCTTCATTTGCAGGATCTTTCAAGATGTTTACATTGATTGTTTCATGGACCAATTTGATTTTATTTTGAAAATCAGCCACAACGTATTCCAGATTTCGTATACTGGCTTGAGTGGAAATGTATGAATTAAAATCACAGTACTCCAAGCTTCCAGTTTTTAATGCTAGAGCTCCTGCAATCTTTACATCAAGAATATGGCAGTGATCTTCAAGCATGTTGAAGAACTTTAAGTATGTGCCCAATGAAATATGCAAAGCTGGTAGTGCAACCTGAATTATGAAATTGTATGTTTTACATTTTTATACAAACAATACTTTAAAAAAATTACTGAGTAACTTTACTTGGCCAATAGGCACATTGAACATTACTTCATCAATTACATTATTGCGGTGCTTTGCTTTTTTTATGTCTTCACCATCACTTCATAATTATTTTGCAAAGACAACAGTGTTCTGTTCAATGACTTTCCTCTGACAGTTAGTGGTTTCTGCATCTCACCATATGTAATATCACAGAATAAACAGCAATGTCTACCTAAATTGTTGAAAGTTAACAGTTTTTTACATTAATTTATTGTTGATCACAAGATATTTTAGATATTTACTTACTGGTAAAATTATAACTTGATGTCATAATAAATATACTACATTACCTATTACCAAAGCAGCCTTAGCATATATTCATAAAAAATTCATATAATTACCATTAGCTCCTGTTAAGCCATATATAGAACACAGAAACTCATAATCCCCAAAGACAAATACTGGAATACTTCTGTTTCTAAAAACATATATTGAATTTTTCGGTACAATATTGAATCTTTGTGATTATATAACTTACATGACATATATATATTATTTTTACCTCCACTTCATTGTTTGTAGATTATCAATTTGTGATTTAAACCTATTCAAACCTATTTTGAGATTTATTTTATAATCTTTAGCTTTAAATAAACTAAACACCACTGTGTTGCCAACGCTGTTTGGGTGGAGTGCATCGAAACACTGGTAGGACATTTTGAATGATTTGCCATCATGATCTCCACCGATCTTCACATGAATTTCATTATTCATATTGGTTCTTTCCACAAACTGAGAAAATCTAAAAGCGAACACTCTATCCAGCAGCATTATTTCTCTTATGTGTTGTAATGATGGAACTGTAACTTACTCTTGTAAGGAGTCAAGGTAACAAAAGATATGGTATGGTAGATCCAAGACATAGCTTCAAGGCGCCTCATTTATTTCATAATGTCCTTTCAACAATTATGTCATCACCACTCCATGCTTTTGCAACCTTTCTTTGTTTAGATTGGGATGCTACGTTAATGTTAAATGACTTCAACCACCTAAAATAATATTTCCTTTATCAGTGAACTGCTGCTACATATATTAACATTATCCTATATTTGTATCAATTAATGCGGGATAAATTTTTGAGATAGTTATTTATGCGAAACTGAAAAAATTGTATATATGCATCTTGATAAAAGTATCAAATCAAGAAAAACGTAATTGTTTTCAAAATTCTTATGCACAGGTAAGTTTTTCGAATAATCATAATTGTGATAAGGAAAGTGAAATTCAAAGAAGAAAAAATTTGGACAAATTTTTTCGAATGTTGCCAATTTGAAAAAATTTTGCGAGACTAATTCTTGCGAACACTAGTTTTTGAAACAATTTTGCGAGAAATGTTTATGAATGCTTGTTTTTGAATGATTTTGCATGATTAATTTTTGCGAATTGGGGCCAAATTCGCAAAAATAAGTATCACAAAAATTTATATCACAAGATTTTATCCCACATTAATTAATATGAATAAGGTATTCATATTGCTTGTATATATGGTACATTTTTTATTTTATTAGCACGTACCTTCCAATTTTTGTAAGTTTATCCCATGGAATTCCCAAGTTTACTTTCATTGAAACAAGAGCTTCTGCTAAAATCGAGGGTGAAGAGGCATTTCATCTTTCTCTTTTTCTGTGAAACTTTTCACTAATTTAGAAGTTCGTGTTATCATTGATGTGGAAGAGCCACCAGTGGCCATCTCAAGCCGTTGTTTCATGAAATTATTTCTAATTTGAAGAGCTTTTCTGCAGACATTGGTTTTACTTTTTATTGCTTTTGGCGTTGATGTTAGTACCATAGGCTATAATTGTAAATCGAAATACTGCCTTTATAAGAACTGATAATATTTATTTTTATGAATAATATATATATACTTACACGAGAACCGCCAGTCATGAATTCAATACTATTATTAGGTAAAGTTGATTGAGCCATCTTTGTTTTAATAACATGAAGAGCAGCATCTTCAAATTCCCTAGGTATTTGACTGTCTTGACTCACATTAAATACCTCACTCAGAGATGCAGATGGTATTGGCGTGTTCAGCAGTGGCCCATTGCTGGTTTTTTCATGCTCGATCTTTTGGTCAAATTCTTGTATTTTGAAAATAACCCCGCAATGTAACTGGCACTCCAACTGGAGGCATGAAATCATATCTGCAATAGCCTTTGATGGTAAGACAGATTGGGGAGCAATCACTTCTTTACAAACTGGACATTGACAATTTTTGATTTCCACCCTTTCCACTTTTATCAGCAAGCAATTTAAACATATTGAGTGGTGACAATTTGTAAGAGGGACAGGTTGGTGCATCAAATCCATGCAAACTGGACATATACACAGCTTCAGGTGATTGTTACTTAAAGCAACATGTTTAAGATAACATCCATTTGGTATGTTATCAGATGGAATTGATGCACTTAAATTAGAAGACACTTCTTTTGTCCAATACATGTTTTGTGCTGAATACCTCCCAGGGGAAGTTTTCTTTTTAGGTCGCCCGCCTTTTTTAAATGTTGAGGCAGAATGACACACAACACATCTTAGATGATGTTCAATCCAAGTTATTTCTTGATGCTTAGGTGCTATTTTCTTTTTAATAATATTTTGTAACTTGGAGTAACATTTTAGGCATATTTTTGAGGGGTGAATGTGTGGCTGATCTCTACTGACATCAAGCAAAAAGTATGTTTTTAATGATTCAGAGAGTTTCATCGAAGGTATTGTATTTCTCTTTAGGCAGCATTTGTTGACATGTTCTACATAGCTTCAGTAAGTTGGTTGCGTGTTCGTCAGCCATATTAACGATAGAGGTGCAGTGGGGTGCAGATTTTTCTTAATAATTATATTAAAAAAATTTACAGGAAATTAAGGAAGCTGAGATAATGTTTTTTGAAAATATATAACAGTTGTACCCAGAAAAACTTCAGGGAATTTGTTTCAGCCAGCAAAAGTTCTCGTCATAAACGATCTTCTTATCACCAATTCTTCTTCCTTTTTGATGATGTTCCTACGCGCGCTTTCCACTTTTTATAGTTTGTTAACCTTCTTTGGTCATATTTGCTTCGATTTAAAATACAAAGAAACAAATTACGGTGAAAAGTGGATATTGTAGCTCTTATTTCTCACTGTATATAAGTGTGGCCACGAGCTAATTTTTACGAAAATTTTGAAAAAATCTTCACATCTTTTCGAGCATGCGCAGATTGAATTTCCCGTAACTCGGCGTAACTGGATAGCCGCGCAGCATCGTCAGTGTCAGACTGCACCCTGACACAAAAGTCACCAATAGAATATTTTGAAAAATACATCAGCCTCGTTTTCAATACGAATGACAAATTTTCACCTAAGCAACAAATGAGGTGTTTTTTTTTCTTTGCAATTGAGAAACGGTGTTTGGATATCTTTGAAAGAGATACAAAATCACTCAAGAAAATTAATGATTTTAAAACAAAATGGAGCACCGTAAATTCTCGACTAACCACTTCCTCGCCAATGAAAGTTCTGTCTGTGATCAGATAGACCATGCTTAAAGGCTTTTCAAAAAGAACCACAGACAAAAGCTCATTTTCAAAGAATAAGAACTCAAGGCTTTTGATCGATCATTTTCAATAGATACATATAATCAACAATGTGAATTACAAATTATTAAAAATTGTATTATGACCAAAAGCAGCAACCTCGTTCCAGGGTTTTCATCTGCTTTTTGTCATTAATGTTTTCTGCCTGGTTAACTAATAGGATTTGAATTTGTTCACAAACACGGAGACCGTTTTTCCACCAATAGTCATCTGCATTTGAGAATATTCGTGATGTGGTCCGGCGGATGTAGCAGAAGTTTCATTAGAACACTGTGTGGAAGATCTTGATGTTGGTTCTGGGTGTGTGTTCCCTTTTCGTCCTTTACGTTTTTTTGGGTTTTTTTTAACTTCATGACTGCTCTGTTGAATTGCATTTTGGGACATTGACGTTTGCTTGTATCCGTGAGTGATTTTTGGACTCGGGGAGTCTGTGTTTTGTTCAGATATTTGGAGTATTGTAGGAACTTCCAGTCGAATGTTCTTCTCCACACTGTCATTTTTATCGCTTTTCTCTGAATTCATTTAAACAAGTTCTATTGCTCGCAATTGGTTGGTAAGGGCAGGAACATTTAACCAATTGTTGCGCTGTTTGATGGGAGATTTTCTTCTCCGTACATTTTGGTCTCCATTTGGGTCTGCCATATTTCTTCCAATGGACATTGCGGAGGAAGGTTTGAGATTTCCCCTCAAATCATCCATCACTGAGGCGTTCTTGCTTTTATCTTCAATAGCATCATACAAGTACTCAAAATCTGAAATCTCCGACTTAATATCGGATATCATCGGATTTCACGGGTTTAACTAAAGCTGTTGACCTCCTCTTTTGTCCTCTCAAATCGAAACTACGGGCAGACCAGGATGGTTTTCGTTGACGGATTATTTCAGCTCTGCGTTTTTCTTCTTCGTGTTCTTCATTTACTTTCCAAACTTCTCTCTCTCTTAACGGTGGTTTTATCTGTCGATTAAGTATTGGCTTAACTTTCTTCAGTTTCTTGTCATTTTCTTCATGAATACAAGAAAAATTATTGTCTACTTGTTCTACTTGTGCCGTTACTTTAGCACTGTTTGATGTCTTTTTATCTTCGGCATCCGATAAAATGTCGCTAAGATTTCTTGACTTCTCAGATGTACTTTTGAATCTTCTCGGCTTCAAGGACTCATCCACAAGCTCCAAAACATAGTCCGCAACATAATGTTTATATTTCAACTTCAACCCTTGTTGGCCTAAAAATCTTTTTCATTCCGGACTAACGGGTATCTTTTGTTTCACAGTTTTTATATTGGTGATTACTTGGTTTAAATCAGATTTATATTTGTAATAGGCATCATATTTTGTCCACTTGTCTCTTTCTATTACGGATAAATTTTGTTGAAGCCGAATACTTTCCCACGCATTTCTCTGTTGTGTAACAAAAATCCTTTGCGATATCAGTGATGGCTTTTCCTTTTCTTTCCGAACGTCTTTTCGAAAAAGCATTATAAATATTTCCGTGTCACCAAAAAGGAAATTTTTTATAATCAAAATACAAGATGATATAGTTTTGTTTATTCGAACAAAGTAGGAGAAAACCCCAATAATTATGCAAGGAATTGTCCCACCAATAATCTTAATCAGTCTGAATCACAATTACTTCAGACAAGCTTGAGACAAAGATTGAAATACCCATTATTGTCTTTGATGCATTTAATTCGTCTTGCAGGAATAAAAATGAGAATTCGCAATAGAAAGAGCTTGCGAGCCCAGCAAAGAAGACGCCGATTAGGAACATGAGACTTGGTGGTTTTGTACATGTACGTAACGTTAGTTTTAATAGATTTTCTTTCTCATTAGATATTTCTTTTCTGTCAACCCACTTCCCTCGATTTATTGATATAATTCCAAGTGGCATGACTATGATTGCTGCAGGAAGGGAAACTGGAAATGTTCCCGCATAATTAGAAAGTAGTTCTTCTCGGAAGTTATCAGCAACTAATCCAGCAACAAAATTGCTAATCCCAAAACCAATTGAACCAAATACCCTTTGCAAGACAAATGTCGTCTTTCGCTTGTTATTGGTGACAGCATTCGTTATGATGGAATCTTGATATCCAAATAAAGGCAAATCGAAACATCCAGATGCAATAAACATTGTCAACATAACATACATTAGTTTCAATTGCAACCAATTTTCATTATTTCTCTCATTGCCTGTATGAGAGCTTGCGGAGTTCATCGACCAATTTCCACTAACTGTTAAACTTTCGTTGTCCCTTGGTTTCAACAGGTCTCCAGCGACACTTCTCGCTATCCATGGAACTGGAAACATGAGCATCGCTAAACCCAAACATATCAATATCCAAATCAGTTTTCTTCTACCAGTGTAATGAATTGTGATACCCCAAACTGGTCCCGCAAAAAACGTTGCGACTCTTCTTAGACCAGAAATGAATCCCGCTTGAGCTGCTATCAAACCAATGGAGGTGAAAAATACGTTAAAGTAAGGCATAACACTTCCAAACATTAAACATGCAAATAGGTATTGTAATTTGCAATTAACCATTTGATAATCTATGAAGGATTTTTTCTCTGAAAAACCTTCCATTTTTCAAAGTTTTTATGTTTCTTTAAAGCAAATAAAAGTAAAATAACAGAAACTTTAGATTTTCAGCGACAGTCGCAAACAGATAAGGTAAAACTGAGTAACCTGTTTGATGAGTAAAATTAATGTTACCTATCAAACTTTAATTTAATTTTACTCATGAAACTGACGAACTGATAAGAGTGAACATTTCGATCAAGGCTTATACAATACTGTAGAAACAAAGGTTTTTTTAACTCCAGAAACTTTTCTGGGTCCAGATTACTATTTGACAATGACAAGATCTCAGAAACCGTTTTAAAGGAGACCTTAAAAATCTGTCTGGAAGAAATGGACAGCATTCAATCCTATCTGGCCAAGGATAATCGTAGGTTTTTATCCTGGAGTCAGTAAAATAATCAATAGTGTTTGGGAATAGATTATGAGATCTGTAAGTACATTGCAGCTGTAGTGTTTTCAATAATTGAAAAGTAGAGATTCGGAGAGATAAAGTGCATTTCATAAAGATGTTTGAGTTCACAACACCACCATTACAACACCATGTAAGTGTTGGATCTACAAGTTAGTTGCAATTTGTGTTGGAGAAAACTTTCAGATAATCTCATTTGTAATATAGATTGAATTCACAAATTATGCTAATACGCTTCTCCACAAGTTGCGGGTACTCTCTAGATCCGCTGCTGAAAAAATAACATCTTTTAACCAGCAACGATGTAATTATATCGTGTTGTAATCTATCATTATTGGAGTACGATAACATAATTCGTGTGATCGAACTTGGTAATGTAAGCTTGATCTTACGAAAAGCTTCGTATTTTTAATAAAAATTGATACCATCTTGGGAAACCTATTTACGTCTGTAAACGGCCATGTTAAAAATTGGAGGTAAACTAAGAAATTTAAATTTTAGAAGTAGTCAAGGAAAATGAACCTGCTTGTCAAAACGTAGCTCCATTTACAAAATTAAAAGAGCTCGGAGATTGAGTTTTGACTTACTGAGAAGCTGAAGGATAGATCTAAAAACGCTTTTATTTGTATCTTATACTTTTGAACAGAACAAGAGTTATGCTATTGTAAACGAAAAAATGAAAACAGAAAACAATGCTTTCAAGAAATTGAAAATAACTCTGAAAATAATGTATTTGTGTAAAAACAAATAAAAGCGTTTTTCACTCTATGTCTTGTGATTATAAAAGTGCAAAACACATAAGTCAAACTTAACTCGTTTTGTAAATGGAGCTACGTTTTGACAACAAGGTTCATTTTCTTTGACTCGTTCTAAAATTTAAAATTTTTAGTTTACCTCAAAATTTTTAACATGGGCGTTTAGAGATATAAATAAGCTTTCCAAAAAAATCACACTTGATGCAAACATATTTTTGTCAAAAGGATTAATTAAAAAGCAAATACACGTTTTTTTCCCTTACTCACAGCTTAAAGCTTTTTAAAACTGTTTTTCTTCGTCTTTTGAATAATCTACCATTATGTATCACACTACTTCAACGGCGATCAAACATTTCATTCATTCCTTTATTTAAATACTGTAAAAGTTGTCCGGGATAGCGAGGCTCAAATCTATCTTTGGGATGCCTCGATAAATTTATATTTAAGATTCATTCGTCCCGTAGTGTGGTGGTATGGTCCTGTTTTGGTTGCCACTTCTTCATTAGTAGACGAGTTGAAAAGCGACATGACTAAACAATAGGACTAATCCATGTTTTGACAACGTTTCCAACCACACAGCTTTCATTATTAAGTCAATATTCTATACAGTATAAACTAAAATTTTATATAAAAAGCAGATAGTAGACGAGTTATTCTGTAATCAGCTGAATTACTAATGAGGACCACTTGCTAACTAGAGTCTGCCCAAAAACCTTTTTAACTTGTGTTTTTGGTCACATGCGCTAATCTTTGATAATGTTGCAGTGATCGTTGCAGCAGTGATATATAGGTAACGTGTTCGGTTTGCACACCAAAGGTTCCGATTTGTTCCCTTCGTCTTTGTTTTCATGATGTAGGTGGATAAAGTTTTAATGCAAGCTTCAAAACAGTTAACTCGTGTGCATCGTACACTTTATCAGTCTCACAAAGGTTTTTTAACAGCGCTTTTTCAAAAATTTTTGGCCTAGTTGTTTAGAGATTATGAAAGTTTGTCAATCGATATTGACCAATTCTTATTTAATCATATAAGCAAATAGCAAGTTGCAGTTTATCTTGAGAAACCTTTATCATCAGAAGCATATGAGAAAGTTGAAATACCAGAAACATAATGGTGACGAAATGTGATTATCTTTCTATTATGTTTCAAATATAAAAACCTGGTTTGGTAGTTCAATATAATAAACTTATTTTGATTTTATGTTTCAAAGTCTCATTATATGATGGAAAATCTTACAATTTTCTCATAAATGCTAAATCAAATTTGAAAGCATTTTCAAAGAAGTAATTTTAAAAGAATTGCCAAAGTGCTCTTTTAATTCTGGAGCAGTTTCTCTGCTCAGAAAGATTTCAAAAATCCTAGAAAAATTTTATTTTCATTTTCGCGTTTAAGCTGAAATAGGGATCTAATTCCTATAATTGTTGCTTCCTTAATTTTGTTGCGCTTAAAACTTTTGCACACCCATGTTAATATGTTATTGACGAGATCATTTAAAGTATATATAAATATATGTACACATCCCAGAACAAGATTGTTTCACCGTAACACAGCTAGTCAGCTGAGATATTGTTGGGTTTGAACCTGGAACCCTTCGATTTCAAGGTTGATGTTATACCCATTACACCAACTAGGCACCAACAGTTTTGATCATGCTTCGCATGTTACCAGAGGACAGAGCGTTGTATAGCGCGAAATAGTGAACGTGTTCTTAGCGAATACTCATGCTGACGACGCAGAATGATCAATCCTACAGTGTAGGATATATAATATATATATATATATAACATTCCATGGTTTTATTTATTTAATAATAAATAATAATAATAACAATAATAATATGCCATCTATATATTAATAGCCGATTCTCTGTCTGTTTGTTTGTCTGTCACGCAAAATGGTAGATTGAGTTGTGAGCGAAATTATTTCTTTTTTTGTGTGCGACGTGAGTTCGAAACGAATACACTGCAGCCCCAATCGAACGTGACTTTTTTTGGCTGGTGAACCAATAGAGATAACGTTTTGTTTTTATTATTATTGTTAGTTTTATATTCCAAGGACCACCGTTGACTTGGCTTTGAAAACAATACATCAACTAAATACAAAGAAACTAACTGATTAAACATTTTGGACAAAAAGCAGCAGTGGCAGAACGTGGCAGCATGTTCGGTTTGCCAGTGTATCCTAACCCTTTCGTGACTGTCTGCGACGGGTGAACTTTTTTTCGAGCAATCAAAATATTTAAAAACCGATAAAAAAAGAGAATCATGAAACAAAATATTTTTTTTTGCTTTTGTCTTAATTTCTTTTAATCGATTTCTTTTAATCTATTTTAATCTGATCGAACGTTTTCTATTCAATTCATTCATTTAGCACGTGCATTTTTTTCTCCTCCCGTGTGATCTTTTTAAGAAGAAAAGCCATTTTTTCACCTACTTCTGACAGCACCCATGTTAGAGCGCGTAAAACAAAAGCTTATAATAAGTTGAAAAGTTTTTTCTCTCTGCGTTTTGAGTGTATTGTTAAACTGATATTTGATTGGTTTAAAATCGTAAATAAAAACCACGTGAAGTTCACGTTCGGAATGCATTGTGTAAAGCAAAAAAGTTTACTAACATTTTAAATGCGACCGCGACAATGAACGGCTGAGTTAAGAACATGCAAGATTTGAAACACCAGGAACGTATTTCTCTTCACGTGCAAACGAGCTTTATTAAACGATAAAGCCAGCAGCAAAGGAAGTCTTATCGCTGGTTTAAAGTGCAATAATTTGGAGCAGGTGGTGATACAACGCATGCTGAACATGGGCGGCGAGCGACGCCGCCTTGGCGGCTAGTCTATATATTAATACCCAATTCTCCGTCTGTCTGTCTGTCTGTCACGCAAAAAGGTAGATTGAGTTGTGAAGAGATTGTTTTATTGTATTTTGTGCGACGCCAGTGTGAAACCATTGTATTGAGGCCTTAATCGAATGCGACGTTTAGGGAAAATTATCTCGGTAACCAATAGAGATAACTGACCTTTTCTGGGGTCTGCGATATTGGCCATGGGGTGACGAAAAATTTGGGCAAAATTTTTGGAGATGGGGCTCTATGACGTCATCAAAACGGTGCGTCATAGACATATGATCCTATACATTTTCTTGCTCAAAATTTCGAGCTCTACAACATGGTAGCACTTTCCATTGTCAACTCCTTGATTCCGTTTTTCGTGAACTCTTAGGAAGGTGACACAACGCAGGCTTAACATGGGCGCCGAGAGACACCGCCTTGGCGGCTAGTATATTTTAAAAAACAGAAAAAACACTACAACATAAGGAAAATATATTTCGGCCTTCTTAGCGGAGGCCATCCTCAGACTAAAAACCGTTACAAATTTGTTTACAAAAATTGACGTCAATGTCAATACAATGACTTCTCCCGCAGGTATGAAAACATCGGCTTCCAGAAATTTGTTGTGACGTATTGGCCATCGTCTTGGTTAAGGCCTTGCTCATTACGCGGGGAAGTTTCGTGGAATTGGATTTCCAATGCTTCTTGCACTTTTCGGTCGAATCTTTTATCTTCCAACTTTAGAACATTTACTGAATCCCATTCGTATCCTTGGTTGCATGTTTTTGCGTGGTAGGAAACGCCAGAAGAGTCACACTTTTTATCCTCGATCGATCCTCGATATCCAAAGTCATTGAGAGTCCACTATCCAGTAACTTCTCGGAGAGGAAGGAGCATAACAGATAAGTACAGATTTGATCTTCTGCTGTGTGCAAAGAATGATGCCAAATCGAAACTCTTTCTGACTATCAAACGTATAGATGAGTTGCAAAAAAACTTGACAAATCAACTATCACCTGATCACATGAAGATTATCAATAAAGTTACAACAGCATCTGAAACAACCACGTTCCACAGCTCAAAAAAACGTTTAAAGAAGAAATTTAATAACCTAAAAACAGCATCAAATGAAAGAAAGGTCATCCAAGGAACAACTGCGTCAACCACCATAAAACCTATAACACTGAATCTATGTCAAGATGAAATCCCACAACATCACAAAGAGTTACTTGACCTGGGCCCGAAATTTGTACCAGTTCAACCACATATACCATACATGGACATTATCTCAAAAACTGAATCTACGGCACTAAAAATATTCTACGATAAGAAAGACGATACTGAAGCCATGAGACTTCGCCAAGCTGTACTGAGAGACTTAAAAATGGCAAAACCACCAAAACACAATCTTACAAGAAATCAGAGAATCGCTTTAAAAGAACTGAAAGCTGACGATAAAATTAAAATATATCCATACGACAAAGGAGCTGGACTTGTGCGAATTCCGAAAGCCGAGGCTATACGAAAATTAGAAGAACAAATCGGGAACACCAAAATTATTGAAAAAGATCCAACACCTACCTTAACGAGAAAGTTCCAAACAACACTCAGGGAACTTAATAAACAAGGAAAATTCACAAAAACAGAATACACACAGCTTTACCCAAGCGATCCAATACCACCACGGATGTACGGGGCTATAAAAGCACACAAACCAGAGAAAAACTACCCTATGAGAGTTATCGTTTCGACAATTGGAACACCGAGCTACAAAACATCTGAATACCTCGTAAAGTTTATTCAACCAACCCTCAACAAAAATAACATAAGATTAAAAAACGCTCAAACATTCGTAAACACAGCGAAAACATGGTCAATTGAAAAAGACGAGATTCAAGTGTCATACGACGTAGTGAATTTATACCCGTCTGTACCAGTGAAGGAAGCAATCGATATTATAATTCAGATCCTATCAAAAGATAATGAACTGAAAAAACGAACCAAACTAACTCTTTCAGATATAAAAACTCTGATAGAACTTTGCTTATCAAAATGTTACTTCCTTTGGGAAGAGAAATTCTACCTACTTGAAAATTCAGCACCGATCGGTCTAGCACTAATGGTTGTCATGGCAGAGGCGTTCTTACAATACCATGAAACGAACGCAATAAAAACTGCACTGGAACAAGACCCACCTGTTGCACCGAAATCATATTTAAGGTATGTTGATGATAGTCATGCCAGATTCAAAGACCACCAAGAATCCATTGCGTTCCAAAACATCCTCAACCAGCAAGACCCTCATATACAATACACCATGGACGTAGAGGACGAAAATAAATCCTTACAGTTCCTGGACCTCAACATCACAAACAACAACGGCAAATACAAATACAAGATCCATCGAAAAAATGCAATCACAAATGTGCAAGTAAAACCACACTCTGGACACGACCCTAAAGTTCTAAAGGGAATATTCACCGGTTTCTTACACCGAGCTTACACAATTTGTGAAAATCAACACCTTCAAGAAGAAATCAATTTTCTAAAAACATGTTTCGTTGAAAATGGTTATGAAGAAAAGGAACTAATAAAGATTAAAAATGACTTCCTTAAAAAACGAGAAAACTAAACCAACACAAAGAACCAACATCAAGACCAACAAGACCAATTAACCAACGTCGTAACACTAACATGGATACCTGGATTGAGCCCAAAATTGAGAAAAACATTTCGGAAACATGGATACAAAGCAGTTTTCACGAGCAACATCAATTTAAAAACGATGTTAACGTCCAAAAACAAAAGCAAACTACCAAACTATAGCCACCCGGGAGTCTATAAGATAGATTGTAAATGCGGAAAAAAATACGTTGGCGAAACAAAACTAAAAACCGCCACACGATTAAAACAACACGTAAAGTCGATCGAGGATAAAAAGTGGGACTCTTCTGGCGTTTCCTACCACGCAAAAACATGCAACCAAGGATACGAATGGGATTCAGTAAATGTTCTAAAGTTGGAAGATAAAAGATTCGACCGAAAAGTGCGAGAAGCATTGGAAATCCAATTCCACGAAACTTCCCCGCGTAATGAGCAAGGCCTTAACCAAGACGATGGCCAATACGTCACAACAAATTTCTGGAAGCCGATGTTTTCATACCTGCGGGAGAAGTCATTGTATTGACATTGACGTCAATTTTTGTAAACAAATTTGTAACGGTTTTTAGTCTGAGGATGGCCTCCGCTAAGAAGGCCGAAATATAACTTAAAAATAAAAATAAATGTGAAACGATCCATAAGCACGTCGTTCTATCTTAATTCACGTTCACATAAAAATGTCGCTAAAAGAAATAAGGAAAATATAGTTTTATAATTTCGCCCCATCACGTTCTCTTACAAACATGTCTCATCTTTGGCTGCGTTAGTTTTATTGGAAGATAATAAGACATCGTCAACATTTGAATTCTCGTTGGTGTTTGAAGCTTTACTATTACCATCACCTTTCAAACACACTCTATCAATGTAATAATAGTAAATTACCATCAAAATCGACCATACCAGAAATATGAAACAAGATACACGATAAAAATTTCGGCCTCCGTAATTTTGATAAAAATAACCTCCAAGCATATTACCAACAACTGTGGTCAAACCGAAATGAAGAACGTTTAAAATGGAGAACATTGTAGCGACAATTTCCTTCGGGCTTATCATATGGACATGTTGAATGGCGGCTGCCCAAAGAAGAGCAAACCCAAATGCATGTAATGATTGTATCGGCAGATTCAACCAGGGATTTTCAATGAATGACATTAACAGGAATCAAACAAAGTAAAAGAAAACCCCAATAATTATGCAAGGGATTGTCCCACCAATAATCTTAATCAGTTTGCTTGCAAAGGGAAACATAATTACTTCAGACAAGCTCGAGACGACGATTGAAAGACCCATTATTGTCTTTGATGCATTTAATTCGTCTTGCAGGAATAAAAATGAGAATCCGAAATAAAAAGAACTTGCAAGCCCAGCAAAGAAGACGCTGATTAAAAACATGAAATTTGGTAGTTTTGTACATGTACGTAACGTTAGTTTTAATAGATTTTCTTTCTTATTAGATTTTTCTTTTCTGTCAACCCACTTCCCTCGATTTATTGATATAATTCCAAGTGGCATGATTATGATTGCTGCAGGAAGGAAAACTAGAAATATTCCCGCATAGTTAGAAAGTAGTTCTTCTCGGTAATTATCAGCAACTAATCCAGCAACAAAATTACCAATCCCAAAACCGATTGAACCAAATACTCTTTGCAAGCCAAATGTCGTCTTTCGCTTGTTATTGGTGACAGCATTCATTATGATGGAATCTTGATATCCAAATAAAGGCAAATCGAAACATCCAGATGCAATAAACATTGTCAACATAACATACATCAGTTTCAATTGCAACCAATTTTCATTATTTCTCTCATTGCCTGTATGAGAGCTTGTGGAGTTCATCGACCAATTTCCACTAACTGTTAAACTTCCGTTGTCCTTTGGTTTCAACAGGTCTCCAGCGACACTTCTCGCTATCCATGGAACTGGAAACATGAGCATCGCTAAACCCAAACATAGCAATATCTAAATCAGTTTTCTTCTACCGGTGTAATCAATTGTGATACCCCAAGCTGGTCCCGCAAAAAACGTTGCGACTCTTCTTAAACCAGAAATGAATCCAGCTTGAGCTGCTGTCAAACCAATGGAGGTGAAAAACACGTTAAAGTAAGGCATAACACTTCCAAACATTAAATATGCAAAGAGGTATTGTAATTTGCAATTAACCATTTGGTAATCTATAAAGGATTTCTTCTCTGAAGATCTTCCCATCTTTGAAAATTTTTATGTTGGTTTAAAGCAAATAAAACTAAAATAAAGAAACTTTAGATTTTCAGCAACAGTCGCAAACAGAAAAGGTAAAACGGAGTAACCAGTTTGATTTGTAAAATTTAATTATCATCAAACTGGCAATCTTTCAAGAGTAAACATTTCGATCAAGGCTTATACGATACTGTAGAAACAAAGCTTTTCGGAACTTCAGAAACTTTACCTGGTCCAGATTACTATTTATACAACACTTGACAATGACAAGATCTCAAAAACCGTTCCAAAGGAGACTTTTAAAACCCTATCTTGTTATAATCATATTATATCGTTTAAATTAATTCTCTTGAAGAACTATGTGGTTCAACCTCTTGTTTACTAAATTAAACTTCTTTCAGAAGCGCTCCTGATATGAGAAATTTAAACTTTTGATATAATCAACAAATATTTATTTTTCTAAAATGTCAACAAAAGTAAAAAATCGATCAACGCTAAAACAAGACGCATTAGCATGCATCATGTTTTGTTTAAAACTTGCTAAATATACTAAAATATACTAAATATTTGCAGAGATTTCATTTCAACTTGGTACAAGTTGCTTATGAATATCCATTCGATGTCCTCTGAAAATCAAAGTAAAGCATGGTTCACATGGGTCATAAAATTATGAAAAACTAGTTGAGTAGCTTTACGATAAATATTAGAGTAGAATTTTCGTAAGTACCTGTTGACCTTCACACTTAAAACTTAAGTTTATGAAAGCAACTAGCCGTGAGATGAAGGTGTCACTTTGGGAACGCTTCTTCGATTTCGTTCACGAAAAAAAAGAAGAGATGATGAAATCGAAATGTCAAAGAAAGAAATATTCTTAATAAAAGAGAACGCTACGGAGACTTTCATCAACTTATCCCACGCAAAGTGTGTCACACTTTTATTTTAGAGAGTTGTAAATTTTGTTGAATTTTACGGTGAAAATCTCTTAATCGTGGTCATATTCTTCGTTAGGCCATGCGCTTTTTAACGATTATGATATAGCAGCACGTGCCGTGACGTCAGTTCTGTTACTGTCACGAGAGAACCATTGCATTGCATCCTCAGGTGATTCAAATTTTCGTCACGGGGTTTGCACACCTTGATTATATTTTTCGTCACCTTTTTTCGGCACGGGGTTAAACTCGGTGAAAAATTTTACCCGACTTACTAATACTGTATATCCACAAGTTTGATGGTTTTATCTGGAAGAAATGAACAGCATTCAATCCTATCTGGCCCAGGATAATCAGAGGTTTTTATCCTGGAGTCAGTCTAATAATCAATAATGTTCAACAGAACAGATTATGGATCTGTAAGTACATAGCTGCAATATTTTCAATGTTTGAAAAGTAGAGATCAGAGAGACAAAGTAAATTTTATAAAGTTGTTTGAGTTTACAACAGCACCATTACAACACCACATAAGTGTTGGATCTAGAAGGTAGTTGCAATTTGTGTAGGAGAAAAACGTTCAGATAATCCAATTGGTAACATAGATTGAATTCTCAAATTATGCTAGTGCGCTTTCCTACAAGTTGCGACTACTCTCTAGATCTGCCGCTGAAATAATTACATCTTTAACCAGCAACGATGTAGTTATATCGTGTTGTAATCTATCATTATTGGAGTATGATAATATAATTCGTGTCTGAATGTACGAAACCGAATATGGCTCTGCTATGTACCAAACAATGTGTTTTCGATAGAATTCCCTCAAAATGTCTAGATAGATATTACGTAGAAAATAGGTTCTTAATTTTGTTTGTTTAAAAACCGACTCGTCCTGATGAGAGAGTAGTTTGATTAATCAAAGGTACACGGGAGGTTTGTCAGCATTTCAACGAATTTCAATCTTTTTTGTAGTAAAATTCAAAGATATTTACAGAACATGATAATAACTGCAATATTGATGATATTGTAATATCCGCTTTTATGGATCAATGAGAAGTTCCACGAAAATATTGATTCGCTTATCAGATTTTTTGAGTGTTTATACTCATCACCTACCTGTGCGCTTCTCTCTAAATTTCTGTTAGTAAACACAAGACACGATCGCGTAAAAATAGATGCTTTTTTTCTTTCGCCATTCTGAAAATTTCACAATAGCGCGTTATCAATTGTACACATTTAGCAAATCGTATCTAGTTAAGGTGATCATGAGAATCTGATAACAATAGAGCTTAATAATGATAATAGACTTTTCTTTGCATCAATGATACTATTGCTTCATGGGCATTAACAGCAGATGTACGTTAAATAGGTTTTCGGCGCAGTCTCTTAATAAAAACAGAAACAGAACTTTTGGCATGGGATGTGAGCATGAACATATAAATGAGGAGCGCCTTCCGAGTAACTTCTAAAGCCTTAGATATTGAGCCTGTTGATATAGCGTCAGACAATTCTCAAATCACAATTTCTGTGCAAAGAAAACATCACCATTTTGTCCATATAAACTAATGTTCGATATATTCTTGAAAAAAAACTAAAATTTACACTAAAACAGGAGTTGACATAAAAAATATTTTAAATGCTACAGGAGAGGGAGTATCCCTAGGTTATAAAAAGCGGACTTTGAATGAGTTCTGCTATTGTTGAAACCCTTGTATGAAGGGAAAGAATACACAATAGCAATTTTTGACGGGATAACTCACACGAAGTGGGAGTGAATTTCTGTTTATACATAATGGAATTTTCAAAGTATCCAAGATGTCCGAATAAGCTGTAGCTTTCTTATTGACAGACACTTAATGGGAGCTTCGAGAAGTAATGAAGTAAGTCTGAGACTTGGAAAGTTTGTTTTCGAAGGTATTTTTATAATCAGATGAAGTATTTAATGTTACAAAAATGACGTTAAATCGATGTATAAAAAAGTGTTCAGTAAGCCTATGAAAACTATAGACAATTTTAGGATCCAAAAGTAAAGCGACAATACGTATCGAAATCCATTTTCACTCCTCAAAGCCTCTTAGTATGTAACCATGACAACTAGTCATTACCATATATATGCACTATGTTTACTGTCTTCAAATAAATCGATACGATGTAAGGACGCGTTGGAAACCCCAGTATGAATATTTGAAATATCGTTAGGTGAGAAGTATTTTGTTCTATCTCCAATTTTTTTAAAATGAGAAAATTAAGTTTTAAATTTCATAACCTCACTAAATCTTAAAGGTGAGACTGGTTAGACTGCTGTTGTTTTTGGAAGCTCACGGAGAAAGAACAAAATAATCCTGAAAAGCTTGAAAATAATCGGGGCTTTCCAAAAATGTAGATAGAACAAAATGATATGCTGTTGTTTCTATGAATGCTCGCTCGCAAAGACAAGTTTGATATATCCTTGAACTATCTCTGCACGCAAGCTTTTGTCTAAACCTTTAAGAAATCAACGATCATTTCCTTCAATGAGATCTACTTTTCCTGGCAATCTTTCACACCTTCCAGCGATAATAGAGTATCAGTTAACTTAATGGATTCGCAGGCCTTTTCATCTCTCTTCTTAAAGAAGAGTATTTTCTTGTGATAGAAATAGATAACCATGAAGACAGACCAAAACAAAAAAATAAAGGAGGAAAAACGAAAAAAATTTCGCCCTCCGTAAATCTGATAAAAGTATCCACCAACCATATTAGCAATGATATTACCCAGGGCGTAATGCAGACCAGTCAGCAATGTAAACATTGTAGAAGAAATCTGTTTAGGAGTGATGAAGTTCAGGTGCTGTATAGCCGCCGCCCAAAACAACGCAAAACTGATGGCATGAATTAGTTCTATCGGCAAGAACAGCCATGCATTTTGGACGGAAGACATTAACAGAAATCGTATGAAATATGAAAATACCCCTAGAATCATGCAAGGGATTGTTCCACCCATAATGTTAATAAGCTTGTTAGAAAATGGAAAAATGAATAATTCAGACAAGCTTGAGACAACAATTGACAGACCCATTACTGTTTTTGATGAATCCAAATCTTCTTCCATAAACAGGAAAGCAAATCCATATTTCATCCCTCTTGCACTGCCAGCAAAGAAGACGCTTAATAGAAATATCAGATTTGGCACTTTTTTACAAGTATGAAAGGTTAGCTTAAGAAGATTTTCATTTGACTTTTTATCTCTGCCAGTCCATTTTCCTCGATTTATTGAAATGATGCCAAGTGGTATGATTATGATTGCTGCAGGAAGAAAAACTAGAAATATTCCTGCATAGTTAGAAAGCAGTTCTTCTCGGTAATTATCAGCAACTAATCCAGCAACAAAATTACCAATCCCAAAACCCATTGAACCAAATACTCTTTGCAAGCCAAATGTGGCCTTTCGCTTGCTATTGGTGACAGCATTCATTATGATGGAATCTTGATAGCCGATCAAAGGCAAATCGAAGCATGCGGATCCAATAAACATTGCCAGCATAACATACATCAGTTTTAACTGCAACCAATTCTCATTATTTTTTTCATTAACTGTATGAGAACTTGTGAAATTCATTGACCAATTTCCCCGAGCTATGGAACTTTCGTTGTTCCTTGGTTTCAACAGGTCTCCAGCGACACTTCTCGCTATCCATGGAACTGGAAACATGAGCATTACGGAACCCAAACACAACAATATCCAAATCAATTTTCTTCTACCAGTGTAATCAATGATAGAACCCCATATTGGTGCTGCAAGAAACGATGCAAGCGTGCGTAAGCCAGTAATGAATCCAGCCTGAGTTGCTGTCAAACCAATTGAAGTGAAGAAGACATTAAAATATGGCATTAGGCTTGCAAACATAAAAAATGCAAAGAAATATTGTAATTTGCAATTGATCATTTTGTAATCTATAAAAGATTTCTTGCTTGATAAGCGGTCCATGTTGCTCTTTATGGTCTAAATGAAAGAAAGCTTATCATTAAAGCATCTCCACTTTTAGTCAATTATATGAATTTCAGTTCAATCTTCTTGATCTCTTTATTTTAACATATTTTCCAAAGAAGTTTTTTATTCAAGAGGTTCCGCGAAAACAATTCAATTCATAGTGATTCAAAAATGTTTAATCATTCAAATTAATGAAACTAATACATTGTTCCCCGTTTTAGCCTTTTCTTGGACTTTATATTGAAGTTGTGCAAAAACCTTCTAGAAATTGTAGCCTCCATATCAGAACTTTCATTACGACAATCTTTTATAATCTTTTCCTCATATCAAATAAAAAATCCTTTAACAATATAATTGAATTTATAAATTTTGTAACAAATATCTTTAGATAAAGGGCAAATTGCCCCTTGCCAGATTTTTGTTCAAACGTTGCATTGTGACGGAGTTACCTTTCCTAACCTCGTTTTAAATATTCAAATTGCTTCTAACTTTATCGTTATGGGTACTGGGAATAATAGAGACTGTTATTAAGTTACAAAGTATTAAAATCAGTAGAACAAGGAATTGCATGAAAACGAGGTTAGACAGTGGTAATCAGGCAACAAGACAGTCTTTAAACAGAAATTTTGGAAGATATTTTGAAAAACATTTATTACATACGCATCATTATAACGATCATAATGTTAATCTACGTTTTTTACAAACTTTTTCGTTGAAAATAATATTGTCTATCACAGCAAGTATATATATTTCTTTGCTCTTGCCTACAAAAGGATCACTGTGCAGGGAAGAGTGGATGAAAAGGACAAATGAAAAATGCACGCATGTTTTATAAAAGTGTAATTGAACGTTTGAGCAATTACGTATTCACGATGAAAATCAAAGAAGAGAAACCGTTAAAATATTAATAAAATACGTTTTCGTTTTCAAAATTCAATCTGCACTTAAAACAAAAGCCTTTCCTTTAAGAGCGTTCATAAGACTTCATGAGCTTCTGTCAACCCAAGTGAAGGGACGAAGACATCAAAATATGACATGAAGCTTGCAAACATAAAAACTGCAAAGAAATATTACAATTTACTAATGATCGTTTCGTAATCTATAAAATATTTCTTGTTTGATAAATTGTAAAAATAAAAGAGAGAGGAGAAGCAGTTAAGTTATCAATGAAATGACATGCTTCTTTTTACAATCCATTCTGCACTTAAAACAAAATCTTTCCTGTAAGTGTTTTCATAAGAGTGGTGTAATTCAAGTTGAAATACTTCTTCAGTTTTCAATATCGTATGGATTGTGTATTTTTATAGCAAAGTTCTTGAAGGGGTCATGAGGTGAACAAATTCATTGCATGATAAAAGAACGCTATGCAAACATATGAAAATGCCTTCTATTTATCCATTAATGGGAAAGTAATTTAATTCCAATCTAGAAAAGAAATTAACTATGATGTTATAAAAAGAAATTACGAAATTTTAATTAAAGAAAACAAAAACTCCACATCTTTTTAATAAAATGTCTGTTTAGGGCGCACTTACATTATAGGGCGTGTTTAGTTATAAATGATCAAGCTGGCTATCTTTGCTGAGAGATAAATTTCATTCTGCCCTTAAATTAAAAGAAATGAACCGAAGTCCTTCACATATGTTACACATATTAAACAGGGCCGTGGTGTGTCACTGTCATGGACTGCTCCGCACGCTCTTCATAACCTTGCACGTTTCATCCATTTAAAAAGGAACAATTTAAAAGAATTAGCCTGTTTTGTATAACTGTTATCCAATAAGACTATTGATATGTCTGAACTTGAAAATTTCAAAATCCTGAATGAATTTGCCGTCTTATAATCGACCAAAATTTATTGAATTTTCTGAAACCGTTCTACAATTGAATAATTTCTATAGGCTCAATTTTGAGACATTCTGTGAATGTTTAGAAATGCCTGTTTGCTTAAGAGGGGCGCTAAAACGAGGAAAGTTTGGTATTTCGTTCTTAAGTGCATATTTCCACTGTAATTTGATAGTTACGTTAGCTAACACTTCTCATCGTAACTTCTTAATTTACTAGGGGAGTCCGAGTTGATTGATGGAAGAATGAAGTCATAGTATTTACTAATTCAGAAGTTATGCACACTCACAAAATACTGTCTTATTACATCATAATTATGCGTTGCAAAAGGAATGATTTGTAAATCAGAATATCTAACCACCTAAGAAAAAGAATTTCCTAAACCTGTAAAAAAAACTTTGTGAATATCATCCCTCCAAAAATTATTTTGTACGCAGGAATCTCTTTTAAGCAACACTCAGCTTAAATTGAATAAAGTGTTGTTCCAGAAACAAAACTAGCGAAGTAATCACAATACCTTCATTTCTATTCTACAGGTAAACCTTATCCTATGAAAAATAAAACTGATTATTGCCCCCGCAGCGAGCGAGGAGGCATAGTAGTTTCACGAGATAGGCGAATGTCAGTTTCCGATTTTGTTCATCATCATCATCATCTTCATCCTCCAACTTTCGTGTTGACGTTACACGGTGGAAAACAATTATTAGCTGACTTTGCTTTTTTTCCGTTTCAAAGCATGGTACTGTAAGTGGGAGAGACAGAATGTTTTTTCGTATCTCTTTCCTAATTTATTATTGTATTATACTATATGTTATTTAGGAAGATCGTATGCTAAAATTGCTTGGACATTTTTCGTGTTACTTTTGTGTTGTTTTAGTGAAGTGAACGACAAGGATTTTGAAGCACAGCTTGAAATCTGAAATTTTGCCAACCATACATTTTATTTTTGTATATATATGTTTTAGCTCTAAATATTTCATTCAATAAACTTTGTTCAACGCACTAATTTTTGGCAAAGATTTTAATTGGATTTCTGTGTATGCAAGAAAGCTATATTACAAATTGTCTTTCTTCGTGTTTTTCTATTTTAACTGTCCTCCTCGCGCCAAACCTAATCATACTTGTGTGTGATCATGATCAGTAAAAGCTTTTTACATTTTCTTGTTGTTTTTTTTATAAACATTGGCTACTTTTTGTTTTGAATCAAAGTTTAAAACGCAGATTTCTAATGGATTTTTTGCTTTGATTTTTTTTTAAAAAAATTTGTTTTTTTTCTTTTGGCTCTTACAGAATTTCTTTAACAAATCTTGTTTTGATTATAAAATACGTATCCATGGTTTCAGTTCACACATTTCTTTTGTTAGTAGCAAATACTTTCTGATATTACTTGTTAAGCCTTTATTACACTTTTTGAAAGGTATATTAGCATCAATAAAAAAAAAGTTATCCTAAAGAAAGTTTAACTCAATTACAACGTAAGTGAAAAACCGTGAAGACCATCCGTCAAGGAGTTTTCAAATCTGATCTCCCATTTCGAAATGATCATGCTCACAATTCTTCTTGTTTTTATTGTGTTTAGTTTATACAATGTTAACAAAAGTTTATGTATATATTTCTTTCTGTGTAAAGATTTGCAAAAACATTCATCTGAATTTTTTTGAGTTTTCGGACAAAAATTTGTTTTTGTTTCCGTTGTATAGCTTGCAATGTATAGCTTGCTGTGTGTACACATTGGAATGCTTGAGCGCGGGGGCATTTTTAAGCTAAAGCTACATGCTAGTTTTTAATGACATAATATAATGAAGGTCACAATTAGAAATGCCTTGTATTAATAAGCTGTACAAAAATTTGGAAAATTTTAATCCCATCGGGTAGTTTGCGGAAGATTGTAACTCACAAACAAAATGGCATACATCAATATTTTCACCTACAAGGTTTCAATATAATTTGACTACCTCAAGCATCTGACTGACATATCTGAGTTATACATAAACTTTTACTTACTTGCCTGACGTTTTGATCACAGCTCCTTCATGAATGAGCTCACTGCACAGACGTGTTGAAACGTTCAAGCAAACTTTGAGTGGTTTTTACTTTGATTGGTGAGTACCTTGTTTTGCTTTCCATAGTGTGTGTTGATGTGATGTGTTGAGTGATGTTAAAAATACATATCCAACGCTTAATTTTTTAAGAATTTATGCTAACTTTTAATGAATACAGAGACGTAGTTAGTGCTCAGTCCAAATGTTTGTTCGAGGGTTTTCTTTTGGACTTAGGAACGCTCTTAGAAAACGTGACAATTAATCGTCGACGGGGAAAAAGTGAAGATGTGAAGAGGCAAAAGCAAAAGAATAGTGGAACGGCTGAAAGTGGGTAAAGAATTGTTACTGTGTGTTCTTTTATTTTGAGTTTTATCATGTCATTTTGTTGTTTGACGGATAATTCTACCCAGTGGGCAAATTTGTTGAAAAATCACTGCGAGGGAGTGTATTTCTATAGAAATACACGTACAATTTCAATGGATATGCTCTTCGACACAGTGGCTTTTTGAAGATTTTGCCCCGCTGGGTAACTACCACCTAGATCAACCACACCATGTCAGCATACTGGAATATGTAAAAAGAACAGCGAACTATTACCATGTAACAGCCATCACGAAAAGTTGGATTATGAACAAAATCGAAAACTGACTTTCCCAATCTCGTGAAACTAGCATACAAATACTTTGAAAATTTTGAAAATTGTCATGACGATAATTAACACAAAGGAGGAAAGCATCTGAAAACATGATTTATATGTTACATAAGTCAGTGGTCTTGTTTTCCACTCTTAATACACATCTATATCAATTCGAGGGTTAAATTTGATGACCATCCTAGTTGTTATAGAACTTGTACAATATGGTACTTAATTTTATAAATAATTGCCATATTAACGAGAATTTGTATTTGGCCGTATATGAGGGATGTCCACATATCCCAAATTGATGGTCAAACCTCTCTCAGTAGTCGACACAGTACCAAATAAATATTTTCCTAACGTTATAAAAGAAGTACAATTCTTTGGAAATATCTCCTATAGAGATTTCAGTATTCGTTATTATGTTCAGAACATAGCATCCTTTTTTATCACGGAGCGCAGATATTGAATTATTTACAAAAAAAATGTCGGGTCCGAGTTTTGTGAATCTATATACTACTTCCCAGTGGGCACGTTTGTTGAAAAACCTCTGTGAAGGAGCGCATTGCTATAGAAATATACCCACTACTTTAATGAAAATGCTCTTCATCACAGTGCTCTTCATCGCAGTGACTTTTTGACGCTTTTGCCAACTTGGTTCATTGTGTATGTTGTAACGTGATTAGGGTCCGATGTTCAATAACTAATATTGTGTGTATTCTTATAGTAATGTTTGTTTACTTGGAAACGAAATTTTGATGTCAAAGAGTAATTAAGAAAAATTGAAAAAATCACACTGTTTTATTGAGTTATAATTGATTTGTAATTCCCAGGAAAATTCAGAGAAAATTCTCTCAATTAACAGTAATCCCACAGAAATCAACAAAATTAGATCATCTTGTATTTTGATTATAAAAAAATATCCTGTTTGCCGATACGGAAACATTTATAATGCTTTTTTCGAGAAGACGTTCGGAAAGAAAAGGAAAAGCCATCACTGATATCGCAAAGGATTTTGGTTACACAACAGAGAAATGCGCGGGAAAATATTCGGCTTCAACAGAATTTATCCGTAATAGAAAGAGAAAAGTGGACAAAATATGATGCCTATTACAAATATAAAAGTGATTTAAACCAAGTAATCGCCAATATAAAAACTGTGAAACGAAAGATACCCGTTAGTCCGGAACGAAAAAGATTTTTAGGCCAACAAGGGTTAAAGTTGAAACATAAACATTATGATGCGGACTATTTTTTGGAGCTTGTGGACGAGTCATTGAAGCCGAGAAGATTCAAAAGTACATCTGAGAAGTCAAGAAATCTTAGCGACTTTTTAACGGATGCCGAAGATAAAAAGTCATCAAACAGTGCTAAAGTAGCGGTACAGGTAGAACAAATGGACAATAATTCTTCTTGTATTCATGAAGAAAGTGACAAGAAACTGAAGAAAGTTAAGCCAATACTTACTCGTCAGATAAGACCACCGTTAAGAGGGAGAGAAGTTTGGAAAGTAAATGAAGAACACGAAGAAGAAAAACGCAGAGCTAAAATAATCCGTGAACGAAAAGCATACCTGGTCTGCCCGTAGTTCCAATTTGAAAGGACAAAGAAGGAGATCAACAGCTTCAGTTAAACCCGCGGAATCCGATGAAAATTCGGAAATATCTGATATTAAGTCGGAGATTTCAGATTTTGAATACTTGTATGATGCTATTGAAGATAAAAGCAAGAACGCCCCAGTGATGGATGATTTGACGGGAAATGTCAACCCACCTCCGCAATGTCCATTGGAAGAAATATGGCAGACCCAAATGGAGACCAAATGTACGGAGAAGAAAATCTCCCATCATACACCGCAACAATTGGTTAAATGTTCCTGCCCTTACCAACCAATTGCGAGCAATAGAACTTGTTAAAATGAATTCAGCTATAAGAGACAAAAATGACGGTGGTGGAGAAGAACATTCGACTGGAAGTTCCTACAATACTCCAAATATCTGAACAAAACACAGACTCCCCGACACAAAAAAATCAGTCACGGATACAAGCAAACGTCAAGGTCCCACAATGCAGTTCAACAGAGCAATCATGAAGTTAAGAAAAAAATAAAAAATCGAAAAGGACGAAAAGGGAAGACACACCCAGAATCAACATCAAGATCTCCCTCACAGCTTTCTAATGAAACCTCTACTACATCCGCCGACCACGTCACAAATATTCTCAAATGCAGATGACTATTGGTGGAAAAACGGTCTCCGTGTTTGTGAACAAATTCAAATCCTGTTAGTTAACCCTAACCCTAACCCTAACAAGTTAACCAATCAGAGAACATTATTGGACAAAGAGCAGATGAAAACCCTGGAACGAGGCTGCTGGTTTCGGTCATAAATTTTATACAATTTTTAATAATTTGTAATTCACATTGTTGATTATTTATGTATATATCTATCGAAAATGATCTATCAAAAGCCTTGAGTTCTTATTCTTTGAAAATAAGCTTTTGTCTGTGGTTCTTTTTGAAAAGCATGGTCTATCTGATCACAGACAGAACTTTCATTGGCGAGGAAGTGGCTAGTCAAGAATTTACGGTGCTCCATTTTGTTTTAATATCATTAATTTTCTTGAGTGATACCTCTTTCAAAGATCTCCAAACACCATTTATCAATTGCAAAGAAAAAAAAATCTAAATGATCTAATGATCTAAATGACGTCAAAATGACGGCAACGAAATTCCAAAAAAGGGAAAAGGAATAGTAAGGAAAAGGATTATTGCGCTTTTAATTAATCCGAAAAAAAAAAACAACGAAGACAATTATTCATTGAAAGCCGAACTTTTGTGAACTCACATCAATATGGCGGATTCTTGCATTATCTGATTACATGTTACTTTACCTTCTCGAATACCGTGACATCTCCGTGCGCATGCGTCACCGTTCCAATTTCATTTTTGAATAATGTTCGTTTGACAACACATTCCAAGGATTTTGCAAACATGTGACGAACGTTTTCGGAAATTAAATCACAACCATGGCCTTATTCCCAAACTTATCAACAACGATGTTTTTGTCGCTGAAGACTGATCAATGTAACATAAAAAAAAAACATTCAGAAACAAACCGTGTTATGCAAATTATAGCTCATTGCATCACAACGAAGTTCTTACGTGTGCTATGCAAACACGACATTTAAACGTGAATTTGAACAGGTATTAGGGTGTATAGTCCCGAGTGTATATAGAGCCTTATGTAGATTTATATCTAGGGATATATGACCATGAAAGATAACATTCAGATCATAATCATACAATGGGCACTGACAGCACTTTGAATTGAGGTTATAACATTATATTTACATTAAGATCTCTACATGAAATACACAGAAGTAAAAACACCATATCCGACAGAACTATGACGGCATTGCCGGAAATTCCTCGTACAGGTTTGTCTGTCCATTTATCGTGTCTGAAGGAAACTGTCCCTCACGTATACCACCCAAGTTGCAAGTAGCACTCATAGATGATTGCATGACATTTGCCAGATATAACATACACGGGTTTTGGATTGAATTTAACTGATATGTCGAAAGAACAGTGAAGGGAAGCGGCATATTTGTAGAGGACTGGGGTAGAATAACATTTTCGCTACGGAGTTCCAGCTCTCTTATTGAGTCGATATCATCTATCGATTCATTTTCGAGTTCGAGGGAAAATTCGATGGTTTCGTTCAGTTCAGTCTCCTGCATATGTAGAGATTTGGTCATTGATGGCGAAATGGATAAATTTCGGTTTATCGGGATCACGATGCATGTTTCCTTGGGCGGCCTAACAAAAAATAATTAGTGCTACAAAATAGAATCATAGCTTAGTACTCAGAGCCTTTCTGGGCATAATATCATTGGCACAGATATCCAAAACGAGGCTAAACGAACATGTATATCCTCAGAAGGTTGTGAAATATTAAATAAACTTCAAGTCCTAATAACCAACTGAGAATCGTCAGTAGAATGTAGAGATACGAAACAATAATACAAGTATGGACGAGAAAGTCTTTATCAAGTCGACATCCTTGTAAATGGGACCAAATGAAATACCGGGCCCTATTTGACGATAGAATTTGCTGAATTAGGGGGTCGGAATGTTTAGAATAGTTAGACGTGATTTAAGTTTTAAATTATTTTAAAACAATTAGTTGCCGCTTTGAATTGTAGTAGTTCTGTGACATTGTAAAACGTGGTGACGTTGCAATACAAGGACAGAGCAAAAGCAGAATGAACATCCACTAAGAACAGCTATGAAATACAGACGTTTAAAATTTAAAAATTTATATTTACCGGTACTTCGTGATTATTTTTTACTCTTGATCAGTTCTATGTTTGATGTGCTATGTTCCTTCTATAAGAATTGGTTAATCGAGTTTAATGTTAGTTTTATTTGAGTTAGTGTGTGTCAGTGAATGGTCACGTGAGTACGATCGAATGTGGATATTTTAAATCGTGGAAAGAAAAAAGATAAAAGTCGTGAAAGATTCGAACTATGTTCAACCAATTGGAGACGTTCGCAGATGGAACCAACTTCGTCCTCAAGGTATGTTACCTTTACGGTATGTCCAGATGGCGGTGAACCCTGGTGCAGACTGATGAAAATGACCTAAGTAAGTGGATTGGTTTGTAGACCTTTACTAACATACGAGCTTTCAAAATTACAGCAGTGAGCAGCTGTGAAGAATTCAACAAACAAAATTTCTGCGTCGAGATTGAAATGGAATAGAAAAAAGGAATAAATTTATGAGCGTTTGTTAAAAAAGGAATTTTATACTTATGACACTGTGAACTGATACAAAACAAATTCATAATTATTTTCATTTTAATCAGAATCAAAAGCCTCGGAAGAAGTTACTCGTTTACTGGATATGGTTGTTCACAAAAGATTTAACATGCCTTAAGAGATTAACATGGCATTAGACGTAGACGTATATATGTTGAACTACGAGAGACACTTCCTCCTTGCTTGTAGAAGGCCCTCTCGCAGCATGACCAATCGTGAATCATCAAGTGCTTATGTTTGACAAATCCCTTTAACCACCTATTATTTCGAAACTGTAAGAATAGCTTTTCAGAAGTCACCGTGGCTACTTCTCTCGTAACGGGGCTATTACGAAATTGCTGTTTCGTGACGGATGGACAAACGATACTTTAGAGGGCTTTCACGAATTTTTACTATACAACACTCATAACTATCTAGTTTTTAAAAATTTTGCACAGTACCGGACTTGTATCAGGGTTTATTTCGTAAAATTTAGGTATTAAATATTAGAAATCCATACACAATTTTGATATATTTCGAATTTTGATTTTTCACTATGCTGCTAACCTATTTTGTAAGAGCCCCTCACCTTCTGCTCACATGAGAATTGAATTCCCCCAGTAGAAAGAATCACCCGGGCTTAAAAACATTTCTTGATTACCGTTAATGTTTTCCCGTATCTTCCTTGCTGTTGTTTTCGATTACGCCGTGAGCCGATTTGGTTTCATCCTTGTCAAAGTCGGATTGGAAAGAAGGCTTGTTGTTGTCATTAGAGACGGAATTGAAAATCATGTCTCCAACACGCATCAATAGTCTTTTTTGGTGGATGGAGTTGAAAGGAAATAGAAGTTGAAAAAAGATGAAGAAGAAGGAGAAGGTGTGTTTTATATAGAGTGAGTATAAAGTGTTAAGTGTCATATAGACCAGGCGAAAGGTCCGCATGAAAATGTTATACAGTAACTGACTTTTGTGTATTGTGCCACACAAAATCAATGTTTTGCTCAAAAGTAGGAAATATTAGACTTTTCCCGAAATTCTGTTCAAACACTGTATTTTGAGGGGGTTAGAACATCCAATATCTTTTCAGTGTCGGAGTAATTTTTTCCCAGTGGACAATATCATCAAATTCACAGCGATGAAGAGCATTTCCTTTTAATTAGTGTGTATACTTCTTTAAAAATGCACTCCGTCGCAGAGGGTTTTCAACAAATTTGCTCACTGGGTAAGATTGATCATTAAGTAATAAAAACACACAATCGAGTAAAACAAAAAAATGTATGAAAACAAGGTTGCAGCATGGACCTACAACTTTTTATTTTATTCGTTTCATCTGACCTTCCCAGCAATTCCGCGGGGCATTTATTAGTAGTCATATTCGCATAAATTTTCTAGCCAAAATCTGCTTTGAATGTTAGCTGTCCTTAGATCACCATAACTTACAATTACATCACAATATTAGGTTTTTCGTATTTCCTTGAATTCCTCCCGCGCATAACATATCAGTATCGTTTAAAGTAGCCCTTTTAAAACAAATCCAGTGAAACGCGAAATATGGATTCGTTAGTAAGAGTTATCAACAACGAAATTGAAAGATTATATAATTGAGTTGCAAGTCCATCTAATGTGTCCATTGCTGGATGCACTTACTAAATCAAAACGTGATGTTTAATCAGAAATTCGGGGTAGATGTATACGTCCACTTTGAAGTTCATACTGTTTCACATAATTTTTAACATAAAAGTCGAAAAAATTCCCGGTGAACTTTTCGCCTGACCTACTTTGCACTTAATGCATGCCACGTGCTGAAACAAAAATATATTTTCAACAAAACAACAAAACAACAACAATAACAACAATTTCAATAAAGATGGAACGAGCAGTTATTTGTTTAAACATGTCCCCCCAAAAAAATCAGAAGAACTATCCGATGCATTTATTTTGTATTTTTTCGCCAAGAAATTAAAAAAACTTCTAAAACTTCTATTCATACATCATTTTACTAAGTTTAACTACTAAAAAACACCCCAGCAAGCAAAATCATCAAAAAGTCACTGCGATGGAGAGCATTTCTTATTGAAACTGTGTGTATATTTCCATAGAAATACACTAATTTGCAGTGATGGAGATTGATGCAATGATAATAAGAAGTTTTATTTCACTCGAAGTAGAACAATGCAATGTTTAATGAAAAACAAATTTCTAAGGTTTCCTTAAGACAGCTCTTCTGATTTTAGTTTGTATACAGGCAGGGGCATAACGTTTAAAAGATCAAACCTATTAAGACGAGATATCCAAATAACAGCTAATACGATCAGCAGTACGACGCAGGGAACTATCGCATATAACGCGTACAACCAACTATCTAAAAGCGAAAGGACGCTCTGTTGTTGACTGCTTGTGAGATCAAGGAGTTAAGAAGATAAGTTAGTTCACACCAAAAGATTAGTATTGTATGACAGCATACTCTCATGGTACGGTCTGTGTTAATGGAAATTTCCTTAAGGGGGGTTTACGCGTAATGATTCTTTACGTAAAGATTTTTGGTGTACAATTTAAATTTAAAGCCTTAAAACACCTGCTTGAAAGAAAAATTTTCAAAAATCTTTACGTGTAAACCACCCTTTTAAACAGTTCAGAGCCCTTCGGAAAAGTTAATTGTTATTTGGAACCAATTTATTTGTTCTCTTCAGAGTGTCAGTTAATGAGAATGTACTGTAATGATGAAATCTATTGACTGTGACAAGAATATTGGGAAATAAATGAACATGGTTATTCTTACTCTCTTCATCGTCAGATTGCTGACCTGAAAGAGGAAAAGAAAAACATTATAAAGATGTTCTATTGTTAAAAAGCAAATCTGTCTTAAACCTGTTTCATACACAAGATTAACACTGAGACAAACCAACCAAGACAATATAGCAAGCACTGTTTACAAAGATTATGAAAAAGTTAACGTATGGATTTAAGTAATTACCAGTGCATGTACCATCACATGGTGTGCTTTCTAATAAGTCATTGGCTTCACACGGTTGTATATTACATGCACGAGATCGACTGCGATGACCTTTACCACACGTGACGTTGCAATCATTCCAGAGTGACCATTCTCCGAGCGGAGGTACTAAATGACGAATAAATAAATAAATAAATCTACTGTAACTTTTGAATTGAAAACGTCCTTAATTAATTCTGTTTGGAGAAAGAATACAACCTTAGACAAATCAACTAATGACTTCTTTAGTTGTGAGTATAGGCTTGCATTCATTTAAATGCAATTACTTAAACAAAAAACGTAATCACATGTATAATGGTATATTACATATGTTCCGAGACAACCTTTGGTCAGCCTCATTATGATGATTCCTTCGTTATGAATCCTTTGTTGTTCTAAGTAATGACAACCTCACAACTAATCAATCTCTGGAGGAGAATACGTTATAGTGCTTTGGATATTAAGAATGAGTTGAACACTGTTACTGGCCAGCATACAGTGTTTCAACAGAAACTCGAGAAACGTCTGCTTCAATTAATAAATTATAACGCACCGAAATATGTTATCTGGACTGAAGATTGAACAGTGTCTTTTGAGTTTCGTAAGTTACAGTAATACGTGCCATCATTGGAAGCTGAGATTGTCAGATTCAATACATTGTTTGTTCCAACGGTACCACTGGTTTGATATTTGGTCCAAAAGACCTCTGGTTTTGGTGTGCCCGTTCCCTCGCAGGTGCAAACGAAATACGATTGAGTTGGGTTAGAGACATTTACTCTTTTGCACTCACAGGTTTGGTAAAACTGGGGTGCTAGAAAATAAAGGAAGGTATTCTCATACACGTTTTTGTTACAAGTAACAAAGCCTAGTAAATTTCCTCAAGATGGTAAGCAAATGTAGCTACTAACAGAATTGAAATGATGCAACACTAGCATAGCCGCAGCAGGTTGTTACTCTAGGTTTGAATATCCTAGTCTTTATCCTTAAATACTTTGATTAAACAATTAAAAATATAGAAAGGTTTTCAAGGCGGGACATATATATATATATTTTGGATTAATGCTTAGCAACAAATTAAGCAACATTACTACTAAAAAATGGTCATTTTTTAAGCAACATTACTACTAACATCTGATCTTAATCGCTTGCAAAAACGAACGTGTATTCATTATGTTGTCAACCAAACTTAAGATTAACTTTGGCAAATGTTGGTGAAACTAGAAGATGTTTAAGTTTATTCCACGGTTGTCTTTTATTGACAAACTCGATGTTTAAGTGAGATTCAAAGTCTGGCATAAAAAAAATCCCAATTTTTGAAATTTTGCTCATTATAATCACACCCCGCAATAATGTAAAATGTTTATAGCCAAATTTCGTGCCGAAAAAAGTATTGACATCCTTGTATTTAAAAATTAAAAGGTTTATAAATCTCACATATCCCTACAATAATTACCGTATTTACAAGATATCATTTAAGAGAAGTGCGACCACATTTACACTTAATCTTACTTCGGATTGTAATTCTGTATAGAACAGTGGATCCATTTCCCAACTCGTTTGATGGTGTGCAGGAGTAGTTCCCTGCGCTCCCTTCCTAAAATATACAGGATATGAAGTACTAGCAATTGTGGGAGCAGCAATAGATTTGTTTCTGACCACTACCCACGTTTGAAAACAAGAAAATTACAGACTGATCAATGAAGTTTCTTACATCAACTTTAGCTATGGTAAACATTTCAGAGTTGGCACTTAGTTTCACGTTGTTCTTCATCCACTCATAATTTGATATTTTTGGATTTGCGTTTGCTCGACAGCTGAGAGTCAGTCTTTGAGATATATCAATCATGAGGGCTGCTGAAGAAACTTGAAGAATAGGAGCGTCTAAAAAACATGGTTGCTTTTATGGAGTTGGTCGACCAAACCAAAACAGCCAAACAAAAGAGTTATCACTTACAAAGCACATTTATATATTTTCTTTGGTATGATTGTCCGATCTCGTTAGTTGCTTCGCATGTGTAGTTACCTTGATCATCTGGCTGTGCGCGTATGATAGTTAGTGTACTTTGGGTGAGGGACATTGAGGTATTTCCAGATAAGGTTTCAGTCGAATATTGAATGTGAGTAACTAATTTGCCATCCTTGTACCAGTCTATTTTATTGATTGGGTTGCTTAGGAAACGGCAAATAAGAGAATGTGATTGGTCCTTATTAACATCGTCAGTACCTGTTAGTCCAGTCTGTGCTTGTGGCTTCCCTAAACATAAAATAACCTTCGCTACTTTCCAGAATCAATAAGTGCAGACTAGACGATTAATTGTTGTTATATACTGCACTCACTGTTACGCCTTGAAGAGGAAAAGGGTATCAAACAGAAAGGCCTAATTCCCAATAGTGATTTTTGAGCTTCGTGTCTTACCAAAAGAATAACGTTGTTTGATGGTAGCAGCAGATTTACATGAAGCAAAGTCCAAAAAAAAACAAATGCAAAGCAAAATTTAATATGCCTGCTTAGTCCATGAAAGAATCGAAAACTAAATTGATGCAAGTGTGAACACAAGACATGGTCGTTTCATAAGACTTGTTCATAATGTTACGCTGTAAAACTTACATGTAACAATAAGATACGTCTTCTTTTCCACCTTCCCTAATAAATTGGAGATAGCCACTTTGTACCAACCCTGGTCTTTTCTATGAACACCTTTTGGGAACAGCAAACGAGTTTTATATTTATTCTCGAAGTCTTGTATGACAGCGATTTGAATGATTTCTATATTGTCAGTAATCTTTTTATAGGTGGAGCCATTGTCGTGAGACACAAACCATTCCATATTTGCGACAGGATTAGCATCAACTACTACCTCCAGAGAGGATATTGAATTTTCAGGTACCTTGTGAACGTTGTCTGCGAAATCTGCCGTGGCACTTGGCTTATCTAAAATGTTATAAGAAGTTTCCAGTAGTAGCTTAGTGGTTAAAGCATTGAGCTTAGGAACCCAATATTGAGGGTTCAAACCCCGCTGAGGTCGGGTGTTGAAAAATTCACGACTCCTGGAGGTACTGCAACTAGCTCGATTCCCTGATGTATTTCGGGGAAAATGAAGGCAAGTCGGGGAGATAAACGCTAGGATGAACATCCGGAATATGTAGCCCCACTCCTTGTAGTGGCTTCGGCGCTGAGTGGGGTGAGTGATTTAAAAAAAAAAAAAAAAATTAGTCCGTTAGGAAGTTAGACATGATTACACGCGCATAATGCAATGATTCAACAAACTGGACACGACATGGCGTGTTTTTTTTGTCGTTTGAACAGAAGAGCATTTGATCGTCTTTCTTTTCTTTATTTCCTTCAAGCCAGACACTACAGAGAAATTTTGTCCGATCAAGTGGTTCATTTTATTCAATGAAAACATCACCAAAAGTTGGTTTATAACTTCGTTAACATGCAAATAGATAGACGGCCGAACTGAGGAAATGACTTAAATTTTACTAGGACAGTATGAAATCAGTCGACAGTTTCGAACAGGGTGATATGCTGCTTATAAAGCTTATCAAATAAGCTACAGGAGTGGGATTTGAACACCGAAAATACACTTTTTATTGAATAAAACATACGATGATGGCGCCGATCATGTGACTTGCTCTCGAAACGAAGCTCAACATTCATGGAATAATAAATGTCTTCCGTTATTGCAAGTAATATTGGTCCGACAAAAAATAAATAAAATTAGTGAAACTTACATTGCACAATGAGTTTAGAAGTCTTGCTATCTGAAGTGATGGTGTTATTCGTTTTACACATGTAATTTCCGTGGTCACGCTTGCCTATGTTTATAATTGTCAACTGTGTTTCTACGGAGCCAAATTGCGTCACATCTGCTATGGTTGTTGTGGCAAAAGAAAAACGCTCGTCCATTGTGATGGTACTTGGAACTTGCCACCAAACAAATGGCTTTGGTGACGCTTTTACACGGCATGTGAAAATGACGGTATCCGTTATGTTTCGTCGGAAGTTATTTGGTGAAACGAATTCAAATCGAGGATCATCTATGGAGGAGAGAGAAAGGTGTTCTCCAATTTAAATATCCAAGGAGGATTTTGTCTGAAATACGAACACTGACAGATAAAATTCCAGAGGGTAAATTTGTTGAAAATCCCTGCGAAGGAGTACATTTCTAAAGATTATATACACACTATTCCAACTAGAATTCTCTTCGTCGTAGTGACAATTTGACAAAATAACCCACTGGATGGACGGCTACAGTTGTCAAGAAAAAGACGAAAATTAAATCAAGACATTTTGGATTTGTTTAGGTCAACGTTATGCAGGAAAGATCTGGTGCAAAGCTATAGCATTTTGTTTCGTGACTACTCTAGAAAATTGAATTCTATCATTGAATGAAGTTATATTAAATACAAGTCTGTATGGAAAGCAGAACCCAAACTGTTTAAATCTGAAATAACCTTCTAGTGACTTTAGTACTGTTATGAGTAAAAGTTCTCTCTCCCTCAACATCTGCTGTATGGACAAGTAAAAAATACATACATGTAACAGTCAACTGAGTGGTATTTGACGTTTTTCGGTATTCATTACCAAAAATCGTGTTACTTCCCTCACAAGTCCAATTTCCAAAGTCATCTCGTGCAACCACTTTGATAACTAGCGTGTTTTTAATGACGCTTATAGATGTCGACTGAGTGACAACTTCTTCCTTTATAAGATACATCGAGTTAACAGCGTTTCCGATGATTCTTTGACCGTTTGTGTACCAGCGAATGTCGGGTCTGGGATACGCCTGAACAACGCAAGTCATCTCATAATCTTGTTTGTTCTCGCTAGTGACGATCGAGGGAGCTGGGAAATCAATTATGGTTGGTCCAACTAGAAGGTATGAAACCATATCGGAATAAAAATGAATAAAACTTATACAGTGAAACTTCCTTAAGACAAGACATCTCATAAGGGAAACCTCCTTAATACGGACATCTCATAAGAAGGACACCTCCTTATTACAGACATATCATAAGAGGGACACCTCCTTATGACGTACTTTCCTGGCAATAATAACCCAACAAGGGAAAATCTCTGTAAGGCCGACGCCTCTCTAAGATAGACAATTTTCCCATCTGTCTTATGGGCATTTCACTGTAGAATGAAGATAGATTGACAATCTGTTTTCATGAAGAAAAGACCTTTAAAAATCTGGTGAAGACATCATATAACAGCATTAGCATTTCAGCCAATCAAATCCATGAATACTCTTATTTCAGCCAATCAAATCCAAGAATACTCCATAAATCAATACTCACAATAAACGCTGATTATCGTACTTTTACTATCTTCTCCTTGGCTGTTTTTAGCAACACATTTAAAGACAGCATTTGCATCTGAGTTTTGGACCGGATTGATGGATAGAATACTTGACACGTGTGGAGGAGCGCTAACCAAATCTGTTATTCAATGCTACCGTTCCCTGAGAAGACCTGGATGTCGTTCTTGTACCACGTGAAGCGTGGTTGCTCAATGCCATTCGCTACACACGAAAAAGCGGTTCCTGTGCCCAGATTCACATAGAATTAGTTCCATTGGG